>OY998145.1:22820230-23275913 GCA_963921925.1 Sphagnum tenellum
CAAAACATTTCTCACATCCAAGTTTAGTTGTTTACTTTTTTTTCTGACCCCACTGATAAAACTGAAATGCTGACTGCAAAAAGGTCGAAATTACTAATAGCAAACCACCTGGACCAATCATGATGAACAAATGATTTAAATTGATAATATGAACAAATTCAATAATTTACTAATAGTAAACCACCTGGACCAATCATTATGAACAAATTATTTAAATTGATAATACGAACAAATTCAATAATGTACTAATAGCAAACCACCTGGACCAATCATGATGAACAAATGATTTAAATTGATAATATGAACAAATTCAATAATTTACTAATAGCAAACCACCTGGACCAATCATTATGAATAAAAAACATGGAGCAGCAGTCAGATCATATTTATTACACGCTTCTCTAGTAGGTGCCCTTCCTACCAGCCTCAGCAAAGGAGGAAATGTGGAGGAGAAAATCTATTTTCCTGAACCAAGCTGACATGTGTGTTGACTGTTCTTCATCCATTTTGAATTTGCAAGGTCACTTACCGAGCATGAGTGGGGATGCTCTTATCTTGTAGAACAAGGGTTGGGGAAGAAAATGATTAGGTGAATAAGTAAGTACACAAATGTAGATCTGGTCAATACATAGTTAACGTACTTAGGAAAATTTTCAACTAAGTTAACCATCGAGATTAGCTACGGAATTGAAGTCCAATGAAAAAGTAATAATTCTCCACCTACCATTCATCCCTCATGGTGTGCTGGTTCCGGCCAACCCCTCATGTGAAGTTGATTGTAAGCTCATATGTTGAAGTTCATTTTGAACTTTGATCTCTCTTCAAAGTTCAAACTTGTCGGCTTTGTTATTTACCATTCATGGGTCACCTAAGGCAAAGGTAGGCAACTAGCAGCTGAATGAGGAAGTAATTGGTAGCATTCAAAGTGCATCAAAAGCAATCGTTTCTTTTTTGGGGGCAATGTGTCTCTTTGATTCGCCTATGGTAGAAAAAAACACAAAAACACTCACACTATGCACACTCCCAAAATAAAAGATTGACGAGGCTTTTCCTTTGATCTAACTATGTGGGTTATGAATGTGGAATTTCGGGTAATGAATGTGGGACAAACCATCACGATATTGAGAGCAGCTTGAGGAACACATGGGAACTTTGGGAACACACTAAGAGCATCATTGGGAGCCTGGTGAGAATACACTGGGTTGAACATGAGTATGGGATACCAAATGCATACCAAATGCTCCGGTATTTTGTCAAGTTCACTCTTCCTCTTTGCCAACTCCACATTGGCAAAATGCAAAGTTGACATAGCCCAATTCTGAAGTTGAAATTGTCAGGTCTGCATTCCCAAGTTGACAACTCCACATTGCTATTTGCCAAATCTTCAAGTTCACTTCACCTGCCAACTGCCTGAATGTTTTTTTTTTTTTTTTTTTTTTTTCAGTCTGCCCAAACTTTTTCCCCAGAAAATTAGATTGCCCCCTCTTTTTTTTCCCTTTTTTTTCCACAAAATTCCTAGGGCTGCCCCCTCTGGCCTTTCTTTCCTTCTCCCTATTTGTCAATTTTTTGACTTATGGGTCTTTGAAGCTTCGGAAGAGTCCTTTCAAAATTCAAACCACCAACTAAATTATTCTTCAAACACATTGAGAGCAAATTGAAACGTTTCCACTTCAGGTTTCTTTTCGTTTGTGTCCATTCTTTTGTGAGTGATTTGGCATTGAAGCCATCCTAATGGGATGGGAGTCCATCCATGAAAAACTCATGAAATTTCAGGATGAAATAAAGTTCTTTAAAGAATATTATTTCATCCATGAAGTGTAGACATAGCAAGTGAAGGAATTCATCTTTTTATACAAGATCTCCATCCCTTTTTAAGCTAAACAAGGATGTTCTTATGAAAGGGATGCAATTTATAAAAAGTGGGATCAAGACTCCTTAATTTTTCATCCGTTGTGCAACTTTCCAGGAAAAAAATAAAATTGTTCCTAACAAATTAACTATCAATGAAGATAACAAATGTCAACATTGGTTGGATTCTCCTTCATTATAGAATTCCCTGGGATAGCTTGAGTCCACATGTAAGTACATCCAAACTCTCCATTGCAACCATATAGGACCTACACAACACATTAGTGGTTTTTTTTTCCCTACAATCTTTTGTTTCTTAGACAAACCAATTGGGGAAATTTTCATTCTTCTAGTGTAGATTCGACTAGTATTGATTTTCTTTTCGAAAAAAGTTGTGAAACTTTCAATATCAAAAAATTGAATAAAAACCTACAACACATACAACAATTTAAAAATTGTAATTGTAGGCACTATTGATATTTCTACCCTATTTGTGTAAAAATCCAAAATGTTTATCTTTGTCACCATTAATGGTTCAATGTGATTCCATTTTTAAAATATTCACACAATCTTTGTGAGGTCTAGTAACCATTATATCAAATGGAGTAGAAATACCATCATCAATGGAAAGGAAAACAGAAGGGCAAACTTTACACTACTAGTCCACTACTTCCTCAGTCATGTCCAAATAGAAGACTAGAGTGAATTCATTCCATTTATGGTGCTTTTGTATCTCGAGTTACGCACGTTGTGAATTTGATGTCTTGAACTTGACATATTACAATTTATTGGGTGTTCAAAGTTCAAATGACCACCCATGTCTAAGAACATCTCCACCTCCACCTCTTCTTTGGTGGGCCTTTGGCAACATTTATCGCATTCAATGTAGAGTGTTGATGAATTCCCTATCCCCGGTGCCCACACAAAAACATGAAAAATCAAACAATGTAAATTGAGAGACTATGTAAATGCCACCACTTGTGATCAATCATTGTGATCGAACAATGGGTAATTTTTTTTAAACCCTTTCCAAGATCATTGTATTTTGTGAAAATTTATAGATCCAGACTTAATTTCACTCTTTTTACAAGTTTTATTTCAACCAAAATAGTGTGTATAGGACAATTATATATTCCCAGTGGTAGAAGTTTGCTAAAGACACACATAATATGCAAATGTTAGTAATAAGGATCACATCTTCTCTCTTGCTAAATGTGTTTGTGAAGACCATCCGTTCAAGTAGAGATGAAAATGTTGCTTTTAGAAAACAAGTTAATAGTTTTGGTAAAAGGAACCTCACAAAAGTGGTTAGTAATTGGAAGTAATTTGCAATTTGCTGAATTAAACTTGGCACACAATTGTAGTGGCATTTCGACAATTTCTAAACTACCCATAACCATAAATGGAAATTAAAGAAGAAAAACAAGAAAAAATCATTTGAGAGAGTGAAAATTTAGGTGCTTAACAATCCCCAAATGACAATTTTCTTCTTATTGGTATTTGAAATAAGAAATTGAAAATTTCAATTTCAAATTATTGATTTAAAAAAGTGTACATGTAATAGTGGCAGATTTATTTCAGGAATTGGATGTTGTGATGCATTTCATCCTTGATCCCATGCATCATACCATTAGCATGAAAATATAATTTATATTCTCAAGAATGGCTTAATATATATTGTCCTTGTAAAGGCCATTGTATTTTTTTGGTGACAAATTGTTTGGCAAGAATTTTCTTTCTAAAATTGAACTAATTTTTCTACTTACACTACAAAAACAAAAATAAAATCCAAAGTTTTCCCAATTTTCATGTCAAAAATATCAACAAAATTTGTTGGAAAAAAATCACTTGTCCAATGGGTACTGGGACTCTACCACATTGATGAAATTTTGTAAACCTCAAGAGGCATGATATGCCTACAACAAGCCTCTTCAACCTACTTGTTGGGGCAGCTTCATGATCTACTAGAATTATGATAAGGTTTCTCTCTTGTATGGGTAATGCCCTTAGGTGGTGGACATTCCCCATACACGGGGCCAGATTTGGCTACCGCTTCACCCTTACATGCTTGTATCACCCATTTTTTGGCCTATTTTTTGGACACCAAACTCACTACTAGAATGCATATTATCATGCTAAACTTCACAACAACAAGTTTTTTGATTTGTTAATAGGAATCAATTCTTTTACAATCATTTATTTCAAGCAATACAATTATTTCTAACCAAGACCGTGAATCTACATTTGTTTATTGTTACAAAGGTGAGGAAGTAAGTTGGGTGGAGCTCAAAGCATAAATGAAGCATGCACCATAGCCCAAAAATCCAGGGTATAATAGTGACTACTTTGAAGACAAATTATAGGGCAGATTTTTTTTTTAAAATGACATAAATAAGAGGCACGTTGGCAGCTCTATATTTCATTAGCTTGGCTTGGTTGTCATTGAGTTTCTCTTCATTTACAAATAACTTTATTACTTATCTATGTTTCATTAAATTAGGAAGCCCCCCCAAAGAGAGTTTAAACTGTATTCAAATTTTCTTTTTCCCCTATTTCCATCTCTTCCTTCTCATTTGTGTTTTCTTGCAATAAATTTCACCATGTTCATATTCAAAAATAAAATAAAATTCAACAACATTGCAAAAAAGACAACCCCTCTCTCCCCACCCACCCCAAAAAAGATTAAAATTTGCTGAAAGAAAAAAAAAGGGTGGGTGTATAGAAACTAAAAATTTCAAGTATTCTTATTTTCCCCCTTTATTACAAGAAATTTCGAATCATTGGGGATACTCATTAGAAGTGACTATTTCTAGAGGTCTTATTTTCGTAGGAGCTTTCCAAAGAAATAGTTTAGTGGTCACATTCCCAGCACTTGGAATGAATGATTTTAGGTGTAGCCTATTCTTTTTGGCTTATATAATCATGTGATGGATTATATTAATTTTTTGAAATAAACCTTTTATAGTTGCTCTCTTTTTACTGACTAACAACTCTTAATTCGATGCACTCAAAAAAAAACTTTGCACTAATGCTTTTTTTTTGCTCGATCAAGGGAAAAAACTTTGCGCTAAAACCTTTTTTTTGGTCGATCAAGGGAGAAATGTCTGCACCTAACAAGAAGTAAATCTTTCAAGATATTATTATAACTCTATAACTAATCTCAAGTTTCAACCCAATAGCCAAAATATCACCTTTCAGAAAGCAATCAAATTAAAGTGGCGAACAAAATGGCAACTTGTTGCCGAAATGGGCATTGCATGGCGTCGTGTTGCCTCTTCTTCTTCTTCTTCTTCTTCCACAGTTCTTTGATGCTTGCTGGAAGGAGAAAAGACTGACAGCAAATAGTTTCTGACAGTTTGAGACGCTGATGCTGCTCCTTCCATTCTGACTTCAATTCCTTTATATAGCCGAAGACAAGAAAGAAAAAACCACGCCGAGCTCTTAGTCATGACCACCACGATACGGGATGAGAGAGAATATCGAGTAGAGAGCGGGCCGGAGAGAGATCAGTTATCGAGAGCTATAATAGATTAGCAGCGATTCAGAAAGGAAGACTTGAGGGGAAAAAAAAACAGAAAGAGCTCACTAGGAAGAGTGGAACAATTTTCGTATCGATCCATCAATCGAGATTCACTAGAGCTATAAATTCAATTCACGCTGCTCCACCTGCAATTAGCCGGTGTGGGTGTAACCTGTGACCTTTGTTACAAGGATGTAGAATATTATTCGCCGCTGAACTAGGAATCTGATAATATTCTTGATGGGTTGTGCTTGAGATGCGTTTATGTTGAAGTTCTAGACTGGTTTTCAGCAGCCAAGGTCCATCAGACTAGATCAGCTCTGCTGCAGAATCAGATTATATACGCCGGAGAGACGGTAATTGCTGCTCGTCTAGACCAGCTCGGGACATACTCTTCCTTTTGAGGCTCTTGTTCTGTTGTCGATATTGAGGAAATTCGATCTTTAGTGGAGCGAAAGAGAAGACTAGCTCAAGCACACACTCGATCAATCCCCCCTGCTGAGGCTCAAGAACAAGCTGTGCATGTTTGCCTGGTGATTGATGATCTTCAGAATATCTAGTTCATTCACGACCTGGTGAAGTGCAGAAGACTGGACTTATCGAGTGTACAAGCGAGGTAGGTGAGTTCATGATCACAGCTTCCCCTAGTTCACTTCATCTAAGTTTCCAGAGTCAAGATCTTAATCGAAAAGACATGATCTGCAGTCCAGAAACTCACTGCAATAGTTCCAGGATTTTCGTGAATCTAGTGATCATGTCCTTTGCATGCTTTCTCAAATGTCACAACCGCAGCTTGTGCAGGGCGCTGTCGATCATGCAAAACTTGTTGAGCTTTCGTTCCAGCAAGTGCAAAGATCAGTCACGACAAGAGCGGTTTTATATTACTTCGTGTGTCTTGAATCTACAGGGAGCTCAGAAACTCGTAACCGAATGAGACAAAGAAGAAGACAAAGGCCACAGCAGCTTCACAGTAGAAGAAGTCGTTACGATGACGGCTCGAAATGCAGTAGCCGTCGACGTCCTTGAAGAAACTGCATCTTGTGATGCGCCTTTAGGGAAGCAATCTGCATGTCCTACTGCAAACTCCAGAACATCAGGCCGCGGTGCAGCAGCTGCTGATCCATACTTGCAAATCAATGTCGGATCCCTGTCAAAAGATGCACGAACTGGACCCTTAATCCACACCATAAACTTCGTGCTCACCTTCCTTCTGTTGGCGACTGGATGTGTTCTCGCAGTTCTCACCACTCTTCAAAGCGCCGCCAGCTACTTCCGAATCCCGGCTGCTGCAGGAACGTCATATGATCTAGCCGAGAGAAGATCTGCATTTTCTCCACCACCTGTAAATCCATTACCGCTGCTGGAAAAGATTAAAACCGGAGAGCTTGAAACCTTAAATATTCTTCAGACTCGACAACAACCCATCATCAAAACACCTTGAAGAAGATGATCAGTACTCCAGCCGAAGAAGATCCGACTAGAAGAACCAATCCTCAAGAAAAGCCGAAGAAGTCTTCTTCTTCTCTGTCAGTGAGGCTCGATGAAGACATGAAACCCAGGAGCTTCTTGTATCATAACATGGAAGATGATGAGCTTCTGCACAAGGCTGCATCAATGCAGCAGCTCCAAGATCACATCAGCTGCAACCCAGCACTGCAGCAAAATTCTACTGTGCAGAAAAACAGTTCCAGAAGACTCCAAGCCAAGATAGCTTTTCTGTTCTTGACACGACAAGCTTTGCCTCTGCAAGCTCTTTGGGAGTTGTACTTCAAGGGACACGAGGGGATGTACTCCATTTATGTCCATGCGCATCCGAATTACAGCTTCCCCAATGTCTCTTCCTCTTCTGTCTTCTTTTGCCGCAGCATCCCAAGCAAGGTGAACAACAAATTTCTCAAGCTAGATTTTGATCTCGTCCTTCAAGACTTACTTCAAGTCCTCTTGATCATCTTCTTCTTAAATTGGTCGGGAATTTGCAAGCTTGGCTTAAAATTGTGGTTTTTGATTTGTGAAGCTGGACTTGAAAAGTTTGCTATCTTGGTTTAAAGTGGAAATTGGATTTGCAAGCTTGATTTGAAGTAGAAATGGGAAATTTGCAAGCTTGGCTTGAAATGGAGATTGATTTGCAAGCTCCACTGATTTGAAGTGGAAATGCAAATTCACATCAAAACTCCTTACACTTTTTGAAAACTTGATGATTTCAATGACCCTAAGAAGATCATTGTATGTTCAATTGTGAAAGCAAATGGCTTGCAAATTGTGCATCTTGTAAATCTGCTTGAGAAACACTCAATTTTTGTGATTCTTTGAATTGAATGTTTGCAGGAAGTAGAGTGGGGTGGACTTAGTGTGCTTGATGCTGAAAGGCGACTTCTTGCAAATGCTCTTCTTGATCGCAACAATGAGAGATTCGTGCTCCTTTCAGAGTCTTGTATACCCATCTCCAATTTCTCTTGGGCATATGAGTATATCACCAAATCACAACACAGCTTTGTTGATTGCTATGATGATGTTGGTCGAGTTGGAAAAGGAAGATACCTTCGAATTCAACACCCAGGGAGATTGGAGCCTGAAGTTTCCTTGAATGAATGGAGGAAAGGAAGCCAGTGGTTTGAAATGTCGAGAGAGTTAGCAATGATTGTTGTATCCGACACCAAGTATTACCCCAAGTTCAAAGACATCTTTTGTCAACATGAACCTTGTTTCATTGACGAGCATTACCTTCCATCTGTGCTCAACATATTGAAACCATCAAAGCTAGCAAATCGAACCTTGACATATTTTGTTTTCCCAGAGCATGGCTATGCACCACATCCTATTCAATGGGAGCCTGAAATGATCACCCAAGAATGGATTCAAACATTGAAAGGGCAAAATTGTACCTACAATGGACATAGGGAATACACTAATTGTCATTTGTTTGCAAGGAAATTCAGCCCAGAGACATTGGAGCCCCTTCTCAAGCTTGCTCCTAATATCTATGGGATAAACTAAAAGAGTGATTTTCTCAAATTTTTTCCCAAATGGGTACATGATCAATAAAACTTCATTCAGCAACTATTCATATTTATTGTTCCTAACAAGAGAGGAAACTACACATCTGTGTAACATTCTACAGTAAAATTTTGGCTTGAACTTGGAACGAATATGTGGGTGAAGGCTGAAGAGCTAGCTATACTCTTTATGGTGCTTCTTTTGTTGCTATGATCATGTCGGAGAACTAAAATTCCTGAGGTAACCTACACACATCCTTCAACCAAATATGCATGTTAGTAGTCCAACCGTCAGGCTTGCCCAAGGCTTTTTATCTTAGCAGTTGTGGATTTTGGGTTTCCAGAATTTTGATCACCTGAAATTGAGTTTCAGCATTGTTTGTCTCTGCAGCTGAATGGGTTGTTTTCTACCCAATGTAGAAATGGAGCAATGGTGGTGTTTCTTCCATTGTTGTGTGGAAATGGCACCAAACACATTCTTCTTCCTGAAAAGGCCAATGCACAGGAGAAGGGCTTATCACATTTAAATGCCTGGGATGACATCCATAGGCTCAATGGCAAAAATGGGAAAGATAGACCATTTTCCTAATTAGCATCTTGTCATATTTTGATGACAATATATAAGAACCTTTTCAAGTTCAGCAATCTGCTGCTGAATAATTATTTGATTTTTCAAAATTCATTTCGGTGGTAAAAACAACAATCTTTGAAATTTCGGCAATAAATATAGGCAGCAAGTTCTCTGGACTCTAAACCTTTGACAACATTTAATTCTTTTTGCAAAAAATGGGTAGAAATAATGTTCTACCAATTTATAAGACAGAATATTTTTATCAATTATTGGATACCTGCTTTGCAATGGTGGACTGGCCTCTACCAAGAAGCTCATCTATTTCCACCAACTTTTATATTTTTTACCTCCATTTGTAATTTTGAAAAATTCAACATTTCAAACAGATAATTTCTGCAAATTTTGGCATTTCCAAAAATAATTTAATAATTGCCAAATCTAAAAAAGGTGCTATAGTATGCAACATGATTTAATGTCAAATTAGAATATTAATGTAATATGTGTCGCAATTATATGTTCTACATTGTAACAGATGAAACCACAAAGTTGACATATATTGTTGTAATGAACCTTACGAAACCATGTAATGCCTTGACAACCTAGTATGAACTCTTTGACCATTGTTATCTAGTTCTTAATGATTTAATAGGAAATAATAGATTAGAGAGTTTGTGAATATATTCAATACTGGGAATTTAAATATGAACTTGTGTGCCATAATTTTCCATTTCATAGTTCCCAAAATCAAGTAGAGCCTGGCATTTAAAAACAAATAAAATTGCTAATAAAGAGTATGGTTACCATATCACATTTGTGCAATTTTGTAGAGCCATGACCTGAATGTAAATTGAGGCATGACCAAAAGCTCAATGAAACATGCCATGACAACACTATACTATTTGAAACTGAAAACCAAATGGGCATTCCACAACATTATTGATTATTTTCCCCTTGCAAGATAATGCCATTTAATTACACAACCATCCAAGTAAAAGTCCTTTGTAAACCATGTTCTATTTTTTTTGGTTGCAAACAAGGGGTGTGTCACATTGTGGCCTTGTCATTTACGTTAAAAAGTATCTTAAGGAAAAAAAAGAATTATTGAAACTCAAATATTTCAACATGCAAAAATATAATCTTCCAAAAATCCTCTGAAAGAAACCAAAATCCTTCAAAATATTATAACTTTATGACTAATCTCAAGCTTCAACACAAGACAAAATATCATCTTTTGAAAATCCTCATATAAAAATAGACCTATTACCTAGTGGCCAAAATCCATTAAGCTACTATACTCTATAATGAATCTGAACACGAATACCAATAAAATCAAAGATGGGCCGGGGCATTCCCATAATAAGGGGCCCTCAAGGCCAAAGGCCACCGGCCATTGCATAGAGTAAAGCTTGAATGCCCCCCCCCCCAAATGCTCTATTAAAGCCTGATGAAGAAATGTAATCCACAGTGAAATATCAGAATTCCCTACAGGAGGAAATTTTGGCTGTGTCCAAGTGCTTCTCCCAATGTTAATAAAATGACTAAGGGCTTTACATTATATAGAACCAAAAAGTGACCTAGTTTGTGGCATTCATTTCATATATTCAAATACTTTGTGCACAAACTAGGGCCAGAACACCAATATCTTTCATTTTGTCTCAAACAGATCAGAATCACAATGGCATAATACTTTTTAGTAATATGTAAACTTCAGGCTTCAAGAAGACTTCAGGCTCCAATCTCCCTGGGTTTTGAATTCGATCTCTGCTTTGTTTGAAAATGCTGAGTTCAAGCTCAGATGCAGCTGATCAATACTCGACTCCTCTTTTAGTTACTGTTGTAAGTTACCAAGTTTGATTTTCAGCAACCAACGATTAGTTATTATAATTCACAGCGGTCTGCAGGATTATTACTGTATAGTTACAGACGGTGGATCAGAGATCGTGGTGGCGAAGCAGCTCGATCGGGACCTTTTCCCAATTTTCCTTCGTTAAATTTCGTCAATATTATTGGGGGAATGAGATCAGAGCGAAACCTCGTACGCAGCTGCTTAATCCCCCCCTAGTGCCGCTCAAGAAGAAGAAGAAGGCAGGATTGATTGATGATCTTCCAACTCGTATAAAACTTTACGACGTGATCAACTTCTAGTGCAGAAGATTCTTTGAGCCGGTGAGTTCCACACTCCTTCCAAGTTCCCCTTCACAGCTCTGTCTCCTAGTATAAACTTTTTCCAGAGATCAATATGTCTCAAAAGCTGTCTTGGAAATTTAGCCGTGATAGATGGGAGCTGAAAATGTTCCAGGATTTTCACGATGAGGATGACCGTCATGCGAACCTTGATCAACATGTACACGATAGTTTGCATCATGGTTTGATCCCCAATCTCAGCAGCATATAATTAGATGTCAGACTAGGCGCAGCTTGCAGTGTAGCTTATGAAAAAGCTCTCTTGTGAGCCTCGTTCCAGTAAGTGCTATTAAGAATAAGTACAACGTGCAAGAGCATAACCTTGGGATGTAATTTCTTAACTATTATAAAGGTTTCAAAATTGGAGCCAAATGAGAAAAAGAAGAAGAGAAACTTGGTCTGATCAGCTTCATGGTACAAGAAGTTGTAAGGATGATGATTCGAAAGGTCGTGGTTGTTAATATTGCATTGAGTTCTCAAACTTATCTACAGCTGGTTGAATTTTGTGGTGTTAGGTGATTTCTTTGAAGATCTCTTGATATTCATTGCTGTCCCTACTATTTTGTTTCATGACTTCTCTCTGATTTTTTTGGGTGTATTAATTGATTGAGTTGTATATAATGTGTGCTAAGGATCAATAAAATTCTTCTTTTCTTTGACATTAATATAAAGTGCCAAGCAAAGTTCAAGTGTGTGTTTAGTAGTGGACTGCATACTTGATAAAAAATGTGATCAGCAAGTCTCGATCCATTTCCATTTCTCTCTAATCTTTGCTTTACTATAATTCTTTGCATGCTAGATCGAGTCTATTGTAAGTCAACAAGTTATGGGCTCACAAGGACTTGCATCTATGATTGCTAAGTTTGTAGGAGAGAATTTTCTTCTCTGGAAATTCAAGATGCAAATGTTATTAGAAGATAAAGAACTTTGGAGCATTGTGTCATGAACAAAAGTCAAATCGGTAAGTAACTTTGTAAAGTGGGAAAAGAGAGATAAGAAGGCTAGGACCTTCATCGTCATGGGGTTGCATGATTCATTGCTCCAAAATGTTTGTTGATCTTTTAATGATAGCACCTCCCTAATTAGAATCACAAAAACCATGCAACTCTATATTAATGTTCTTCTCAAGTCAATGTGTAACGGGAAATTAGGTTACCCAACTTGTGAGCGCCCACTGATCAAGGAAGTTAATTGGCACATCATTGAGCCGTCTTGTGTCTATGACGGCTGCCTTTGCATGACATCTGCATGGGAAGTGCCGCTTAGTTTGTGTGAGGTGTTTTGCTGGGAGATTTGCATGATGGCTGCTATTGAATGGAGGCTGGATGGCGGCTCCGAGTTGTGATCTAGGTCGGTGATGCAATTATGAAATGGCGGATTGGGTGAGTGGGATGGAACGGCACTGGAGGAATGGGGAAGCTTCTGGAAGAAACGAACGGAGTTCTGAAGAAAAAGGGATCAGGAAGGTGTTTTCAGGGAGCACGATGGAGATTTTGGCAACATAGTGTCGAGGCAGAAAGAAGGAGTTAGGGAGTTCTGTAGAAGGGACCTTAGTTGTGCTTGAGATCTTCCGCTGCGTCTGATGGATAGTTGAGCTTCTGTTACAGAAGAATTGAGGAGAGAGACAGAGAAGAAGCAAGAAGCCTAGGAACTTTCAAACTTCTCTTTTGTGATTTTGTAGGAAGGCAACGCTTGTACCTTCGGGGATGTATATATTCTGTGAATAAGATATAAGAGCTTCTTTTTGAATCACATCAATGTGGAAATATAGGACAGGAGATGTGTGTTGTGGGATTGATGTGTTGTTGTGTCTGTCAGTTTTTGAATCGTTGAGGATCAGAGAGATCAGGAAGACATGGACGAGTTTTGGAGGTGTTGAGGTGTCAGTAGGGGTGAGATCGATTTGGAAAGCATGGACACTAGGGTCCACAGAGGAGAGTACATGTGTTGTTAGATTTATGGACCCTCTCTTTTAGGTTACAAATGTTCTTGAATCAATGTACCATGTTTTGTTCAACGAAACATTTGATGTGGCCAAAAATGTTTGCTTTGTAACAAATTTTTTTTTTGGTCTTGTTCTTTTTGTTAATAAGTTTGTTGCTTTCTTCTTGTAATCTCATGCCCAATGTCTAGGTTTCTTGTAGTAGTTGCACAAATCTTCTTCTTCTTGTTTCTCTTGATAGCCAACTTTTGATCAACTAATGAATTGTTGGACGTATATTTGGATGTGCATACAACCAAAATTGATTCCTTTTCATTTGATCCTTCAACATCCTTCTTCTTTAATTTTTCACGGAGAAGTCTTGTTGTTTCATATTGAATGGTAAAATTAGCATTTTAGCGCTATCATCAAATTGTTGTAAAACTCTTGTAAATTACACAATAAGACCATTACAATGTCACTCTTTTCAAGCTGCTCCCAATAGTTTCAAGCTATTAAGACATAGACTTTATTTTGTTAATATGATCCAACATGTTGTTCGTAGGACTCATTTGGTATGCAAGGAATTAATGTTTTAAGAAAAGCTTGTTTTTTAGACCTTTAGTTTCATAGACCTTTAATAGACAATCGCATGTCTCCTTTGATGTTTTTGCTCCTATTAGCAATTGTTGAATAGAAAATATAACCAATTGTTTGACTCACATCTAACTCTATAGGTCATAACAGTTTTGCTTAATTAAAACATTTAAATGATGTAGTATTGTGTTTGCATATTGTTTTCTGACCTTGTGGTTATTCTGTCATCTGAGCATTTTTGGCAATGATTTTGTGTTTCCAACTACTCAAAATGGGAATTAACTCCAATGAACAAGTACCTATGTAGTTATAAATCATTGGTGTTGGAATCAAAAGAATATCATCATCACTTATGTTATCTTTTTATTAGAATGATTTGAATTGAATTTATGTGCAAGTTAAATGATAGGAGAAAGAAACCCATAAAGACCAAGTTCATATATAGGATGGATACACTATTACAAAATGTCAGTGCAAGTCTCTAGTCCTCGTTCAATAAACCAATGAATTCACTGCTTCTTCATTTTTCATTATACAACTAGTGAGTCCATTCAAAATTCAATGAAATCATTTGACATACAAGGACACCTTTTATTACAGTGATAGCAAAAACAAATATCTTTTTTTAATATCATGAAAATATCCCCAAATAAAACATTAAAATTAAAATTAAAATTCCCCAACATGTGATGAATGAAAAAAATGGTTTGTAAGTAAACCCACCTTCAAGACTACCTAATAATGTATACAATGAAAACAAAACATTAAAAAACTTATAGTGGGTAAGAATTTATTCATCCAAGTGGCCTTCTATTGTACCTATAAACAAGTTGTTTGAAATTTTTATACATAGTATCTACTTCTAGTTTAGGGTTTGGGTCTAGGTGTCAAAAAAGTATTTGCGAAATTTAATTGTGCCAACAAACTATCCTTGTCACAATGCGCCATGCAAAAGGATTTTCCAAGGAATTGACAAAGAAGATTTGTGCATGCGACAAATAACCACTTCCTAGTTTCCTTCATCTCAAGGACCCACACCTCTCTCTTTTGCCTTTCCAATTTGTTATTAGTTATTACAGGTATGTGTGAATTCATTTTGGAAATATCGTTAAAATCCCCCAAACTTTTCATATGCTTTATATGCAATCCCATACTATCTACCCTTCTTTGTTTTATATGTGAAGCTTATCTTGTGCACCTCTTGAACTTAGGTTGGATTTGTACCTGTTTTTGATGAATTTGAAAACTCCTGGAAAAATTTACTGGAACACCACTTGGGATACTTTGGAGCAAATTGCTGTTTATCTTCCCAGCTAAAAGAATGACTACCTGACAGTGAATAATTTCCATATATAAAGCTGGGTACCCTTTGTTGCCATGTGAGTACTACACAAGAATAGTAGAGACTTACAAGGATCTAACAATCAAAGATTTAGACAAAAATCTTCTGCAGTAATGAGTAGCCATGACACTGATAATATTTTGTGGTGCCACACAGCCAGCAGCTGTGGCAAAGGCAGATTTAGTTTGATCAATGATTGGTCTTTCAAACACATATGATACCTATATAATGATTCAAGGGCCTTTCAACTAGTGTTTGTTTGTAGAAAGGAGTCTACTCCGAGATGTGAAGGATTTAGGGTTTAGAATTTTCTGGATTTATTCAGAGTCTATGGTTTCAAGCTATTCATGAATGTTGTGCACCACCCTAACTACTTCACTCCTTTCCCCTTACCCATCTACATGGATCTGAAATCTTGTGTAACCTTAAAAATAAATAAAAATCTTCCAAGCCTAACTACCTTTGCTCCCTTTCCCTACCCACCTACCTACATGGATATGAAAATGCACATTAACTTAACATTACTTTTACCTTTAGAACTAAACTATTTTTCAAATACCCTTTCAAAACCTCCATCTCTTGATTTTGGATGTTTTTTTTTTTTTTTTTTAAATGATTATTAGAGATGAATACTCCATTTCTCATTTATTTTACACATTAATAAGAATGACCAACAATGTCTTCACTTTTAATACAACAACTATTTTTTCCTTGAAAAAATTACTAACTTGAACACTATCATTTAATTATGGAAAGAAGCCAAAAAAAATGCAGTGTTGAAATGCAATGTTGCATGTGCTAGTTCTCTCTCTCTCTCTCTCTCTCTCTCTGTGTGTCTGTGCGTCTCTGTCTATCTCTCTCTTTTTCAGAAACTCCTTGCGTGTTCTAATTGTCTTTCTTCTCTCTCCTTGTGTCTCTCAGAAACCTCTTTGTGTGTGCTAGTTGTCTTTCCCCATTCTCTCTCTCTCTCTCTCTCTCTCTCTTTTTCCGTCTTTCTCACACAGAGAAGGAATGGTAGAGATTGGATACATGGGTAGTTGACATATGGATTCAAGATCTCTCTCTCTCTCTCTCTCTCTTTGGAGCCGGTACAAGAGACTTCCGTATTGGAGATTGCTGTAAGGATGAACCTCTCTCTCTCTCTCTTTCTCTCAAGCTGGTACAAGGGACTTGCTTATTGGAATTTGCTGTAAGGATCCTATCCTTTTCTGTCTCTTTGGAGCTGGTACAAGAGACTTCCGTATTGGAGATTGCTATAAGGATGAACCTCTTCTTTGTCTGTCTCTTTGCAGCTGGTAAAAGAGACTTCCGTATTGGAGATGATTGCTATAACGATGAGCTGAGAAATGTACTTGTAGTTTGGTCAATGTGGTACCTCCAGCTGCTGCTGCTGCCCACCTGAGCTTGACAATTTCCATTTGAACTACTCGTACCGCAACCCAATTTCTGTTTGAAATTTCATGGAAAGAAAGTACAATCGTGTTTTGCTGCTGCTGCTGCTAATCCAAATGCAAATTCCTCTACGGCAAAAATAGTGACGACTGAGATATTTTGAACATCCTTTTTGCACGATCATTGATGGCTAGACCCTGCGCTTGCAGCTTGGATGCTTTTGCATTGTTGGTGACTCTTGCTTTCGCAATCCTTATTAGTTTTGTCTTTTTCTGCTGGGTGGTGGATATTCTGCGCAAGCAAGCAGCTGACACATCATGAGAGTTCAGTGTCGTAATGTTGTCTCTCACCCACATCAAGTTGCTTCAGGAACTTCGGAAGGGGGTTGGAAGGGAGTTCGGAACTCCCGCTGCTGCTGTTACATGGGCAATTCCGTCGCCTCGCTCCTCCTCCTCCTCCTCCTGCTGCTCCATCACTATAAATGTGTCACCACCATGAGGAGCGAAAGAAGCTCGAATTTCTACTTTTGTTTAGTCTCAGAGAGTATCTCGCAGGGTGCAATAGTTGAAGAGAGTACCTCGAGCTAGTACAACTGCAGCAGTAGCAGCAGCAGTTGGGTACTTTGGATCCGGACTATCTAGACTCTAGAGTGAAATTCGATCAGAAGACAATCATGATGATGAAGAAGAACCACCACCACCACCACCAGCTGATAGTCATTTGCTTTCTGTTGTTTCTGGTATTGCAAGATGGCAGTTTGAGAACAGCAGAATCGCTCATCATCATTGAGCGTGTTGAGAATGAGTTACCGGCCTCATTAACAGTGGACTGCTCGACAGTGAATGTCGACTACGGGGTACAGAGCGTGGCAGCAGGTGACGCTTGGGGCATGACGGTCGTCAGCGGCAATGTGGATCCCACTGTGAATTGTGTCTTCAAAGACGGAGGGGTTCACGGGCCCAAGAGCCTCCAGATCTGGAACTATGCGCAATCCGGGCACTCCAATGCGCCCTGGTACCATTGCAATCCCAGCTGCAGTTGGAGGGTGAAGGAAGAAGGGTTCTATTACCTCTCACAGGCTTCTGGCAACTATGTTCTCTATTCTAGCTGGTGATCTTCATGCCCCATCCATCTACAGCAATACATCACACAAGGTACATTGTTGGACTCCTCCTCCTCCTGAAATTGCTAATAGATCTGTTTTCCTATTCTTCCTTTTTCATAAGAATCTGACTGCAGTTGCTGAATCTTTCACCTCTTTTTCCTTCTTCCTAAGAACCTGACTGCACTAATTTGCTGGAAATTGTGCACTGCAGGAGGGAGACTAATAAGTTTTTTTTCAATAAAAAATCAAACAATCCACAACCTGCTTGGACCATGGTTTCTGCCCTCGTGGGAGAAAGACAGAAAGACAGACAGAGATTCATGAGCAAGTGGTGCAGATGATCCAGAGATGGTGAAGATGGGTTGTTTTGTGAAGCTTCCTCCTCAGATAATAATGTATTTTTGCTGTAGATTGTAATCACCAAGCTCTTCTTGTTGTTCTTTTCTTTCTATTTTTCCACAATAAAAGATTCACCACTTGAATCACACAAGCAATTAATGAAGTCAAAGAGAGAGAGAAAGAGAGAGAGGGAGGGGGCGGTATTCATATGAGATTTGGGTCCTAGCTAGATCTTACATTGCCAATTAAAGGCAAATTTCTTGTGATCTCTTGGATTGTAATGCACTTGTGAACCCTTTCTTCTTCTTCTTCTTCTTCTTCTTCTTCTTTAGTTTTCTGCAATCTAAGATGATCATCATCTAAAGCTTTGTCCCATTATGGATGTTATCTACATGGCTTGTACTACTACAACCCTCTTTGCTTGCTTGTCATTTGCTCAAATCACTTGAACTTTCCTAAAAATATTCTAAGCCAAAGAAAGTTCAAACAAGAAAAACCAACCTTGATAATTTTTGATAATCAAAGAAGTTTGGCTTTGCTAAAAAATCCGGTACACCATTCATGCACAAAGCATATAGACATACAATTCCATTTAATCAAGGAACACATCTCCTCCAACAAGGTTGAGTTTCAATATCTTCCAACAGAAGAAATGACTATTGATATTTTTACAAAAAGAGTTGGTAGAAATAAGTTTAAAACTCAGATAAACGAATTAAAATTAATACACCTTAAATAGAAAGCTTGACATCATTGAGTAGGAATGTCAATATTGCAATGAATTGTCAACCTTAACTACAACTAATTGAATTTTGTGGTGTTATCTAATTTTTTTAAAGGCCTCATAATATTCATTATTGTCTTTATTATTTTGTTACATGACTTGTCCCTGATTTTTCTAGGTGTATTAACTGATTAAGTTGTATATAATGTGTGCTAAGGATTAATAAAATTATCTTTTCTTTTTACATTAGTGTATAATACCAAACAATGCACAAATGTGTGTTTAGTAGTAGGTTGCATACTTGGTAGCACGCTTGATCAACAAGTCCTAATCCATTTCCATTTATCTTTAACCTTTATTTTACTATTATGTTTTGCATGTTAAATGGAGTATTATATAAGTCAACCACGATCAACTAACTTGAAGAAGCACATGATCAAGCATCTAATTTTAAAAAGTTACAACAAGATGCATGTGCAAACTTAAGAAATATATCAAACCACAATGGTGTTGCAGCTCCACCATGTTTGCAACTCATGAACCACATGGTCAAATTTTTGAAATGACTTTTCAAAAGCATCATTTCCGCGCTCACTTTCCTTCTATTGGGGACTAAATGTCTATTAGTTGTTATTGTCACCATTGATCTTGTTGCAAGTATCACTAGCTATTTTTGAAAGCCTACAACTTTAAGTCATGCAAATGAATATGATGAGTTCCAAAATGTGTTAAGTCCTTCTCTAGTGAACCTTCAAAACATTTCCTTCTTATACCATAACATGGAAGATGAGGAACTTTTCACAAGGCATTAGAATCAATGTAGCAACTTGCTAAATATTATTTTAGCAACAATAACTCGAACTTGTGAAAAACCAAAATCCCCAAAATAGATTTTCTTTTCTTGAGTCAAGTACCTTCGCCTTTGCATTTTCTTTGGGAATTGTATTTCAAGGGACATGGCTCCAAGATATACTCCATTTATGTTCATGTGCATTTGAATTTCTTCTTCAATGTCCTTACCTTGTTTGTCTTCTTCGCCTGCAACTTTCAAGCAAGGTAAACAAGTTTCTCTTCCTTTCAAACTTTTCTTTCAAGAACTCCCAATCCGCAAATCTCTTCCTCTCAAATTTATAGGGATTTTGCAAGCTTGGTTTGAGTGGGAATGGATAATTTGTAAGCTCGATTTGAAGTGGAAATTGATTTGAAAGCTTCATTTGAAGTGAAAATTTATTTGAAAGCTTGATTTCAAATGGAGATGGAAAATTTGCAAGCTTGCTTTAAGGTGGAAATTTTTTATTTGCAAGCTTGATATGAAGTGGAAATGTGTGAAATAACTCCTATCAAACTCCTTGCACTTTTCAAACTTCTTAATTTCATCAAGGACCTTAAGATCATTACATATTTCCAATTGTGAAAGCAGAAACATTTGTGAATGTGTTTCTAAATTTGTACTTGTGGAAACATTAAATTGTTGCAATTTTTCAATTGATTGTTTTAAATAGTGAGGTGGGGTGAAATTAGTGTTTTTAATGTTGAAAAACGACTTCTTACAAATGCACTCCTTAATTGAAACAATGAAAGATTTGTGCTCCTCTTGAAGTCTTGTATATCCATCTCCAATTTTTCTTGGGCATATGAATACATCACCAAATCACAACATAGCTTCATTGATTTCATTGATAATGTTAGCCAAGATGGATAAGGAAGATACCATCGAATTCAACACCTAGGGAAATTGGAGCCTAAAATCTCTTTGAAACAATGGAAGAAAGGAAGCCAATGGTTTGAAATGTCATGAGAGTTAACAATGATTATTTTATCCAACACCAAGTATTACCCAAGTTTAAAAACATCCTTTCCCAAAATGAACTTTGTTTAATCGATGAACATTACCTTCCCACTATGCTCAACATCTTGGAACCATCCAAGATAGCAAATCAAACCTTGACATATTTTGTTTTCCCAAACAATGGCACTACATCACCACATCTTTTTCAATGGGATCTTGAAATGAATACCCCAGAATGGATTCATGAATTGAAGGAAGGTTATAAATTTACTTACAATGGACATAGGGAATACAATAGTTGTCATTTGTTTGCAAGGAAATTCAGCCCACAGACACTAGAGCCCCTTCTCAAGTTCATTCCTATTGCCTTGGGGATTAGCTAAAAGATTGACAGTCAATTTTTTTCACATTAAGTATTGTAGTACATGAATGGATTAGGCAACAAACTACTGAATATTGGTTGGAAGCGTCATAAATTATCGTAGATGAAAAAGAAAAGTGACGCATAAATGAACCACATGCCACTTAATCAAATTTCAAATCTTAAGTTTTAAAATTGGTTTTTTAATTTTGAAATTTTTGGCAGATAATATTTATATAAAATAATAAAGTTGATTTTGTTTTTTTTGTGAGACAATATAATTGAGTCTACATTATCATATTCTTCACTTCTTGAAGTGGGAGTGTAACTTGATTACACAATTACTTAAGTAATTGTTTGATGGGTGTAGGATTCCATAATTGGTCATGGTGCATAGACTTATGTCATGTGCACCATGTGATGTTGATTCCTTGTCATTAATTATGGAATCACATGGGGAACCATGTGATGTTGTTTCTTTGTCATTAATTATGGAATCACATGGGGGACCATGTGATTTTGTTTCCTTGTCATTAATTGTGGAATCACATGGGGAACCATGTGATTTTGTTTCCTTGTCATTAATAGTCCAATCACATGGGAAACCATGTGATTTTGTTTCCATGTCATTAATTGTCGAATCACATGGGAAACCATGTGATGTTGTTTTCTTGTCATTAATTGTCGAATCACATAGAAAACCATGTGATGTTGTTTCCTTGTCATTAATCGTCGAATCACATGGGAAACCATGTGATGTTGTTTTCTTGTCATTAATTGTCGAATCACATAGAAAACCATGTGATGTTGTTTCCTTGTCATTAATTGTGGACTCACATGGGGGACCATGTGATGTTGTTTCCTTGTCATTAATTGTGGACTCACATGGGGGACCATGTGATGCTGTTTCCTTGTCATTAATTGTGGACTCACATGAGAAACCATGTGATGTTGTTTTCTTGTCATTAATTGTGGACTCACATGAGAAACCATGTGATTTTGTTTCCTTATGTTTTTATTCCTTTTGATTATTTGGGAAACCTTGTGGTGAATAAGTTTTAGAAAGTTTTTTGATTAGTTTCATTTTGGTTAGTATTTAAGGAGGTGTTTGTGACCTTGAGAAACACCTTCATTTGTACAAAATTATGGCACAAATACAAAGTTCGTGAGAATGGAAGTTTTGGATTTTGAAAACCTTTTGGTTTTGAATAGTTTTGGTGTTGTTTGTGTGTAGTTCATGGTAGGAGAATGGTGACGCTTGCATAGCCAATAGAAGAATGGAAGAATAATTTTACAACCAAGAACATAGATTTCATAGCTATGTAATAATCATACATAGTTTCGGTTCTAAACCCGTTTGTGTTGTATAGGAGGTCTGAAATTCAAACCCAACAGTTGAAATACTTTAGAATTCAATTTTATAATAATTATTAAAATTTTGACACAAGTTATAAATATTTTTTCAAAATTTCAGCAAAATAAAAAATAATTTAATTTATGCAAAAACCACATACCGTATCATCAATAATTTTCCAGAAGTAACTAGAGGACACCTTACAACCATTAGACATGTCACTCAACTAGTCCGGCCTGACCAAGGCTTTTATTTCAACAATTGTGGATTTTGGCCTCTAAAAACTTTGATCATTGAGTATTTAAAAGAACATAAGGTTCTTTAATTCTGTTTTTTTCCCAGAAAACCAGAATTGAGTGGTTCTTTTCATTTAAGTTTTCACAAAAGGGGAACCAAGGTCCAAAGGTTACTAACAAAAACCAATACCCACACAACTCTAGATGTTTCCTTTTTCTTGGCCACAGTTGGCTTTTGATCATTGCTATATTTTGTTGACATGTTCCAACCTATTATCTAAATATGGTGATTTCAGAAAAACAAATTCATTAAGCACATTTTTTTAAAATAAAATCCTTTGTATGAATTGCACTGGAAAAGAATTTTGTAGCCAAGTGGCAAAACTCTTGCCAAAAATAATAAAAACACTAAGTAGCCTGGTCTCCTTTTTATGGCATTTCGATACTTCCTTGGTTTTCATTCTAACACAATGCTAACCATTTAATACTTAAACCTAGTTAGCGTGAAAATTTTATGTTAAGCTAACATGCACTTAACATTAACCTATGACCCATTTAACATTGAATGGCACCCAGGATGCCATCTAGATTTTCATTTAACACTGACATAACATCAAGTGTGAATGCACCATAAGTGACCCCCTTTAATCATATTTTGATGACAAGTTACAAGTTTTAACTTGTCTGAAAACTTACAAAACCATGTGCAGGCCTTGACACCTTTTGTCATGGATTTTTTCGTATTATTAGCTTATCCTCCATATGTAACTAAGCAAAATATGACAGGATTTGAATTGAGGTTAGAGATCCATTTACCAACTCACCTATCAACCTAATTTGACTGTTTTTTTTAGATGTAAATGTGTTGTCCTGAAGCATCAGCAAATTTTTTTTAAGTCTATTCAATCTAGAGAAGGGAGAGGCCATTTTAATCATTGATTTAATCATGAATTAATCAACCCCAAAAAGATGGGCGAGTCTTGGAATCTGTAGTTACTTTTCAATTTTGTCATGTAGCCACACTGGCTATCATTTACAAGAGGAATTCGTCTAATTTGGCTATAGGTCATAGAGGAAAGTAGAAAATTCTAAAAATCTAGAACTCAATGACTTTCTTAGAACCTAATAGATAGGTTGTTCTTAAGAAGGGTTATTAGTCCAGACCAAAAATAGTGGCAGCCAATTTTAGGAATAGAATTTCCATGCAACCAATGAGAAGTTGCATCATGGAATGAAGGGGATTCCCTTTTTTTTGGAAGAGGGGGGGTGCTTTCTTTTTTCTCACGTTATGATTTGTGTGGAGAATGGACTTTCCATGTCAAGTTTTTTTCTTTATTTTGTTTAGGTGGTGGGGAGTCAAGGCAAAAAGTTCCCAAGTTCTTGACATGTTCCTCAAAGAGTTCCCAATAGCACCTCACTTGGCCATAGGGAACAAACTACGCATCTATGCAGGATTTGGATTTTGGGATAAAATTTTTGTTCATTCATTGGCCAATGTGAAAATGACAAGTATTCACAAAATGAAAACTTCCAGATGGATGTAATTTTACATGTTTGGGTGAATATAACCCTAAGTACATTAGGATTGTGTATTACAATATTAATGGATTTTTTTGTGGGGTTTTGCTATGGATTCCATTACATTTGTAAGGTAGAGCTTTCTTGAAGCATGTAAGAGTCTGGTGGTGGCTTGTGAATAAGATGATGACATTGAAGCATAAGCCACAGTTGACAAGGCAACAATTGCATGTGGTGTGTTTAGCAATGTCTAGGGCCACTTTTGCCTTGCGCATGATGATAAATTTGCTAAATATATATATATATGTCTTGGTTCAAGCTCTTGACGAATGTAGTGCCAAAGTGTTTGGCATTGATTGCTTAGGCTTTTAGATTGCTTGTAAGCTAGACTCCATTGCACCAAGCCTATGTGCTCCATGGTTGTCAATGCTAAAAAGCCTTGCTTCTTCCTCTTTTACCATGTCTATGCATGCCAAAAGTAGTGCAACTTCACTTACGAATGTGTGGCTTGAGCTTGGTGGGAGAGGAGGCCTGAGGTCCACCCATTGGCGTGCCCGTGACATGGCTACTAATTTAGTAGCCCTGTTGAATGTTCATGAATTGACAAGCTCCCCAGCAGTAATTCTCCAATCGCTACATCTATTCATCAATGGTTTAACCTTGATGGATTCAAAATGGCAGGTATTGAAAGTTTAACCCTGTTGTAACCTTTCAAGTTTCAATTTTAACCTAATGGCAATTAGGTTGTTCTATTATTCAAAGATGTGTTTGTTTGAAATCTAACACCCTAAACCCTGAACCTTCAACTTTGAAAGTTTGGAACAGATTGCTATGTATCATGTCTATAGTTTCATATTCTTAAAACGTATGGGACTTTACAGGTTCAATTTGTAGTAATTATTGCCACCCTCTGGGCGTTGGAAGCATTCCATGCATTTTTCCCCAAGGTTCTATTAGTCATTAGCAACCTATATATTATTATTCCCCTTGAGATGTAGTTTGTCATCATTGTAAATTGTAATAATAAAAATGATTGAGCTGTCGATATTCACAAAATCCATTTGTTAATGTTCTATAGTGAAAAATGGTCTAAATCTTTCTATATTGTAAATCAAACTTTTATAATACTTAGTTTCTTCTTTGTAGTCAATGGTCTATCTAGTTGAGTCATGGGATTTTGGGCATTGGTCTTGTTAGATTGGCAAGGCAAATATGTGGGATTCATGCCATCTATCTAAATGTGTAACTTTGAGGTGTAAAAGGTCGCAATTGACTGGATTTCCACCCCCTTTCAATCTCCAACATAGAATCATGAAGTAAATTGCTTGATGTGTGTGGCATAAACAAATCCTTAATAATGAGCTTTAGGAAGTACTTTGGTGTAAAAAAAAAAACTAGTTTTGGGAAGATGTTTGGTTTTAGGTTGGGGTTCTGGTGACTATTTAAAACCTAATATGGGTATATTTTTTCCTTAAAGCATCTTCTATGGGGTCATGTTTTATTAGCATCTGAAGCTACTAAAATGTCCAGCTATGAGAACAAGTCATGATGCAAAAATTGCTAAATAGTTTTGTTTAGGCAATGGCATCAAATGTTATAGCCAAGAAAAACATAAATGTGACTAATGTTCAAGGTTTGGATGGCTTGCTAAATGGCTCACTTTTATTGTATGTAGCATTTGTCATTGTTTAGTTGCAACTTCTGCTTCACCTACCATTGTCAAAGGTTGGATGTTTCAATGATTCAAAAGTGGACATAATCCCTTTGTTACTATTGTTTACTATTGCAACTTTAGTAGATACAAAAGGCTAGGAGAGTAAGGCAACAACTCTAAGCCTTATGCAATTGTTCAAGTATGATGATGGCACACCCACACCCTTTGGAACATTACATGAAACTTGGAATTTAATGTTTAAAATTGGATCAACATTAGTAATGATGGAAGCAAGCTAGTTGCACATTTTTATCTTCCAATCTTTTATAAGCTAAGGATGAAGAACATTGGGCTTGAATAGTTTATGATCAATTTTTTCTTGCAAAAATCACTTTAGGAAACTTTGCTTCATGTGCAGGAAAGTGATGCCAACTAATGGGATTGTTTGCTTAAATAATGTTAAGTATGGGTCAACGTAGTTGATCCACTTTTGGCTCATAATTCTCCATTTCCATGTTTGTCCTTTTTTTTGGTTGCAACTTTCTTTCAAATACAAAGATTTTCTCATCATGAATCATCATGAGAAATGGATTACCCTTCAATCAAGTTCGTTTAGTTTTGTGTTTGTAAAAATGTTACAAGGTTTGTTCTCTAGTATGTGCTATGGGGAAGAGGTTCGTAGAGGTTCTCAATCACAGTTGTATTGAAGAGCTTGGCATCAAGCATTTTTCAATTGTTTTCTTGTGGTCTTTTTAGTTAAAGGCTTCTAAGAAGGATTGTTGGGTGCACTAAAAAAGGAATAAATTGGAAGGTGATGATGGGATGGTATGTAGGGAGTGTGTGTATGCAAGCATATGAGCCTAACACATTGCTCCTTGACAATTTTTTAACAACTATGGGAGTAGGACTACCATTGACGACGGTAGCCTATCTCCTTCATCTAGAGAAGAAGGTTGTGGTTGTTTGTGGTGATGGAGGCTCCATATTAAATTCTCAAGTGGGATTCCAGTCTTTCTTCCCATTGGATCCTAAAGTTAAGAAGTGGGCGTTGGAAATATTTATAGTTTAGTTAATTTTCTGCTTTCCCCTTTGTCCCATTGTTGAACTTTTGGAATGAGAATGAAAACTGTTGCAAAAGTTTGAAAGATCAGGTAGAAAAGAGGAATTTTGCTAAGAGCCAGTAGGGGCATTACAATGTGTAATAGAGAAGTTTATGGAACATTTTGATGGTTTTTGCAGGAGATGGAGATAGTAGTGCATTTAGATATCAACTTGACCATTGTTGTTTTGAATGATAATGACTTTTTAATTTTTAGTTTTCAATATTCAGGCATTTTAGTTTTCAGTATTTAGACATTTTAATTTTTAGTTTTTTGTATTCAGACATTTCAATTTTCAATTTTCAACTTTAAGTATTCACACATCCCAATTCAGACATTTTAATTTTCAATATTTCAGATTCCAAACATTTCACATACAAATTTTAAATTTCAGTTTTCAACTTTTAATATTCACACATCGAAATTCAAACAATTCAATTTTCAAAATTTTAGATTCCAAACATTCCATATATTGTAATACCTTGGTAGGTTTGGCACATGCCTCTCGAACAAGTAATTAATTTTTGAATATTCAATTTCAAAAAATAAAATACTCCTAAAGATTCTTTATTTTCCTTTCTAAAAGAGTTTGTCTTTGGAATAAAATATTAATAATCATGGTCATATAACATTGGGTAGAGCCATTACACAATGAGCTGCTTGCTCCACATGCTTTGGCAAACGTTGTCCTCCTAGATAGGTAGGCCAAAGGGACCGAACTCTATGCCTCAAAATATAACCTTTGTTTTTTGTTACTCTCCATAGCTTCAATTTTTGAATGATTGGCCGTCAACTTGGCTTATAGCAGCTAGAATTTTTAATATATTAAAAAAATAAATTTTAAAATTTTAAAAAAAAACTGGGAGGCACCTCATCTAATGAATAATAGGTTCTAATATCCAGTACCTAATGGGACCAGTATGCACTGTATGTACAGTGCTTGCAGAAAATGTTCCCTCAAAATCTGGCAACTTTGGTGCATTTTTCTTCACATAAATCCTTGGTACGAGTAGGCACTGGATTGATTGTTGTTGTCAAGTGGTGAAAATTCGCCAAAAATAAAATACTCGCCAAAAATCCTAAATATTCTCAATAGGTTATAGGTAATCTACTTTCTCTAAATATTTGGGAATTTTTTTCCGATGGCTAAAATCAGAGGTAAAAAAAACAACCAGCTCAGTTTAATGCCTTATTTTCTGAAAAGCAGCGGTGCTTTCGCACATGTACTGCTTTTGCCAGGAAATTCGAGCAAATAACCGCAAATCAGATTTTGCTACGTGATTATGGCCCAACGGCGACAACAGCTCACTCAATAGAGCAACCCACAGAAACCCTAAAAGTGTACTCCACGTCAGATAATCAGAAATCGGTCTTACACTGCCCGGGAACGGGATTGCCGGGTCGGTGGTGTGAATTCCGGGCCTTCTTCGCCCAGAGGCCAAGACCGTGTGCAAGCGGACAAAATGAAAGCTCGTTCCGGAAACCCTAGAGCTTGAGGTTGCGAAAACAGAGCGCGCGAGAGCGAGAAGGAAATCGCGAGCGCGCGAGAGAAGGGGAGAGATTGCGATCGGGCAGCATGTGCGCGGTGCAGCACACAGTTAGGATTGAAGCCTTGAGCGGATAGCAAGCTATATGCACAAGCAAAGATTGGACGGTGTACGTGAAGGGGATGGCAAGAAAGTGGCAGGGCGAGCAAATGCACGAGCCGGGCTAGAGACTCCCCCAGGGTTTGCTGCTAGATCTCGCAGCAACAATGTGGCCAAAGCATCCATGGCAGTAGGAGAAAGAAAAGCAGCACTGCCACCACCACCACCACCGGCCTCGAATGGCGGAAAGGCAGGTATGTTTACGGTGGTTTTTGGAAGCTACGAATTTGTTTATTGTAACTGCCATATCACAGATCTCTCGTCGGGAGTCTACGCTTTAGGGCTGATATATCTGCGGTTTCGTTAAGTTAATAGTTGGAGCATTTCGTAGTTGCAAAGTGTTTTCTGTGCTCGTGGACGATCGGGTTAGGTTTTAGGACTTCTCCTGTTTAGGAGAAAATCCTTTGATTTTGCACAAGCTTATGGGCGCTGAGTGACACGAATATATTTTCAATTTCTTCACATTGTGACAGGAGTCTCAAGTGCCAATGGTGGCAAAGCAGGAGGAGGTCTGTTGAGCTCCAATGGTGTGAAGACATCTTTGGGACCAGGAGGTGCCCTGAGCGGAGAGAATGGGGCAGGAGAGGTTGCTGACTTGGCAGGATTTAGAGGGGAATGCGAGAAGGCACTGGTGGCCTTGCGCAGAGGGAACAGCACCAAAGCCTTGCGAATTATCCGGGATGCTTGCAACCGGAATCAGGGCTGTGCACTGTTGCAGCGCGTGCAGGGGCACATATACATGCGCTTGGCATCAATGATTGAGGACCCTAACAAGAAGCAGCGTCACTTGTGTGCTGCACTTGAGGCTGCGAAAAAAGCTTCAGTTCTTTCACCTCAGTCTGTAGAGTATGCATACTTCTATGCTCAGCTCCTCTACGAAACTGCCAAGGATAGCAGGGGCTATGAGGAAGTCCTCCGGGAGTGTGATCGGGCACTTTCTGTGGACACACCAGTGGATCCAGCAACAGAAAGCCTCCATTATGATAACCAGCATGAATTTTCCACCCCTGAGGCACGGATTGCTCATGTGCAACAGGAGCTGAGAGTCCTTGTACAGAATGTAAACATGGCATCTATATCGTCATGGATGAAGTCTCTCAGCAATGGAACAGGAGAAGACAAAATCCACTTTATTCAGATGCACAAAGAGCAGGATCGTATGGAGCAGCGTGTTTTGCAGCCAAAGAGACCACATGAGGTGAAGAAGGTAGTGAAAACTCCCGAAGAGCGGCGCCAAGAAATTGAAGTCCGTGTCACTGCAGCTCGCCTGCTCCAACAAAAAACAGAATTACCTTCAATTTCAGTATCTGAGTCTCAGGAAGAACCTGAGAAGGCTTTGCACTCTGACCGGAGAAAATCTGGTGGATCCAGTTCTCGAAGGCTAGTAAAGACTTTGTCCTCAGAGGACAGAGCAGAACGTGTACGACCATTCTGGCATGCTGCAGACATTAGTAAGAGGGATGCATTGCTTGAGGTTTCCATTGCTGAGCTGAAGGAACACTTAGGTTTTCCTAAGAACAACCCTTCCATACAAGCACTTGCTGAAGCTCTGGAATTTGCACAAGAGAAGAAGACATGGCAGCTTTGGGCTTGCTGTAGGTGTGGGGAAAGGGTCACAGAGTACCAAGATCTAATTCACCATGCAATGCTTGAGCATATTGGCCTTCTTCCACAGAAGCTGCAGGATGTTCTTCCAAAGGAGTTAAATCAGGATTGGGCAGGTCTTCTTCTGGAGGATGATTGTAGGCCTGTGGATGGGCCTGCAGCTGTTAGAGTGCTGTTTGAGGCTGCCCAGTCTGGCCTTTCAGATGATCAACATGAGAAGACTGCCTCAGATTGTCTCTCTGTGTTGAGAACCAACATGGAGCCACAGAACGATGACAAGATTTATGGTGTGTCTGCTGAGTCTCTTCCAGAGGATCAGTTGAATCATATTGATAGTAAATGCAATGCAGATTGCAGGAAAGTGAGGGACATGATGCAGTCAACAAGGGGGTTGCATCGGCATGAATTCCCAGTGGTGGAGGATGAGGAGCGAAGAAAGCTGCTGGATAAAGTGTACAGTCTTTGTAGAGTTCTGATCAGAAACAAGTGCTTGGCGAATGACCATGTAACTCATATCATAAAATTTGCTACATGCAAAATTCAATCCATGGTTCCAGATCCAGCATCACACTTTGAGTTTGATCAATCTCCTGTTTTGATTCGGTTTTTGGATCCTAGGGCACTCCTGCATATTCACAAATATCTTATGGAGCTGGCACTGGCTTGTCGGCTTGATCACTCATCAGATAGTACTATGAGCCCCCACACCACAGAGAGCAGGGGTGAAGAGATCATTCAAGATCAACTATTCTTGAATGAGGATTTTACTAGGCTATTATTAGATGACCGGGTCTTGCATGAGTTTCCAGAAGAGTCTGTTCCAGTACATGTGAAGGTTGAGAAGGGAGACGCAAAGATACTTTCAACGAATGAGAAAGGTGATGCATGTCTGCGACCTCCTTTGCCACTTATGAAAGTGAGAAATGTAGAGACTCATGCCAATATGGAGCTTCACGCAGATCTTCAACTTGCATGGATATATGGCAGCATGGAATATGAGTACACCCCTTCAGGCTGGAAGCAATTCAGAGCTGATCAGGCAGTCCAGGGGAGAGAGGCTCTTAAATTGCTTGAAAGAGAGCTACGACATTGTCAGGGCCTGTGTGAAAAGAAACTGGAGCTTATGGGTTACAAGGAGGCTCTCAACATTGGAGAGAGCATATGTGTGCAGGAAAGCACAAAGGTGGACAATCAATGTCAAAAGACATATGAGATGGTCCCAAAAGAGCAGCATCAAGAGTTTATTGAACCATGCATGTCAGGCCTGTCCGATTCACACAAGATAGAGATTGATGCCATCGACAACAAGATTTTTAGTGATGTACAGAACGGCCAGACTCACCCTTATGTTCAAACTTTGACTCTGGAACTCAGTGACTCAGATGATGACGAGGAGAACTGGATGTTGCAGGAATCTGTTCATTGTGCAGACTCTCATGTTGAATCCAGAAAATGGAAGAAGCTTTCTAATAAGGTGTGTGTGCATGATCCTTGACACTATTTTGATCGAAGGCCATCTGGCCAACATTGCCCAGATCTTGCATACCCAAGCAAGATGGTCAGATGAGGTCACCAGAATTGATGGGACCTGATGAAGTCAGTGGGTGGTTGTGGCAGCAAGTCACTTCTATTTGTGCTGTTTGTGACAAAGCTGAAGGCCTGACAATTTGTGAGCAACTCACAAGGTTATGTCTGCATGCAGTGTTGTGTGAGTATATACCTTCAGAGTATTGTTGTGGAGATTGTTCTGTAATCTCATATGTCGAAGTACTTGTTAACTCAAAACATTGGTGTATTTGCAGTTGAGTCCCATCAATGCAAAGATAATGAAGGCAATGAACCATGTCCATGAGATGGAGGCCAAAGTGGGTCAATTTGCAGTTCTTGATTACCGAGCAGTGGTTCTCCCATTTGTCAAAAGTCTATTGAAGGTTTGTGGCTTTCCTTTATCCTTGTTTTCATATTCTGGCAACTTGAGTGATGCTGGTGACTGTTGTCATTTGGTGAGTTGTACTTCTCCCATTCTTGGCAAGTCAATCAAACAGAGATGGCATCCTCTCTGCCAGTTACAGCCTGGGACTAATGGTTATTGGGCAAAAGCCTTCACACCCAGATCCTGGCTCTCTGGTCAAGAGTCTGAAGGTCAAACAATGCACAATGAATGGGATTGCCAAATTTCAAGTAGCATCCCTAATTAGGATGCAGGTCAAGAATAGTGTGTTGAGCAATGGCTTATTTCCAAGGAGTTCTGCAGAGTCGCCTGGAAGGAGAAGCTAAGAAAGATGCTATGAAAAAGTCAGATGCTGCACAGGAGGCATTTCTTGCGGAGCTTGCCAAGGACAAAAAGAGTTCAACCACGAAAGAATCTGAACTCTCAAAACAGGCACGTGACAAAGCTAAGGACAAGAAGAAACTGAGGGACCAGAAAAAACCAAGGGATGTGAAGGTCAGTAAGCTTTATTTATTTAGCCGTAGGCCACTTGACTGCTACCTGATATCATCACCTAATCTTCCTGTTCCTTCCCGATATATGACAGAAACTCAAGGTACAGCTTTTTATGTAACTTTTTTCACTCAGTTTTGAGTGGATCATTTTATACTTATCTACACCCATTGTGATGGGGAGCCAATGGAGTTAGTGGAGAGTGATTGCAGCTAGTCCCCGCCATTCATGATGAAGGTGACAGTGTAATACTTTGTGATTTACAGTCAGGTTATGTCCATGTTCATTGTTGTTGTGTTTGTCTTGGTTTGGCCCAAACTGATATGACAGTTGCTCGGTTAACTTATGTGTTTTGTGTAGTTTGTGTCTACAATCAGTTTAGCTGGATGCTTTTGGGAGTTCCATGATTTATAGAAGTATAGTGGGAAAAGTTGGTTTATGCCTGTGCTCAGACTACAATGCAGAACCTAGAAGCCTCCTTGCAAATTGTGGCATCTATGGTTTGTCTGTTTAAGATGATGTCTATTGCTCATGTTTGTTCACTTTGCAATTGGCAGTGTGGGCTCAACAGTACTGAACAGGAAAGCCAACCAAGAAGTGAATTGCTAAGGTGAGAATATTGTACAATGTTGAAGTGATTGTGTGCTCAATTGGAGGCCCTCCATCTTATCAGGATTCTGGGCTTCAATCTATATGACTATGAGAAATCATGCCTCCAGAAACCTTGTGGAATCGGTATGCTTGTCTAGTCTCATGGCAGAGCATGAGATGTATTTTTTCGCAGAAAATTCAGAAACTTCACTGGAGGATTGCAACAGTGGCAGTGTGACACAGGATGATGATGGAGAAGGTGGGAGCTGGGATTTGGTTGAGGGCAAGGGTCATGAGTTATTCCAGCAGGAGGCAGAGCTCCAGTACCAAGCTGAATTGGAAGCAGAAGAACTCAAGCTTGCTGAAGGGCTGGAATTACAAAGGTGTGTGGAAGAAGAGGCAAAAGAACAGCATGGTGATGAGCAACATTGCAAAACTCTGGCCCAGCAGTCCTCAATGGTTACTCCTGAGCCTTTTAACCCTGAGCATTTGGAGACACAGATGGACGGCTGTTTGCATTTGCCAGAGCCAAAAACTCTTGTTGACTCAAGCCCTTCTGTGGACACCCTCACAGATGAATCAACCATTTCATCAATAGTTTTGCAACCCTCCTACACTCCATCAACTACAAGTTCACATGCAAGTCTAGCTGGAGCAGGAGATGTGATAGTAGGGTCACCAGAAGAGCTGCAAATTGATGTGGGTACTTTGGAGTCAGACAACAGGTGTACTTCAGATCCTTCAATAGGGTTGACAAGACCAGCCTTAGAAGACCCTAAGGTTCATCAAAGAGTAGATTTAGAAGAGAAGGTAGGCTGTTTGGAGTGTGTTCCACTAGAAAGCAATAGATTGACTAGTGACCAGCCCACTGGTTTTCCAAAGAAAAGTCGACATCGACGGAAGCGGGGACCTCAGGTGCATGCTGAAGAATGCATGGTTACAGATCAGGAAGGGCAAGTGGTCTTGCATGGTACAGCCTCATCGCTTGGCCCAAAAATCCTGCATGAACAGAATGACAACAAAGCACCCCAGAGTCTAGCAGGCTCTGGGAGCCATGACACATTACCACTCCTGTTACTGCCTCCACCTGCTTCGACTTCTGAAGGTGGACTGAACTGAACCAAATGCTTCACTTTTTCACTGTTGCAGTCAGTACTTGACAGTTCAATTCCATCTGGTCTCTGAGCCTCTTCTGTATGGGGTTACTTTTGTGGTTTCTGCTTACTGAGCTCATGAAGGCAGGGCGGATGGTGATTCTTGTGGCTGTACAGGAGGAGAGCATGAGAGCAAAACACTGAGGCAGCTGCAGGCTGAGCAGGATGATGAGGATCGCTTCCAGGCAGACCTGGAGCGAGCACTGCAACAAAGCCTAGGTAGGGAGTATGCCTTGTATCCAAGGACTTCAGACATTTTTTTCTGTGGGAAACTTATGCTAGTTTGGGATAACTATGCATGTGAAGACCCCCAATATAACAACTTCATATTTGTTTTCCTTGTGTGAATGTCTGGTTTGCAAGAGTCTCAGATTAATCATTTAGCTAGTGTTTCCGGGCTTAAATAGCCTGGAAATTAAGTAGAGCAGTTTCTTATAATTTTGGACCCTTGGTGACAGACATGCAAATGGAAAACCTGGAAGAAGCAAGCTCCATAGCATATCTTTGGACATGGGGCTCATTGGAAACATCTGAATCAGTTGCACCTCCTCAAGCAGAGGCTGCTGTGGGCTCTATTCCCACCAGTGAGCAACCCACAGAACAAACACTGACAGACACAGATGTTGGAAAGGGTTTACAAAATGAAATTGGGCAATACAACTGTTTTCTTAATGTGGTCATACAGGTGACTTTCTGAGGCTGAAGTCCAAGTTTTGCATCATATTGAGTGTTTCATATGAGGCTTGTCCTGGCAAGAGCTTCAATTGGTGAGCTTGTAGTAGTCACTATCTTGGAGAGACTTATTTCACTTTGAGCTGATGAGTGGTGTGCTCTTTCTATTTCAGTCTCTGTGGCATTTGAAGGAATTTCGAGAAGAGTTGTTGGCTGAATCTAGCAAGCAGCACATGCATGTTGGAGAGCCATGTGTTGTGTGTGCACTTCAAGGCATCTTTGTTGGCCTGAGTACTAGTGCTTTCACCACTCCTAGCCACAATGCTGTTGCCCCAACTGCTCTGCGGGTGGCTCTGAGCACCATGCACTCCGATAGTGACTTTTTCCAAGAGGTATTTTAGTTCCACCCAATGATTGAACAAACTCATGTTTTTTCTTCAGAGAAATGGTTTGTGCTTCTTTTGCAGAATGGTGAGAGTTTTGTTTTGATTGCTTGTATTGAGACTGCTTTGCAGCCCAGTTTGTTTAGCAACATTTCTTCATAAAATTTTGATTCCAGTGCTGAATGCCAATAACTTATGTTTGTGTATCTCGTTGCTGCAGGCACAAATGAATGATGCATCGGAAGTGCTGGCCGTTATCTTTGACTGTTTGCACAAGGCCTTTGTACCAAGAGGTGCTTTGTCTCATGGGGAATTGGACGGTAGCTCTGCTGGTGAAACATGGGATTGTAAGGATGGCCACCCTTGCATCGTGCATGGTTTGTTTGGGCTTGATGTTGCAGAGCAGATGAACTGTCAAGGCTGTGAGTTGGAGTCTCGCCATCTCAAATATACTGCCTTCTTCCATAACATCAATGCAAGTGCACTTCGCACTGCCAAGGTAAAGGTTTCTGTAGGTATCGCATCTTTGGCTAGCAATCCTTGTGGATCATCATACCATGAAGGGAAGGCTGGGATGGATATGGATTGATTTCCATTATATGTAAATAGTTCTAATGCTGGGAAGCAAACATTAAGTGTCCACCAAAGCATAGTGATTCTGCAGTTTTATTATGTGTGCTGTAAGCTGAGAAAGGAGCAACCTTGTTTCAATACTAAATCTTTCTCCTAGGGATATATACAGTAGCTGAATTGTCCTAGAGAAGAATATCTTGAAGCATCAACCATATTATCCAGAGTTGTGTGGTTCTTCACTCTCAACTATTGCATGGGTTTACATGATCAGTCTGTACAGCATGTTCAACAAGTGTCTGTAAACAAAGTGGGAGTTGGCTACAGGTCTTGTATGAAGACTACTCAATGGACAAGCTTCTGAAACTAGTTGACATGAATCATCAGCTAGCCTGTGACATTGACACTGGGGGTTGTGGGCTCCAAAATCACATTCACCACCTCCTCCGTGCAGCACCTCGTGTTTTCACCATAGGTAACGACTATGCTGCAAGCTAATTTTCTAGCCTTTTGACCTTCTTTTACTCTTGAAAATTCCATCACTTTTATTCTCTGTGGGTATGGAACTGACTTTAGGATTGCAACAGTGTTGGGGTGGCAAAATGGTAGAGAAAGTTTTGAGGATATATCGGTGACAGTCGATGCTATTGATGTTTCCATGGATGTTGGAGTGGTGTATCGAGGCCTTGATGAAGGTTCAAAGCATCAGCTCATTTCAGTGGTAAGTTCATGCTCCATCAAAGTCTGAAATACATATGTGCCATGGTCTTTCTTACAAGTGGATGTACACTTACCAAAGTGATTATCTGTGCTCTTGCCTTATAACTCTTATGTTTCATGCTTGGGCAGGTGTGCTATTATGGGCAGCACTACCATTGCTTCGCTTACAATCAGGAGCTTGCTAGATGGGTTATGTTTGATGACAGCACAGTTAAGGTACCCATTCTTCTTCAACACCCATCCTCCATTTCAAGACCTTTTTGAAAGAGGAATATGAGAAGCACCTTACACAACAAACAAGGGTCCTGGGTAGAAACCGCCATTGAGTCAGAAGTGGGCAAGCACTACAAGAATTATCTTGTGTCACATTTTGTCCATGCTGTCAGGGTTGTACATAACACACTCAAAATAGATACTTTGGTTCCTCACCAGTTAATTTAACAGCTCTGAGGAGTCTGTGGGATCTGCAGAATCATTAGCTGCCCTGAAAAGTTAAACAAGTTCTTGTGGTTCACAACTTCAAAATCTCAGAAGTTTTCTTGTCAAATTTACACCTAGGATCTGTGTTCAGTTTCCTAATCTGCATTTCATTCACATTTGGTTGGTTCTATGGCTCTGGGGACATTCTTAACAGGCATTCTTAACAGACATTCTAATTATTCATCACAGGTGGTAGGAGACTGGGAGGATGTGGCAAGGACTTGTCGAAAGGGCCATTTACAGCCACAAGTTCTTTTCTATGAGGCTGTAGTGGCATGCTGACTTTGTTGACTAGGGAACACCATACTATCATGTTATATGGTCTAGAGGAGGTTCCTGCACCAGGCTATATATATCACAGGGTCTTGGAAGCATCATGAAGGTGAGTACCAGGTTGTGTGTTTGTGAGTCAAGGATTGTAGACATCTGGGTTTTAAATATAGTCGGACAATGTAGGCTCAGGCTTAGATTAGGTGATAAATTTTAGTCACTAAATTCCTCAGGTATCACAACCTCTCATCTATCCCATTCATGCAGAGAAACATATACCAGAATAATGGCCTTTGAGAGCCTTAGAATTTTCCCTAGTGAGGAATATAGTAACAGGAATCATTGTCACACCTTATGACCATTCTTGGGTGAGCTCACCAAAGTGGTCAGCCATGTGCCACCAGTTGCACAGATTCTGACAGATCGTTTTGTTGAAGATCAATTGATATGGTATCTTAACTTCAGCATTAGTTTCATAATTGCCTTTGATATTAGGTGTGAGTAATAGGGTATACAACCCTAAATTAGTGATGATCAGGGACTTCAAAACAGGACACCCCTATGACAACAGGGCTGAGATATCAACTGAAAAATCTAGAATGGCTAGAACAAAATGCAATTGAGTTCATAACAGGTTTGAGTCATTCAAACTTCTCAACCTACCCTCAGGATGATGCAACTCACTACAAACTTTATAGTACACTGTTGGAATTCTTGAATATATTTTGCACTTGTAGTGAATGTTGAGTGGCTATGCATTACAATTGAGGTTGCAAGTGTTGAAGTGCCAATATCTGTGACTCGATCCATACAGTTGAAATTGGAACTTTGCATGATAAGATTATATATTGCAGTCACTAATTCATAGTGAAGTTCTTAAGTGCAGTTCATTTTGACTCAGCAGTTCCAGCATTCAGGGCAACTTGGGCAGATGTTGATTTCTAGTTCCTTTCCTCAAAGTGTGTCAAATTATGAATTGCTCCCATCAAGTCTTTTGAGGTAGCTGTTTCTCTCCTTGAATTCTTTGCAGGTGTAGTTAGCTTGTTGGCCTTTAAGTATGCACCAATTGGATGATCTTTTCTTCATCTCATCTTTCATTGACTATTAAGGACATAGTTTCCTATGCATCTTCCAACAAGCCATGTTGCATGGTTAATGAATTCTTGAAATAATAATTGATGTAAAAGCCAACCAACCCTTATTTTAGTTTGAAAGTTTATGGAGGTGGGCAATAAGAAAGCTACAAGGTGTTGTTATTGTTTAAATGTGGTGATCTATTTAACATTAGATCTAAAGCCAAAAATCCTTATGTCCAAGAGTCAAATAAAATGAAATCTGAAAGGAAACATTGGGCATTGTTCTTTTGGACACCAATCATTGACTTTTGTTTTGTTTACCTGCACATGTGTTGGAGAAACTTTGAGGGAAGAGGTTGGTCACTTGTGTTAGGAATCCAACAACATTGTGAATAATGAACACAGTTCATAACACACCTCCTTCAAACCTTCCAGCTAAATTTGAGTGCTTGAGGTGTTGCAGTAGATGCTCGAAGCAAGAGAATCAGTGAATCCCAAAAGCTAATGGGATTTCAAAAGAGTCCCGCAATCGAGACCAAATGACAATGTATTTGTGAATGCTGACTGGAAGCCTAATGACAGCCAAAGGTTTAAGAAAGTTCCACCTTTTTTCTGCTGGTGAAATTTCACCAAAAAGAGAAAGTTAAATATGAAAAACTGGAAAATGAAGTGATTTTTGGGGTTTCAATCCCCAGAAATCAGGAACAAAAATAGTTCTAATGGCCAGATTTCTATATTTTGCTCTAGTAAGTAGCCAAGCCTTTTATTTTAGTTGTGAAATTCAAAGGTGAAGTGAATTTTGAAGGTTTCAATTGCTTTTTGTTCTGTTTTATATTGAAAAATGCCAATTTGAAACTTCTCAAAAGTCTGGGAATCTGCACATGCTGGACCTGGACAAGACACAGATTAGCAGATCTGAAAGTTGTGGTCACATCAGCTCCAAATTGCACCAGGGGCCACAGCATTTGAATACCTTTAAGAATTTCAACCAATTTGCACCTTCTTACTCAACATCCCCTACCTCTTCTTAGTTTTGCAGTCTACTGGAATCTCACAACTCCACCCTTCAACCTCATTCTACAGGTCAAAGAAGCTCATTTCATCCTCACTCCCATGATTCATTTTGACTGTCATGGAACTTGGGTTTGGGATAGTAGTCATGGAACTTCCGCACTGCCCCAGCTGAGAGAAAATCTTCTTGAGCCTCCTAATGAACCTGCAGTAAAATGGTTCTCAACAACAGGAGGGCAACAGAACCTAAATTTTTCTGTAAATGCAACCAAAACCAGATCTAATCTTGCAACAGAGGATACAAGCAATCCCATATCAAAGAAAAACAGATCAGCACTAACCAGCATATATTTTCAAGAATGGTATGAAAAACCGTGCATTCCTTGTTCCTACAAGCACTAAAGCCCACTGTCTTTCTGAAATGGATACAACCATTGTACTTGATCAAACATGTATGCACAACACAACATGAACAATCTGCAAACAGAGTATGAACTTGACTGCACTCCCGTTGCACAAACATGACTTACTTCCCCCTTTGAATGAACTCATGACCTGGCACCTCTTATTCCCAACAATTGCAAAGAATGTGCATTCTTGCACTGGATCTGCATCATCAAATGCAAATTCCTGCTGTTCCCGGTTCATCCATCTACTTGCAATAATGAGCTTCAGACTTCCACATCATGGACAGGCAATTAACTCCTGCATGCAAGCCTACCTGAATCTCAGGAGAAGTGCCAAATTGCAGCTTGATCCCAAGAAAGAACCCCACAAAATTGCTGATAAGGAAACACTTGAAAGTAATAATGTCTAGAGTTCAGCCTCCAAGGAGCTGAACAAGGACATGACTACTATAGTACAGAGTGCAGGCTACAAATCAGGAAGTCAAGTATTGTCAACTGAAAATAGCAACTCAGTAGTAGAACAGATGTTCTACGGAGGTGAACCTGAGCCTCAGATGTGCAATATGAACAAGAACGGTGTGCAGATGATGACGATGCCTCTTGAAAAGGCATTGTTTATTATACTCCAAATTGTTGAAGGGGTTAAATATTTGCATGAGCATCAAGTGGTACCCAGAGACCTCAAGGCCTCCAACATCCTTGTCAAAGCTGCTGATAAGAAGACCCCCTAGACCAAGACTGAATCTGTCATAGAATGTTTGTATTTGTGCTATAGAGGGCTGACAAAACAACATTTTAGTTTGTATATTTCAAGGTGGGAAGTAGTGAAACTTGCAGGAGTCACACAATAAGTTGGGTGAAGAATGTCTATGCACTCTTGTAAACAATTTGCCACAAGGTTGCATTTTAATTACTCTGACTACATAACAATATCAAAAGAATTTGGGAAAAAGGTAACTCCCCTGGAAAGAAACAATTAGTTGAGAACTGGCCTTTTCATTGCATCGGCTAATATTAGAAGTTTCTGGAAATTTGTAACTAGCTTGAAAATGAATGGTTGGAAACATCCAGACTTGAAAAACATGTCTTTTTAGTGGCAATTCAAGTACTTCACACACATCACACACATAAATACTTACATACGAACACATCAATTTGAATGATCTAATGAACCCTCACTCCACCTAGTATGTTAAAAATGTTAAAGATACATTTGCAAGATATCCAGCTATAGAGTTCATTTGCCACCGGTTGCTCCTTCATGTGCACCAAAAATGGTCTTTAAAGGAAGGCATGTGAGAAGTTCTGCCCATTTCTGTCTTCTCCAGGTCCAGCATGTTAAGATTCCCATCAACGTTAATCACTCCAAAATTCCTTCAAATCTGCTCTCCACATAGTATGTCACAGACAGCAAATATTATCGCTACTCTGTCTTCACATGCTCTTAGCTCCAAGTACTTGAAAGTAGACATTTTGATTTCGAACTAGCCTCTCTCCTCCATGTTACCTGCAAGAGTGATATGTTCAGCCTAAAATTTTTGCTGCAGATTTGCAAGTTGAACTTTTGTGAATATTATCTGATGAGCAGGAGCTGTGGCTGCCATGGACTATGTGTGAAAAAGTGGCCACATTCTGAAAGGTACCTCAGGCAACCTCAACAACAGGGACTGTCACATGCATACCAAGAGTTTTCCTTACAAGCTCCTATTCACACTGACATTCAGAAACTTCTTTGTGAATCGAAATATGGACAGCAGAAATTTCTCAACAGCCAATGTGACTTATAGCTCATTCATCAACACATAATGAATAGGTGGTAGAAACAGTAGCTACAAAGTTCATGCCATTGAAGTGTACATAAACAGGATCTTCCAAAAAAAACATCCAAATTCAGGGTACCTCAATGTTCATCAAGGTTCCAAAGAGTTCAGCTGTCCAACACCTGCAAAGTTGATGTAAACAACACTTAACTACAGAGGTCCCACTTCATGGCATGCCATATTTCTCTGCTTCTTGCAAAGTTCTTAGTTGGACTGCAAAGATATAATTGTTGTTCAGTTGTGTTATGGAGGAGGAGCAGAATGTGACAGAGCAGATTACAGAAAGCTCACTACAAAGAGAGCACAGTAGCACAAGCTGAGTGGTACCATGAGTAGTTGAAGACTACCCTGGCACTGTAAAGAAGCGTCTCAGTTGTTTGCTGTATAACTGGGTGTGATTGTGTACAGCAGAAATGTGCGGGCATTGTGAAGAGAATTTGCAGAGATGTTCACCCAAGATTTGGTGCCACATTGAAGAGGTAAGTATTTATGAAGTAAGAATGTCAATTTCCAATAAAAAGAGTTTGGCAGATTTATGTGAAACTTGGTATTCACCAATCCCTTGTTGAATCAAGATATGAAAAGAGAATTAACAAAAGAGATGTGCAGATTGATCACAACAGGACATGAGAAAAGTGCTCAATGTGAAGCTGTGTCAAGAAAATCTGCTGGGCAACTCTGATGATAAGCTTGGATTGGAGCATCATCATGTGTCTGAATGTGCACAACAAAACAAGTGACCTGTTTAGTGACCATGAAACTAGCAAAGTGCAAGCACTTGTTCAAATTAGACCTTGCCATTTGTATCTTCCCTCATGGGGCTTATATGTAAGCTCTGCTGTGAATTTTTTCCTGGCTGGGTGCTAAATTTGCAACCCATTTCCAAAAGAAGAGAAAGAGATGATTGGAGATCTCATTCTACATTAATCAAGCCGAGCACTAGAGCAAGAGACTACAACATCTGTTTATGTGTGACTCCAGCATCTGAGTTGACACTATCTCTTGGTCTATCTGGTCCCAAACACTGGACATATCACAAACAGACTTGAAACATAGAGGGCTCCAGCATCTACAACCACAGTGTACAGATGAGGAGATCATTGTCAGAAAACACACAGCAGATTTCCACTGATACACATCATTTGCAAACAAGAACCACCCAATGCAGAGACCTTTTATCTTTGAGGCTTGATACCTATCTACGAGATAACTCAAGTGCACATGTATATTCTCCCATAACATCCAACATCAATGTAGGAAGGGAAAACCACATATAACCTATTTAAAGTTGGTGAGTCACTGAGCATGGATATGCATTTCATGCAAGCAATCCAAGTGAAAAGTGTGAACACATTGCAAGACTGTGATGTCATCAACTGAATCAAACAGGTACTGCACAATGAAATGAGCATACAAGTCAACAAACAACTCCAGACTCAGCAACAAAAGATTCATGGATGAGCAGAATCCAATTTGGATTGATCTAAAGACAATTCACAGAAGGCTATCACTGAAGAACATTACAAAGGAAATTACTAAAGTATGTCAGGCATGAAAGTCTGCCAACATCCAGAGGTGCTACTTTTGTCCTGAAATAGGTGCACAAGAGGAAAACCTCAAAGCACACAGGGCAGGTCTGGTGCATAGACTTCTCAACACAAGAGTGCAGGGCAACAGAGTAGCAGAAGCCTGCAATCAACACATTAATACCTTGAGGGGTGTAGGCAGCTACTTCTGCCACCAATCCATGAAAACTATCCAATGTCCATGTCATATTTTCCACTTTGTGCTACACAGAAGCTCTATAATACAAATTTGCTAGCATATGGAACTTCTTCATTTTCACTTACAACAACAAGACAAGAGGAGTAGTCCAGATATCACATATTTTAGAATGAGTTGTAAAGAGTATGTACCACAATGCTCATGGTGGAAGAAATTGTCATGTCCTCTAATCCTGCAAATCCCACAAGAACCACAATTATACTGCTGCTTCTTTTGTCTACCAAAACACACAAGATGAGCACATAGCATGTTACAACAATAAATAAGGCTCCTGTGTCCTCAAGAGTCTCAATAGTGAAATATCAAAGCCACAAACAAGTAATTGCAAGACATTGAGTGAACAGATATCATTCAACAGTTGGAATCTCTCATGGACAGATTTCTCCAAAATTTACAAAGTGAAGATCTCAACCTTATCCTCAAAGAATTTGCAGATTGAAAAGGAGTACCCATGTGAGCACCACAATTTTTGCATGTCTGTTGAACATCTTGCTAATGATTGCAAAGTGAACATATCACCTGCATAACATAGACAGGGATTTAAGACACACTCAGGATTATCAGTGTAGGGTCACTGATGCAAAAAGTCTTCAAAGTGGCATCTATTAAGTTGAACTCTGGACAGAAAAAGATGTGTGGTATAGTTCTGTGATAGACAAATGAGGCATTAGTGCAGTCATAACCTTATACGAATGGCTTACAAAGTGTAAGACCATCAGTTTCATCAAAAATAGCAGTGACAAGCAGCCAACACTACCATCAGAACTCAGAAGACACCCAGAGTCAAAGCATTTGACCATTCAACTTTCAAGGCCTTTGTGCTGTTTCCACCTACTGGTCCCTTCTTTGTCAACATCCATGTCCTCTTCTTATTTTTTACACTCCACTGCAATCCTAGAAGTTCACCCTTCAATCTGACAATCCAGATCAAAGAAGCCCAATGTTTCATCCTCAACTCCCTTAACTCCCTTCACTCTTCTGACTGCCATTGTCTGATGGGTTCTCCATATTTGTCATAGACAGTTTTCCCACTTAGAGGAGCCAAGTTGCTCTTTCATGACAGTAGGAGTGGGACTGGATTTTTGGCCAAGCAACATCTGTGTCTCTTACAATTTATGGTAGTTGAATTTGCTAAGTCTAGGCCATTATGTGTTACATTATCTAACAGAATGTTGCTCTCAGATGTACAAGTGATTAGTTTCTGGATTCTGTTACGGCCCTTCCAGGATCGGGAGGATCTACCAAGACCTTTACTTTCAGATGCATCTTTCCATTTCACAGGTCATTGGTATGAGTGGACAATCACTCCTGCAATTCCCAGTTTTTATCTGCAACAAACGAGAGAATCACTAGATAACCACAGCAAAATTGGAACAAAACTACAAGGTTTATAGTAGCACGATGTTTTTCTGTTAAAGATTGTGAACAATGAAAATCTTCAGAAGTACATTGACAATTTACTATCTACATATTAGAGCAGCAGAGACTAGGACAGATGAAAGCAATCCCTAGTTGCTGCAGGCAGGTGATTCACTGAAGCAACGAGACCTTACACTCACTGATGAAATCTGGCTGACAATGGGACTTTGTGCCCAGTGGTTTCAGCCAGACCTCAACTTTCACTGCACAGATATCACCCCAAGCCAGCATGCATAACAACGTAAAAAAATACCCCTAATGTCTTGAAGTTCCCAATGTGAACAACAGCAATAGTCACCAACATCTTCAGTGCCAAAGCTTCAAGAGCAACAGGCAAAATGTTCCCATCCCAGAAGAGCTCTTTGATCACCACAGAGGTACATAAGAAGCTGCAGTAGATGGTTTTCATCCAACTGTCATATCTCCACTCATTATAGATAAAGATTGTCACACATCATTTGTCCACATTCATCCATATCTGTCCACTGTTCATTTTATCGTCCATGATCAAAATGCTACAAAATTTGTTGGAAAAAAGGTCGTGTTCAAAAAAAAAAGGTTACAATAGAGGCCTTCTTCCAATAGAGTTACCTAGTACCTACCAAATTGAAGAATACCCAACAATGGAATGAACTTGAAGTTTTGCTTGTCAAATGCTTTATTGTGAGGAGGGGGATTGTTATGAATCCTGACTCAGTATTGCAGTGCTTGTAGTGACATAAAATTTGCTTGCAAAGCTTGCACTATTAGCAAACACATTACAAAAACTGATGTATCCAAGCCATAACTACTACACTGATGGAATAATGGCAACTTTCAAAATTTTCAGATTCTTCAAAAAGCATTCCATGTATCAAAAAAAAAATTCAAACATATTTACGAAAAACAAGCCACAATCAACATGGTTGCAATTTCAAGCTAGTCATTTGCTTGAATAATGAAGATCCTACACAAATGCATTGTCATTGCTTGTAGAATGCAAATATGGTGAATGTGTCAATTGCAATGTTTGTCACGTTCATACACTTGGACTCTTTTCTTCAATACATATGATTATCCATTTGGGAGGTTTATGGCAATTTTGGATGAGATGATTCTCTTAGCATGCAAATTTCAGTTTGCATTTCATAGATAGTAAAGCAGTTGGAGAAATTTGAAGTGGACCTTATATCCACGGATATCCATCCCAGGAGGGATATTTTTGCCTACTCCTTAATAAGAGAGGGCGGGATCTTACACCTACTTAAGGGTGTGAGATCCGTACCCGGGTTTAAATCATTCCTGTAAGGATCACTTTGGTTGGCAACTGATGCCACTTCGCCATAAGTAGCACTACACCCGAGTATCAATAATTCATACATACCCGGACCGGTTGCTTGCTGCACGAAGGCACGAATCCAAGACAGTAATCAAATTCGCGGCGTTGTTTTTCGTCGTCGTCGTCGTTGCTGCTTGACCTAAAATACGACGCTCCTCCCCGCCCGCAATCTATTCGTCGCCGGGTGATTCTTCTGCTTGCGGTTCTCTTGCGTGTTCTCGTGGATTCCGCTTTCTCTCGATCTCGCAGTTTAGAACATACCCACGGAAAAAACAAACCCTCTGGAAAACCCAAAAATTTCTCTGCGTTTTGTAAGTTCTCTTTCCTGTACTTTGGCTTTTGTTTTTCTGTTTGTTTTGTTTTGTTTATTTTTTCCCTCCCCTTGCTTGAGTTTCTTCTCCTCTTTTCTTCTCTTTGCAATCTCGTCCTTGATTTTTTTTTGCTTCAGCTTTTCTCCTGGCACTTGCTATTGTGCGTGCGGCTCTGGTTTTTCTTTCTTTCTTTTTTTCCTTGTATCACGGCCTGTTTAGAAGGGGTCTCCTTCAGTTCTCTTGCATCGTATGTTTTCTTTCTTTGTGGGTTATGCTCCGCTGCTCTCTTTCTTGTCTGTGTCTAGGGATTTCTTGGGGTAGGGTCATCTTCGCTTTCTTTCCTTGGACTTGGTTGCCCTATATTCTTTTGGTGTGTATAGGAGTCCATGATTGCAGAGCGAGTTAACCATATGTGGCGGTTGTTTTTCTCCTTCTGACTGACTGGTTTTTTTTTCCTTCGACCTGGCTGTTTGCTGATGTTTCTCATTTAGGAAGGGGTTTGTAAGCGTTGCTGAACACCGGTTTTTTACTTTTTGAGCTCAATATAGCTTGTCTGGTTTTCTCGGAAGGAAAAAAGGAAGCTGAAATGGGAAAAAAGGCCCCAAATCCTAGAGTCTTTTTCGATATCAGCATAGGCGGTGAGCCTGCAGGCAAAATGGTGATGGAGGTGAGTAAACCCTTATCCTGCGGTCATTCAGTTCCTTTTTTTTCTTTTACATTCTTGTCATCTTCATTGAATATTGTTCTGGCAGTGATTAAATCTCCTGGATTGCCTTTGCTTCCTCAATAACTTTCTTTTGATATCATCTTATTTTCCCTTGATTTCTTGCATCTCTCTGGGAATTTTTTAACAGTATTCAGATCATTGAATGGCACCTCCATGTTTATGAACTCTAGCACTGAATCTTTTTTTTCCAATCCTAATAAGTTTTTCATTGCAACTTCTACTTGCAGCTTTATGCAGATGTTGTACCCAAGACTGCTGAAAACTTTCGAGCACTTTGCACAGGTTAGTTTATGACATCATCACTCAAAACCAAAACTCTGGTTTGGCATGTACAGCAAATGTTTGCCGGAGCTGATGTGGGTTTTGTGAGGGTTTCCAAAGACAACATTCACATCCTTATGTATTTATGAAGTACAATGGAATTGTTCACAAGTTGCAAAGAAAAAAATAGTTATACACTTTGGTTTTATTGAGTATGTTTTTTATGCAGTGCAGGTTGTTGTTGGTGTGTGGTGTTTATTAATGTTGGTATGAACATATTTATTGGTTGTAGAGTTCCTTACAGCTGTTAAAAATTTTGTTGTCAAGTGGATATGCAAACTGGCATGGGTGTCACTTATCATTATTGTTTCCATTATCCAAATCTAGTATGCAAGAGATTTTCAATACTCTCCCACAGGCTTAAGAAACATATGTTGTCTTTCTGGCACTATGTAATGTGATTTATGTAAGTATTATACTTTTGTCATGCAATGATCCCAGTGAGGATGCTTGACAATGTCAAGATCTGGTGGCTATGAACTTAAGGAGCTGAGGTTCTTCTCTATAAATTCTTAATTAGTGTTTTGGTTCTTGTTTAGCACTGAAAGACTTGCCAACCAGTGCTAACAAGTGATGTGACTGCCCATGCAGAAAACTTGTGGTGGACGTTAGTGTTAATTCTTTGAGTTAACAGATACAAAGATACTCAAGTATTCTAGAGACCTAGAACCTAACTTGGTTACACTAACTTGGGAGGGATTGGATGTTCCAGTCAACCCACAACACATTGGAGGTATATTATTCTTATTCCTATTTTGTCCCATGAGTTTGGTTCAAGAGAAACTCAAGAAGAGTGTGGTTAAATCTGCAGGGGAGAAGGGTGTAGGGCGTGTGACAGGGAAACCTTTGCACTTCAAAGGCTCCATATTTCATCGAGTCATTTCAGGCTTCATGGCCCAAGTAAAGTTCCATTGAAGGATAGATACTTGCTTGACAGCCCTCTTTGCTTGTACAATGTTTGATTGTGATTCTAGAGTTTGTAGTCAGCTTTTAGCGTAAAGGCTTCTCTGATACAGTCATCCTTTTGCAGTAATAGATGGTTGCACATGCAATTTTTCTGTAGTCTTAATCATCTATTAACTGGTGGGTTGTTGCATTTTATACCTTGGTTCGATTGTCTGTCCACAGGGAGGAGATTTTTCTAAGAAAGATGGTAAGTTCTTTTTCTCGGAGGCCATCTTTCTACTTGCTGTTGTGTATGCACTTGCTGACTACTTCTGGACACCTTGTATCTGAGTTAGGGACTAAAATATGGAGAAGTGATGGAAATCAGCATTTGCATCACTGCCATGGAATTTGTCACTCTGTCTTTGTGGATCTTCTTGATGCCCAGTCTTTGATCCAAAGGACCTGGAAGTATTTGACCAGGGAGTTGGATGAAAGCCAAAGTAATTTAGAAGTTGTTTTTTTTTTTTTTTTTTTTTTGTGTGTGGGTTTGGAGGAATGAATAAATGTCTGATGTAATAAGAGTGAGGATGGCACTGGACAAAAGTTTAGTTTTACCTTCAGTTTTCTGGACTGCTGACAAGAGGGGAAGGAGGTAAAGAAATGGACAATGATTATGCACGTACTTTTCCTCAAATACATGACATTAACTCAGTTGTCAGCGTGGCTGATAGTAGCCATTTGTGTGGTCATGGTTGGATATTGGGTTTTGAATTGAAAGGCATGCCAAATGAAGAACGTTATTCTCGGGCTGAGAGGTATTTAGCGCACTCGCTTGCAGTACATGTTTGTCTCCTGGAAGTAGCAGGGGGTTTTAGTTCACTAAGAGCTTTGACCCCATTTGAGAAAGCCAGAATTGGTTTGTTTCCAGGAAATGTCCCATAGAACTGGACCACAACTTTCACAGTTCTCTGAATCTTTCATTGTGTTTTTCTAGTATTATGGATCTCTTGTATGAATAGTTTGTGCAAATTGCTGTTTGTTTCCATATTTGCTCTTTGGATGCGCCTTGTCAATCCTATGAGTAGATTGCAGATGTAGGGCTTTGTGCTTGAGGCATCTTTTTCGTATGGTGCCCCTGGAAAAGGTAGGGGTATGAATCTGGGATCTACTTTTGTCTTATGACTATTGCCTCATCTGTGTGGACACCTATGAAAGCAAGCGTTTCTGGCTGCAATGATATGCAGGCACAGGTGGGGAAAGCATCTATGGAGGAAAATTTGCTGGTATGATTACCTGACTTGACTGTGCAGAAAAGGATAAGGAAAAGCAGAGCAGGATCCTGTTGTACTATTTCTTTTGCAATTTGGCATAGAATCAAACTTCTCCAACTAACTTTAAGCAAGCTTGTGTGAAGTTGATAAGCTGCTGTTTTTGGTGTGTTCATGTATATGCTTTTAGGTTCAAGCCAGGTAAGATCTCTTTTGCATGAATGGGCTTTCTTTTGATCATAGCATTCTCTTTTGCTTTCTGGTGGCTGGATGCACTGCCTCAGTATGGCATAACTGGTAAAAGCATGTGTTACTGTCTAGAAGGAGCTTTCTTGACCCTTGCTACAGGGATCCAGTTCCAACATTGGAAGTGTTTAGCGATCATGTGAGAAGTAACAATGCACATTATCATACTCCCATCTTTTGCAGATGAGAATTTCAAACATTCCCATGTTGGCCCAGGAGTTCTATCAATGGCAAATGCAGGTCCGAACACAAATGGTTCACAGTTCTTTCTGACATTTGGATCCCAACCACATTTGGACGGGTAATAATTCTCACTGTTCAGAGTTTGAGCTATTAGGACTCAATTGTCTCTTGTATTTATTTCTGCTTCCACCAAACTACAACTTTTTGAAGCTTATTGCTTACTAAGCAGTATGAAAATCAACTTTCGATGTTTCACTTCACATGAAAAAATGTGATTGTGAATTTCTTTTTCATGTTGTAGTGCTGGTGCAGGGAAACGCTTCTAGTATACCACCAGTGTAAGAGTGGATGTGACATTCATGGCCCTTTCTTTCCTTACCTTTATCTTCCCTTTCCTAATGACCTATTTCTATAATTTGTATGCTTTTGCCAACCCATGTCCCATCTCAGAAGAGTGACCTATGTAATATTTAATATTGAAACCAGTAAAATGCTAGATGGTAGTCAGTCTGTAAAAACTCTAAAAATATGGAAGAAAAGTCAAAAGATTGTTAAAGTTGGTGAATTTCTTCTGTTGTAGTCCAAAGATGAATTTTATACCTTAATGAGCCTATTGGAGATTCTAACCTTGATATGGTCATGAAGTAATGAATTCAAATAGGATGGTCAAAGAAAATGAGGAAGTGATGTCCATGGAGTCTTATCAATAGCTGCATGGTAGGCAAAGCTTCAGATTTATGCTTGGCTAGATCTCCTGATAAACAGCTTGTTCCTCATGCTTTGTCAGTGAGCCTTTAAGCAGTCTGTTGGTCTCCTAATGGATAGTAATTTTGCATTCTTTCTAGTTAAGTTCTACCTCTGCATTTATAAATTAAATTTTTTTGGATGTCTTATCAAGTCCAATGCCTGTCCAGTTTTTCTGAGTTCTGTGTACAAGGGTTCAGATATAATGTGTTGGTTTATGACATCCCTGATTTCTGTAACTTTATATACCTAGTCAAAAGAGTACAAATATACATATATATAGTTGTTTATGGGACAGCAACCTCATCATTGTTTTGTCTTCTTGATACATGTGCCATTTGCAGTGACTGTGTGAGGCAAATCTGTATATGGACACCCTGCTTGTCTCTAAATTTTGTCTTTTAGTGTTCCTTTCTACTTCTGCTTCCTCTTATGAACTGATTTGTTTCTTTAAATAGCTGACAATTGTGCTGCAACTGCTTGCAGGAAGCATGTGGTTTTTGGGAAGGTCATGGAGGGTTTGGATGTGTTGAAGAAGATAGAGGCTGTGCCTACTACAGGTCAAAGGGACAAGCCAGAATTGCCTATCAAAATTGTTGGCTGTGGGGAGGCTCCTCAGGGGAAAGATAATGGAATCACTGTTGCTGGAGCTGGTGAGTAAAGTCTGTTGGTGTGAGCAGGTTTTCTCTATGCTTACATACATCCTTCTCTGAATTGTTTTCAGGTTGACTTAAATTGTAACGATTAGAATATTCTTGGTATATATTAAGATATTTCTCTACTCTCGTATCCCTGCACTTGACTTACACTTTATAGAGACCTCAAATGACTGAGGATTGATTGTTGTGTTCTGAACAAGGTTGTAGACAGGATGAAACTGCTGTTTTTGGTTCCTGTGAATTTCTATCAAAATCAAGATAAGCAGAGATGGTAAGCTAGTGAACTTTGGAGCTTGACCTTGAATGCTAAAGTTGTTCTTTTCTTCTTGTAGTTCCTGTCCATCAGTGTTATATCGACAATATTGATGTGCATGCAGGGAAAAAGAAGAGCAGGAAGCACAAGGGAGGGAGAGATGATTATTCAAGTGATGAAGAAGAAGATAATGTCCGCAAACGGAAGCATAAGAGGGTCAATAGAGATCGCCGGAGAAGGAAAAGGCGTCGATATTCAACAGATTCTACTGAAAGCTCTTCAGAGTCGGAGTCCTTTTCTGATACTTCATCAGAGAGTTCATCAGAGACAGATTCTGATTCCTCCTCGGACTTAAGCTCATCTAGTGAGGACAATAGGAGGCGGCGGAAGAAGAAACCTGTAAGGAAGGAAAAGAAGAGAGCACTGAAACGAAAACGAGACAAGCGCAAGGACAGGAAGCGGAGCAAAAGGAGTAAAAGGACATCAAAGAAAGCGAAGTGGTGTGCAGCTCAAGCCTCTATTGAATGCATGCATGTCCATTCTAATATCTAATTTTCTTTCTTAGAGTGTTCTGGATTGATTTCATCATCCTGTTCAGTGTAACATCCTGAGAGCCATTTCAGAGTTGTTCCAAGGCTGGGCTACTAACTATTCTCCCTTCCTTGAAGCTGGCTATGATTTCAAGCTTCCTCAATACTGTCTTTCCACTCTTGATTATGTAAAGGGTAGATTACCCTGAGCGGTTTGGTATAGCTGTCAGTGCTAAGGAACTTGTAGGAGTATGAGAGTTGCCGGACCTCAAAAGAATTGTTCTTTCTAGTCCTTGGTGGTGAAATTAATTTTACCAGATAAGAGTGAGATTTCTAGGGTTAGAAATCTAGAACCAAGTGTTATTCTTCTCCTTGATTCTCTTCTTTTCCTATGAGTGGTAGAAGAAACATTGAAGATACTGTGGGCAAGTATGACAACCTGGTCAAGCCTGATTTTGTTGTTGTCCATTGTGCAGGAGCTCTGAGAGTGACTCCAGTGAAAGCGAAAGTGACACTTCCAGCACTGATAGCGAGAGTGACAGTGGTAGTGATGTGATCAAGCAGGCACCCAAGGCAACAGATAGGCGTGAGAAGCAATCTGGTATGATTAGTGGGCAGATGCATTGCACTGAAAGGCATCATCTCTGAAGCTGCTTAGAGTTGATTGTGCTGTCAGAAAAAAGTTGGAATTGGTACCAGTGACATATCCAGAACATCTCATCAGTTAGAGTGATCATGAAAGCTAGTATATTTCTTGTCACCATATCATTTTGCTTATCCTCTCAAATCATGCACTGTCCAGCATACGATTTGTTCAAATGCATGGATCATATGTTGTGTGATATCTACTGATGATGCTATGTTGTCAAAACCAAGGAGGTTCATTGGATACATAGGTTGCTGATTAGGTCTTTGTGATTCTTACTCTTTCATGTTTTAGGGATGGTGTTATGTCTTTCCTATCTTTCAGGCCTTATTATTTGGACCCCTTTCACTGCTGCAGGGAAATCAGCTGGAAAATTGACTGCAACAGTATGGGCTGAAGAAGAAACTTCCTTTCAAAAGTCTGCAGAATTTGAGAAGGTCCAGGAGAAAAGAACAGAGAAACATGAAGCAGTGGTGGAGGATGGTGGAAATAATGGCAGTGATGTCCAGGAGGTATTAGTTGAAGCAATCAAGCAGACAGAGGTACCTGAGGCCTTGGCCAAAGAGAAAAGTTTATCACCACCACGCAGTCCTCCTCAGAGCAGGTCCAGGTATTTTGAAGCATCTTGCACCTTTTCTCATTTTTTTTGGAAGTTGGGAATTATGAAGGATCCTTGTTATGAATGATGATTATTCCATCATTTCCAACTTATGCACCTGCCAATAGAATGTGAACGAATTCTCCTGAAGAGATTACTTGTTAGCTGGAAGAACTTACTCCTTGCAGTGCTGCTATTATTTAGATTTTCTATGTAGGCATATCACACCATAGCTTTAAAAGCATTTCATCAGATTGGATGGACAAGAAGCTGATGTGACAGAAACTGATGCATGTGCTATAAGGACCCATACATTAGAACAGTAGGGGGGCCTGTATGTTTACACATGTGGGAATCTCAAGGCAAATGGATCAGTCACTCTGGAAATTTCTAGCATCTTCTGGCATCTTCAGTAGGGTTGATGGTTGCTTCATCAGCCCTGTTGTGATGGGTTCTAGTAACATCGTCTCTATTTTTGTTTCAGCTACTCTAGTATGTTGGAGATGTATGTGCAGGAGCCGGAGCAGAAGTCTTACTCCTAAAAGAAGCCCAAGTCGTAGTCGGAGCAGGAGTCAAAGCCAGAGTGAGAGTCCAAGACTAAGTCCAAGCATTAGTCCAGTGGTCAGTCCAAAACGGAGCCAAAGCAAAAGCCCAAGACTTACCCCAAGCAAGAGCAAGAGTCCCAGCCCAGTAGTGGTGAAGGCACAGAGCCCAGCTCCTGAATCTCCTCCCCAACGTTCTCGTAGCCGAAGCCCAGTGCGGAGCCCCAGTCCAGAGGGCACTTCAAAACGCATAAGAAGAGGCCGAGGATTCAGCCAGCAGTATTCTTATGCTCGTCGATACCGAACTCCCTCTCCAGAGCATTCACCACCTCGCTCATATCGATACGGTGGTCGAGGTGAACGAGATAGATATGATCGGGGTAGAAGTGATAGGTAGCATTCCACACCCTACCATGAAATATAAGTTGGCATCCACATGTGATCCTGGATTTATTGTCTGTATGATTGGACATTTAACTCTTAAGGTGTCTCTTCCCAATTGTGCATGGCACAAGTTGTACTTTTTAGTTTGCATAGTTGATGTGATTGGTGATGGGTGATGTAGGTATGGAGGATACAGGGGTTATAGAGATTGGAGCCCAAGACGATACAGAGGCTCTCCTAGGGGCAGGACACCACCAAGGTGTGTTAATTCCCTCCGGTTTTCTACAGAGGTTTCGACATTTCTTTTCTGGAATGGAAGACTTTAATAGAAGGCAATTGCTAGAGTGTACATCAGTCCTTAGTTGGAGTCATTTTTACAGGCAGGAGTGTGATGACCAGAATGTACATATGAATTCAGTAAGTTTGTAGATGAGTTTTGATTAAGGTCTTTACTTATGTTGTCAACTGAACTTGTCAGAGGAATACAATAATCAGCCAGAATCCAGGGTAGACAGTACTCTGATTATGGTATTTGTTTCTACAGATACAGAAGGAGTGCCAGCCGAAGTTTGAGTCGAAGCCGTAGTCCAGTGGGCCGGTCCCGCCGCAAGGACTACTCTCGCAGCCTTAGCCACAGTGTGAGTCCAGGTGCTGCTCCTCATCGCATCAGCAGTGATCTTCGAGCCCGGCTTGGCCCAGATGTAAGTAACCAAGCTAGAGGGGAAGACAACAATGGTGCTACCAAAGGAAGGAAACAGCGTTCACCTAGTGAGAGTTCATTGGAGTCTCGTTCCCCAAGACGGTCAGTCTCAGCAAGTTTGTCTCCACGCAATCGTACTTTGGTCTCTTATGGCAGAGACAAGCGTGATCGGCGGCGATCACCAACACCCAGTCCCTCACCATCAAGGAGTAGGTCATCAGGTGGCAATGCTGGCCTGGTTTCCTATGGGGACGCAAGTCCCGATTCATGATTGCCTCGTTGTCTTGTTGCATACTGAAAACTCTTAGGGTAGAAAGTTGTGCTGTACTGGGTGCTTGAGGGAGTCAAAATCAGTGCGAGCTTTTCTTTAGGCTTCTTGAATGGGTTTTGGGAGGGGTCAGAGGTGTGCTTAGGATGTCTGGCAAGTTCCTGTGCAAGGCAGGGTCATCCCTGACACAAAATAGGATTTATAGCAGTAAGGTGTCCTGGATCTGAATCAAGAGTTTTGTTCTTTAGTGGAATGTTTGATGGATATGTGTAGGTGTGGGAAGCAGCAGCCCATGCTTGTGACTTAATCACAGTGCAGGCAGGCAATAGTAGCATTTGTGCTGTTAAAAGGCAAGTTACTTGTTTGTGTTTCCTGTTGTCTTTGGATAATGGAAGAAGACAATGTGCAATCCCATTCCAACAAACAGTTTTTATCACCACCTTGGCTTGGTGTTTTTTCACCATATTTCTTTTCATCTTCATTGCTGTCCAATTACCAGTTTGGTAGCTTAGTTTTCTTCCTATGTTTGCTGTTTTTGTGGCTAGGTTTTCTTATTGCATTGCAGGTCGTACATGGGAAAGGTAACTACACTCTAAATTGACGGATTACACTGGAAGCATAGCAAATGAAATGGGATTTGGATGAAAATAAATCCAATGGATTGGGAAATGGAACACTGCTCAAATATAAGAAGAATGACATTTTTTTCTTTGAGCGGTGAATTAAATAAAAAATTTCCACCTAGGCTGATAAATAAACCCATGCAACACTCCCAACATTAAACATGGGCTGTCCCATGTTATTTCAAAATCAAGAGTCTGATGCATTGTGGCATCTTGTGAAGACAAATCATAGGTTTCATTGTGGCATGTACTTGAAACCTATGATTGTGCTGCGACAAAACTATGAAGGTGTCAAAAACTTCGACTTCTGGCATATTTGACCATCTCTCAAAATGTGTGCACAATGTTGCTAAAATTTTAAATAGTGTCTTGTAAATCAACTACTAATAACTTGAGACTAATCTTAATCCATCTGCAATTGCATTAATGACCCGTGCAAAATAGACATTGAGCAATCTTGGATGCCCGAGCTTCCTACAATGCACTCAACAATTAACTTGGTTTAACTTGTTTGTCGCTCCATAGGAAATGATCCTTGAGTTCTTCTTCATACCCACACTGGTTCCATAGTGCAATGTGCACCAGCTCTCTGCCTTCCCTTCTTACTTTTATTTTTTCAATTTGCTTGGGTCATGTTGACCTTGCAAATGGTAGGCGTGATTCCACAAAATGAAGCTTGATAGGCTAGTGTGGGTAAAGACAATTAGCCTTGATTGCATCGTGGAGTGTGTCCACCAACCTCAATGCAATGCTTGGAATATCCAAGCGTCATCCAATTTTTTTCTTCATAGTCCACTTATCTGATTGAACATGCCTGGTGAGATTTCTTTTGATTTTGTTAACTCATTTGTCTTTTGAAGCAAGCATCTCCTCCTTGCATTATTCACTCAATTTGGTTACTATCTCCTTGTGCACTAGCTTATGTTCAAGTGCACACACATAATGATTAAACATCATCGTAATCAACATGGAATAATCAATGAGATGCTTTTCAATTGAAAACTTCCACTAAATGTCCATTATAGTTCTTGGATGTGGCCTCAAGCAAGGTCAAAAATCAACCAATGGGGTTATTGTGCACCATTGGGGTCTTAAATGCTAGTGGGCAAAAGTCCATGGACAGAGGGTGCTGGTCAACTAGCAACATGGTGGGAATACTTGAAGAAAACTTTTGATCTTTACATTTGTGTTTAAAGCTTGGAATTTGGATGGAAAACAACGTTCCTTGGGTATGCATATCATGGATCACAATTGCAAGAAATAAGAAGACTACTATGTGTGCCTCTACAATTAAGTGCAAGCAGGTTGTGAAGCATTGGACTACAACTTTGGTTCGTTTGAGTGAAAAAGAAAAAGAAACAAAGAGGGAGAAGTTAGAAGGTTTGGAAGTTTAGAAAGGAACCGATTTTAAATAACATATATGCATCTTTGTTGCTACAATTGTTTTTGTTAATCTGTTGTAATGGCAATTCTTGAAATTTGAATATCAATGTGTCATTGAGGAGTCCATGTAATTAGCATCATTGTTGGAGCTTTTTTTTACCTATTTCTACAGCAATAGTATATTTTTAAATTTGAAAAGTGAAGGGAGTTTATAAGCTTTTATAATCATCAACAACTTTGTTGCAACAATTTGTGCTAACACAACGTCAAGACATCCATGTAAATAATAGTCCATTTGGTGAAATTTCTTTTTTGGAAATTTAAGGAATGAAGTAATCATGTAAGGAGTCAAATTTCACCATAGTCCTTAATTTTTGTTGGTTCATTTTTTTCTTGTAGTTTCATGTTTATGATGATTCATTTTTTTCCAAATTTTAAAAACTCTAAAAGCTAGTATGACGGTCAATCATCATTAATGTACTTTGTTGTAATAAATTGTATGGTAATTTTCTCCTCCCCAAACACATATTTTATGAAGGTAACCAAGAGTGTCTGTCACCTTGGGAGGTCAACCAAGGAGTGAATAATGCAAAGAGAGAAAGAGAGTAGGGCAAAAAAAATAGTGAGAGAAAAAAGTGAAAATGAAAAAGAGAAAATCAATAGAGACAGAAAAAATGACCTCCAAATCCACCTAGACCCACAAAAAAGAACACCACCCCCAAGGGAGTAGGAGCAATCCCTCAAAGGTCACCCAAAACAATCTCCCACTAATCTAGTTGGGGGTAGTTACCTCCTAGAATTACTTTTACCTTCTAGGTAGATGATTCACCAAACCTCCCACCCCACCACCCCACCCTTCTAAAAAATGTGGATTGACATTTTTACCTACCAACCTAAATCCTAGCTAACTAGTGGGCATCACCTTCCAAGGGAGATAAGGTTAACAATTACTACTAGCAAAATCTTTTACTAAGCTACCCCTTTAATTAGACTAACACTTAAACTAAGGTAAAACTAACCTTAGGTTAACATTGACTATTGAGGAGACATTCAAGCTTGACCTTTTAACTTGCAACATTTAGCTCAAGTCAGTTGTGGCATTGTCTAAACCCACAACTACAAAATCATAGAATATTACACATCCCATCCATAACTTGCTAATTAAAAAGATTCAAGACCTGAAAAACATGCCTACCTTGAATGGGGAATTACCATTGAATATTGTGACAAAATGGATAATGATTGTGAATGTGAGATCACATGTGGGCTCCCTTGTAGCCTATTGAGGGTTGTGATGTATGGCTATTGAAATGGTTGGTTTCACTAACTGGGGCTCTTTAAGTTATTTCTAATTGTTTTCTTGTATTAAGATTTATAGTTTTTGGTGTTATATGCATGTTCTAGGGTTGGACTTGTGTTTTTTTTTTGGTTATTTACATGCATTGGGGTTCTTCATGTGGTTATGTTGAACTAGGTGTGTAAAATTCCAATGATTTTCAAAGACATTATGAAGTTATTACATTTTATTTCATGTGCATAATGTTTTGCATGTGATGTACGTTTGGTATAAATTGAAATTTGTAGGGGAACATTGTTGAATGGCAAGTTAAGAGACTACCATGTAAGATATGAATTGTATGTGAAGAGCTTATGGAGTGAGATGTCAACAACCACATTATTGCCCAAGATATAAAGATAAGTTATCATTGGAAGCATAATACTAATTGTTGCCCAAAAACAAAAGGATATGAGTTGTTCATATTATTTGATTTGTTGCCCAAAAATCAAAGGAACAATTCCCCTACAACTATTTTAATGGCCATTAAAAAAAAAGGATATAAATTATGTACAAGTGGCATGTTATTGAATTCAATGGAAAAAAAATTGAAGGACACATTTGCAAATCAAATGAGTAGGGCAAATGAAAAGAATAGAAAGCTCCCCCTCAATGGCAATAACACAAATGTTAATCAAAATTTTCCTTGTAGTTTATTGTTTTAGTACTTTGATTCCATTCAATTTACAAATTAGGCTTCTATCAATGTTGTCTTGGTTAAATATAAGTTATATTTGTATTGGTCAAATAATTGAATTTTCAATTAATTCTAATTTAAAAATATACATAGGAAAGCTAACTAGGGGATTATAAAAAGAATAAAGAATGATGATGAAGATGATGAAATTATTATTTTTTGAAGAAGAAGTTTTTTGAAGGAAAACAAAAATATTTTGAATTTCATTGAAGATATCTTTGAATTTTATTGTTAAGTTTTGTTTTACTTTTCATTTTTAATACAAAATTAATTTGAATAGGATTGGAAAACAATGATAATAAGCACATAATAAGAAACATAATCATTTGAAATTGTTTCAATTAGTAGATATATATTTGCCAATTGCATACCAAGTTATTAATGCCACTACAAGTTTGAATATTATAGTTGTAAGATAGATTCACTCAAAGGTTCAATGCCACTATAATGTGAATACATTAGTTGCATAAAAGGTTGTTAGTGGCAATGTTTAGATTTGAATACAATAGTTGGAATTGTTATTATTATAAAAACAAATAAGCATTCATGTGACATCATAGCATTATAAAATGAGATGTGAACACTAAAATAAATTTATCATTATCAAACATTCTACACAACAAAAACATGTTCATGATACCAATATATTAATTACTACTTTCTAAAGTCCATAAACACCTAAATACCCTACCAAATCATTACACTTTTGCATAACACAAATTGGCCTTGCACTTGCTTTGCAAAAGTTGTACATCATATTTGTAATTTGAGAAAAACAAATGTGCATCTAGAAGCATGAATCCTTGGACTTGCATCTTGTACACACCATCTACAAATCTACCAAATGAAACAACTATGGATCCCCCAGACTTTACAAACTATTGCACTTGCTACATACTTGTGTTTATATAATAAGAACATCTAATCACCTATGGCAAACTACACAAACCATCACAAATTTAGTATTTCACAACTTAGCAATGGAACTAGTGCAAAATTCATTCGTTCATGATTCATATGTTTCATCCACTTTTATCAAAAATGTTTTCAACACATAATATCCATGTGAAAAATGTAGGAATTTATGAATGAACAAACTTTGCACAATTTTTATTATTAATTTGTGATTGTAAGTTGCAACCATGTTTAACAATACAACTAAAGGATGTTATTTAATATGATAACACAATAAATGTTATTTGAACATAATAACATCAAATACAATATAGGAGTTGGATTCACCTTGTGCAAGGTTGGGGCTTTGACACATTTTTATTACAATGTTGCATCTCTTCAAGATCTAAACTAGGGGGCTCTACCTAAGCATTGGTTTCTTCAACCTCTTGTTTAACCAACCATATAAACTCATTGAACACATAGACAAATTTAAACATTGTTTTACCCAATATCATCACAAATTTAACATGTGACAAATTGCTAATGAAAATGGTGCGAAGTTTATTCATTCATAGGTTTGTACATTTTACACACAAATATCATGCACTGAAAACACGTTCAACAATGAATAAGTGTGTTGACGAATTAAGTACAAACCTATGAATGAATGAATGTCACACGAATTTTGTATCTTCCAATAAATATGTGTGTCAAATGTGATTTCAATGCACAATATCAATGCATAAAACATATGAATTATGAATGAGCGAATTTTGCATGTTTCTCATTATTAAATCATGAAATGGTAAGTTTATGATGATGTTTTTGAAAATATATTTGATTTGGGTGCAATATAAACATAAACATTATATTTCTAATCACTTTATAAATATTTCATATAAATGGTGGAAGTCAAAAGCAAGGTGTTGCCAAGAAATATTTATTAACATCCTAAGTTTCAAGTTCAAACCATCCCTTATTCAATGCATCAATGGTTGATTTTCATTTTAGGGTCATATCTATTTGAATTATGGCAACTTTTGAAGCTTCCTTTTTTGGAGTGAATCAACATGACAACAATACACATGATCCATCTATGTCATATGTAAGCAAAAACTTGAAATAAAAAATGGTTTTAATAATTGACACAAATAAATGATTGGCAATTGATCCAATTAATCTTATTGCCAATAAAACAACAACCTCTTAAACTAATGTGTATGTCACAAAATATCAAAACAAGCATGATGGTGCATAGCATGGCACAAAATAAGTACACACAATTATTTGTAAAAGATTTCATTCTTGCATTTTAAGGACTTATTTTTGCATATAAATGAATAATTATCAATGGAACAGCTTGGACAACTAAAACAATGGGGCAACACAAACCAATGGCATTTTAAATTAATGGTTATAGTTTCCATCTTTCATCCATAGTTCATTGCATTGTTTGCAAAATGTTAAAAAAATGATTTCCAAGAGCCCTACACACTTCCATAACTTGATGTGTGTTATATACTCGTTGAAATCCTAATTTTATACATGCATTATTATGTTACTAGATTTTTGTAACCAAGCATAATTTTTAATGAAATCATGTTTATACTTTCATGGGTAGTAGTTACAAATTAATTGCTACAACTTCATCATTTTTGTATTGTGTTTGTTGTAGGAAATATTAGGACAAAAATACATGCATTGAGGTTGAGAGGGTGGAATTTAACCCTACTACATGTAACCATCCTATAATATTTCCACCATATTTGCAAGAGACTAATGAAATCACCAATTGGGCAAGGGAAGCCATTCAAACCCATCAACTTGCTAAGACTTTGCCTCTTGATGAATACCTTGTCCACCTTTCAATTCCCCCAAGTTTTGTAACATTGATGTACAAGAATAGGAAGGCATATAGGAATCACTTTCAAGTTGATGATGAACATTGTAGTTTGTTGGTTACAATATATCACTCTAGTGTTCCATTTTTTTTCCAATAGTCACAAGGAAACAAAGATGATGTGCTTGCAATGAGCTAATTTGTTGGGATCTAGAAGGTGATTTTGTAGTTAGATTACAATCCCATGTCTGCACCAATCATGTTATTTTGTTGTAGTTGGGTGAAAAATATATATATACCAAAAATGGCAATTAAAATGTCCATTTCAAGAGTTTTTAGATAGTGTATTTTTTACATGCAAAAAAGTGGACAAATATATAAAACCTTGAAATGATGTCAAAGTCAATATCTTTCTCCACATCCAAGTTAATAGTGCCCTAATTTCAACTTTTTTTAACACCTCTATTGAATATTGGTCATGAAAAACATCCTCTTGGATATTTGATGGACTTTGAAAAACTATGGACTTTAATTACACAAAATAAACAATTATAGAGTTCATCACATCAAATATTCCAAACTTTTTAATGATAAATGTCATAACCATTGAGAACATAAAATGTCCCAAATTGTGGAAGCAATTTTCAAATCCATTATAAACAATTAGTCCATAACACAATTTTTTTATGGACTACGACCTAGGAATTGCCTACATTGCATGGTTCATCTTTCATTGAGAATTATTGTTTTTGCGTAATTAATCCAAAATTAAAAAGGATTTTCTTTTCACTTATTTGAGTCTATTGTGTTAGAATTATCAACTTGCATATAAGTTTAATACAATAGTATGTGTTCAAGCCAAAAAATAATGTCTATGTGACATCTAGAAAAGTCCATTATAGTTTTTTTTACAATAGAAGTAACATTATTTATAAGTGAGATGTGCTAGGTTTTTGTTTACAAGCTTTCGATACTTGTTACATGAATTTGATGAAGCCTTTATTTTCCTTTTTCAAATTCAAAACATGTTTTTTGTCAAATGATGCCAAGACACCATGGTGGAAGGTTGTTCTTCATAAAGCCTAAGCCCAAAAGTTGATGAGTTGTGGCCAACACATATGATGATTACATTGACTCAAAGCTCCAATGGAACTTCCAATTTTAAACAATTGTAGGACATCCAATAGGTGTGATAAAGTTGAATACAAAAAAAGTTGTCATGTGCACATGCCTTGCATGGTAGCTTGGGAATGGATGATGTGACATGATTTCAATATAAAACATTTGCACAATTCATTTCAAATTCTTGTATTATCATAGTTCATTCCAGATTATTGTATTTGCATAGTTTTTTGCATATTGTGATGAAATGTTTTTGTTGTAGATGTGGATTTTGCAGTTCTCCTTTTGTGATTTGTGATTTTGTTATTTAAAATTTAGTACTTAATTTTCTATTAGACCTATTTTCTATGGTTTATTGGTAGATGTTTGATTTTCTTCAAATGAAGGTTCTTGAATCAGATCCTTGCTACAATTTAGGCTTATGATATCTTTTGGACTAATGCATGGTTGGTTGTCCATTTAGTGGTCATTAGGACAATTGGACATGTATATATGGTCAACCATATAACAATGGTCACAATTGAAATACATTGACAAACCTTCCAAATGATGGCCCTTATTTAATGGTCCCATTTGAAGTATTTACACGGATTTATGTGCAAAGAAGACCCATAGATATTAGCATGGAAAACCCAAGGATAAATACATTGAATAGAAAACATTTCAATTTTAAAAGCCAAGTGTGCCATGTGTGGGTTCCTTTTTTGTACACATTTTAAAATATATATTGTTGGCGCAATTGCAAAAAATATCATTGTCGTTGTAAATGATATCATTCATGAATAGATGCAATCAATATTAGATGACATATGATTCCATTTCATCTACATTTGAACTATAATCGCATCTATGACAAAAATTTGGTTCCACCCATATAATAGTTGCATATGCAATTATAAAGATTTACAACTAAACTAACATGTAATCTACTAATATATTTTAGTCACAAAATTAGTTGCTTTAGACACTAATCACATAACAGTTGTAAACTCAAGTTTGAAATGGACAAGATTTCTTCTATTGTATTGTATTTCCAATTTGTAAATGGAAAAATACAAATTGGTGAAAACAAGCTCATAAAAACCAAAGATGCTACTTATTAAAAGGATTGAATTGTCATCTTCCAAAATTTTCTAAAATGAATCTTTAATATCAATTTGTTTGCAACTTGTTAAATATGTTGGTTGTTGGACTAGTGCCTTACAAGTGGCGTGTTCAATAATGTCGAGTACATACCTTGTATGAATGTTCAAAAAAAAAAATCTTACAATCTTTGGGATATGATACCATATAAAGCAATGTTAAATGTGTGATAATGAAACTAAAAAATTGCAATCTTGTTGTATGGAATGAACACATCACAAAAATGTTGAAATATTTCCATGCATGTATGAACGTAATTGGCATTTTGGTAGTATTGTATAAGGACCAAATTCTTGTGCTACAAAAAAAAATTCTTGCATGTACAAAATTATGATAGTAAACCATTTGTTTATGAAACAAATGTTGTAATTTGGTATGTATACATGATATACCTTTTTAATACCTTATTGGTTCAATTCCATATTTTGATGAACCCTAGGATAGTAGGGGTGTTGAACATTTACATTTTTTGTCCACATAACAAAATACCTTGATTTTAGTGTGAATGGGGGTAATGTATTTAGTATAATCTATTATAATGCCCTATTTATTTTTATGTTTGAAATTAATTTAAATTTTTTTTTAGTCATATGGTTTATAAATGGGTCCTAAACTTTCAAAATCCCCAAAGAATATGATTTTTTTTCACCAAATACAACAAGATTCCTATATATTTGAACTCAAATAGGTATGATAATGCCACATGTCTTATATATATATATATATCATATATGCATTGGCATTGACATATACATATGACATTTGTGTATGATATGAATATCTTAGTAACTTGTTGAACTAATTGCATATTGGTGAGCCCTTAGGATATAATTAATAACTAAAATTTTACATTTTTGTCCACATGAAAAAATACATTGATTTTTGTGTGAATGGAAGGCAATCACCTCCTAATGTATTTATTATGATATAATCTAATGCCCTATCTATTTTTCTATCTAAAATTAATCCTTTTAAAGTTGTAATCACATGAATTATAAATAGGTCTTGGATTTTCAAAACATCTATATAATATTACTTCCTTTCATAAAATACCAAAATATTTTGTATATTTGAACCAAAATGGGTATGATAATGTCACATGTCATATGGTTTGAAATTGTGGAATTTGTATGTTTGGGTGGGACGATTGGCAAAAATGTTTTGAAAAACTCTAGCATTTGAAATACCATAATACTACAATTCCTTATATTTTTGTGCCATTCATGCAAATTGTGACTTGATTGCTTTAGTTCATTAAAATGCAATTTTTGCAATTCAATTCCCATGTGTGTTGAGTTGTGTAAAACAAATTTTTTTCTTGTTACAATGACATCATCAAACCCTTCACAAGAATAACCATTCATATTTAGACACATAGACATTTGTGGATGATACAAACATGAAATCCATGGATTAAAAAACAAAAGATTTCATCCAATTAGTAGTCAAGGAGTGACCATGGACCTTGCTTGTGATAATAACAATGTGCATCCTAAAGAATATTATCATTAAGAAGGTTCTAATTGAAGAAGGAAGAACATATGTTGTTGGCAAGGAGCTTGATTTGTTGTTGGGCAAATTTAAGGTCATTAGTAGCTAAATGTCCTAAAGATCAGTTGTCACACTCCCTTTAAGATTTCATTCATAACAACATCTTCCTTGGTTGGGGGACATTTGAAATGTGTCACCTTTTCAAGATTTTGACAATAGGTAAAGGGTTTAGAGGTGATTATGTTTGCCACATGTTCAAAGGTGACTTGGCACATTATTGGGTTTTCTTGCACCACATTAAATGAATAACAAATTGGACAATGATATCTATTCATGTACATGACCCCTTCTATTAGGGGTAATGACTCTAGTCGACTCTAGTCATATCCCATATGAAATCTGAAGATGAAGGTGCACCTATTTTCTTTTGAAATAAGCTCAACTCAAAATATGCAGAACATGGTGTGTAAAAAGTAAAATTTGTAAGGTTCATGATGGATTCAACACAAGAAAATTGGCTTGTTGTATGAAAGGTGTATAACAATGAACATATGGTGGATGGGCAAGAATGCACTTCCAATTTTTATTTTGAAGATAACTTTTAGAAATAGACAAATAAACACATTATACCAAAACTTTGACAAGCCCATTTGGATTTCGTCCATGCTCGGAAAATACAACAAAATACTACACTAATATGAATCCAAGTTCACTTTGTGTTTCATTAAATTGTGAATGAAATTTGACAAATTTACCATGATGAAAGTGGCCAACCCTTTAATGAACACGGACTAGTTGTTACAAATAGATGAATTCATTGATAATTAATCAAATTCATTAATAAAATAATTAATATTAAATTCATTAATAATTAATCAAAAACTTTCACTAAGAGGGTACTTAGCTTAAGTTAGGATCTAGGCTAGCAACCTAAGGTGTAAATGTGAAGGTTTGAACCTTTGACCTATATAGTTGCAGAGACAATTACATTTTAAAATGTAAGATGCATTTTGAAAATGTCAGATGGAAAAAAAATATTTACTAGTATGATATTTTATGTAGTTTTTCAAATATTGAACTACAAGTGCCATTAATATGTTTTATTAAAAAATATTTTATTCCAAAAAATGATAAATGATCACATGAACACATTTTTACCACGTGGCAATAATTTATTTTATTTTATAGTTTTTATTCTAGCAAATGGCAAACTATCATTGTGTACATATGTGAAATCATCATGCCACATGAAAATTATATAATAAAATTATTTTAAAAATTATTAATTCATTATAACTTATGGTAAACAGACATGTGTCGTATGACTAAAATTTTATTCCTAAAGACACAATGTGGTTAAATTCCGACCGCCTATCAATGGGACACTTGTTAACATGTGACTATCATTGATGTAATTACATATGTAGTTGCAAACTAAAGTTTTGTATAGGCTTTGAGGGGTCCATGTCATATTGACCATCATCAATGGTAGTCAATGAAAAATTCCAACCTAGTTTGGAATAATTTTATAATCGTTGGGGATGTTGTGACTACACTTTTTACTTTAATGCCATGTCATTTCTTTTGTGATTGATTGCCATTCGCCACTTGTCTTGGGTGACTATAAATATTTTTAGTTGCAATTATCCATTATGACTAAAAAGTAGTCACAAATTGAATTTGTTTTTTTTCAAATTTCTTCTAGTTACATTAAATAGTGAGAAAAATGTTTCATAAAAATTATATATTTGAAAAAATTCCCAAAAAGTTCATCTCATTATTTCATTAAACTTTTATACCTCCTTGTATGCTTTGAACTCTTGGTGGCATGTTAATAAACATTAATAAAAACAACAATGAATTCATCATACTCCAATTTGGTTTAATTTAACTATTTCTTGGAATGGGATTATTGGTGTGTGTTGATTTTGCACATATCCATAATGAGAATTGTTGCCTCCATTAATATGTTGTGCCTATTTTCATGCATTTTATGCATGTAGCAAGAGGCAAAAAAGTAAAAACAAGAAGAAATTTGATGTATTTCTAGGTTTGGTAAGTGGTATTGGTGATTAAAAAATGTTCTTAATCTTAGTTTAACCATGAAATGTAAAACTTAGGAGACATTACCTAGCTCCCTACAAGTAAAAAATGAAAGAAGGGTGTGCAAATTTCAAGATAGTAATAAAGGTGAACTCTTAGGTTGAGTTCATGAATGGTCATCAACCTTCATAAACCAAATAAGAGGACATTTAGTGCATTTGGAATCAATTTGGATGTATGTACTAACCACAAGCTCCCATGAAGTCACAATATTCATCATGGATTAGACTTTGTAGGAGGCATCACTTTCTTCCCTATAATGTATTTTATAATTGAAAAATTCACCTAAATTAAAATGAAAAAATTATGGGAATCCCAAAATTAGGATTCAAATTTTCCTAGTTTTTGTTTTTTCAAATGATATCCAAATTTGAAATATAAGGTTTTATAACAAAAAAGATGGGATTCAGTTAACCTATTGATGTAATCATTTATATTATCTAAGCTTCCAATGAAAGTCAAACCTAACATGTTTTCATTGGCTATTTTGACATCACACAAAAAATAATGTTACAGTATTGCCAATCAAACTCATTTCAAAAAAATGTATTTTGAAATAAAACCTTTGCATGTACCAAATTTTTTGATTCTAAACACTTTAATTCCACCACATAGGCAATCATTTCACACCCTTCATTTTGTTGCCAACCATAGACCTAAACATTTGACCTCAATTATCCACCAAGCAAGAATCTTTATAATGTCTTATCCTTTCTTTTCTCCCACCAACTATTGTTCCATACAAATAATTCATTCATTTTATCACATAATTCTAAGATACCCCATTATTCCACATGTACATCATTAGTTCTTGTTCCTAGTATATCATTATTTAGTAGGCCATTGGATCATTTAGTGAATTACCATCCCCAATACCTTATTAACTCCTTAAATCAATATCACCCAAACATGAACCTTGGCAAGTTGCCATTTTGTCATCATTTCCTTGATCATTTCCCATTGATTTTTATTACATGCATAATGGATTTATAGAGGCTACGCATTGGAAGAAGGCACTTCAGTGGTCTATTAGTGATAAACATGTTTGATCAAAGCTTAAAACAATAATAACAAACTACATGAATGATACCTTGGATATTTTCTTTTGCACATATATATTTTGCTTCCTTTGGCATTGTTTTCAGATGCTCTTTTAAATTCTAGATAACCATTCTTGCCAAAGCCACATGCAAAAACAAAAGAATCATGGTAGTAATTAGAATTGATAAAATCAATGTTTTATACTCAAATTCTACTACATCACAACACACAAAAAACACAACAAATCTTCCGAAAGACATTCAAGCAAAGTTTTCACCACTTACATTGAAGTTGCATGCAAGTTAAAAGATCATTTTATAACCTAAAGCTAGCAATATCTTCATCATGCACATTTTATCATTGGTTCATTCAACCACCTTCATCCACAACAACATGGTGATTTTTTAATTTCGTCAACTAAACACAAAAAAGGTGATGTTCCTTCCTTCAACTTAAAAAACATAGTTAATGATTACTTATTTGTAAATGAAGCCCACATCCTTTTTTTGGTCATGATTGTAACCTTTAGTTCTTGAAAAAAATGTTCCAATGCCATATCAAGCTTTTCAATATAACTAGATTTAATTTTTCAAAATCTTTGTTTAAGTTTTAAAGAATCAATTAGAACTTAAATGTAGTTTCAGTTTTGACCATTCAAATAGCAATAACACATGTAATAAATATTTATTTAAGGAATACAACCCATTTTATTGTAGTATTTCCAAAATTATTTGATCTTAAATTGGACAATATTTGGTCTCACTATTTTGATATGTTCAAAAATAAATTTTCAATAAGTTAATATCACTATATTTGGACAAGATGTATTTTTCATCCCTTAGACTTTCAACTTCTAAAGTGGGCACATTTGGGAGCCTAGAAGACTTTTTTCTTATACACACACACTTTGTTTTCACCAAATAAATGTACTTAGTTTGTTATATGCATTGGATTTCTCCTGGCCTCTTTCCATTGTCTTGCCCTGACCTTGTTTGCAAGTTCATAAATATGGTTGTGACAAATAACATGAAGGAAATACAATAAATATAAAATAGTATGGCTCCCTTTACATGTTGAAAATTATTTTTTATCATTCAAATTTCAAATTAAACCTCTATGCCTTTAGACATATTCATTTTTCTTTGAAAAAAATACATTTTCTAATGTGAAGAAAAGTCCAACTCAAGGATGCAATTTGCTTCAACTTGATATATGAGATTTTAGATGCTAAACTTTCATCTCATCTGAAGTGGCCCTTTAATTGTATAGTAAGTTAGGTTGTATTTTTCTGTGTATTATTAGCTAGGTGTTTTCTAAGATGGGAGAGTATGTGGATTTGACATTAAGAATTGAAGTGGCCCTTTAATTGTATAGTAAGTTAGGTTATATTTTTGTGTGTATTATTAGCTAGGTGTTTCTAAGATGGAAGAGTATGTGGATTTGACATTAAGAATTGAAGTGGCCCTTTAATTATATAGTAAGTTAGATGGTATTTTTGTGTGTATTATTAGCTAGGTGTTTTCTAAGATGGAAGAGTATGTGGATTTGACATTAAGAATTGAGGTGACTCCTTTATTTTATGCGACCCATTTCAATGTCATACTCCAACATTTTTCCAAGTTGTTTTCTTTGGTGGGATAGGTGATCAACTCCTACTTCTAATTTCATGTTCTCAATTTGACTTGCAAGAAGCATGTAGTACAAAGGAATTGTGTGCAATGTGAATGGATGGTTGGCACAATTGATTATGATTTCATGTTCTCAATTTGACTTGCAAGAAGCATGAAGTACAAAGGAGTTGTGTGCAATGTGAATGGATGGTTGGCACAATTGATTATGCTTTGGAATAAACCCTAGTCGAACTCATTATCACCCAATGAAATGACAATTTCTTGTTGGAATGAACCTTTATTGAGCTCATGCCATAATACATGTCGGATGATAATTTTCCATTTTGGTTTTTTATGCACTTGAATTGTACAATTTTTTAATCTCATCATTAGTTTCCAATATTGGTCGTGAATTGATGATTTGAATCAATGTAAAAGATTCAAGCAATGAAAAAAAAGGAGTCAATGATGTTGAAAATTGGAAAGAAATGTTGCAATATATAAATTGTGCTTTTAAAAAATATTTGTTGAGCTCAATATCCTTCTTTTTCAAATAAAATACTCCAAGTCTGTCATTTTCAATTTTAACCTCTCAAAAGACAGGTTGAAATTTGAACCAACCCCTCATTTGAAACCATAAGTGAAAAAAAGAAAAAGAAAAAAAAAAGAAGTGTGAACGGGTTTCTCTCGTGCAAGCCTAAATTTCAAATCGCTTCAAAAGTATCGGTCAAAACACGTGTGAACGGGTTTGTCTCGTGCAAGCGACACTTTCACACCGACATCAAGTGTGCAAAGGAACCTATTCAAATTTCAGCTACATGGAAACTATGGAGAAATGAGGTGCACGAACACGAGTATGCGCTGTGGGACAGACACCTGTCGCGTTTCACACCGCCAAAGACGCGCATGTTCATGGCAGCCAGACGGCCACAGTCAACCAGCACCCACCAGTGCACCACGAAGGATGAATGATAAAGTGGTTAGTAAACAGTTTTCTGTTGAGTTCAAGGTCACTAGCTAACCATGGTGCTTTGCTCAATTCCTTTTTTTTTTCCTACCTACCTACCAACCAACTACCCACAAGCAGGCTGTTGGTAGGTAGGTAGTAAAAACAGCCATTACTTATGGATAAAAGTATAAACCATCTATATACTTAGTAGTTACCTACTTTACCTACCTATCTACCTATATATGAGACCTATTTTTTTACAAAATTGGTTACCAAGGTGAAACCAAATACTAACTCAGTTAAGGTTCATCCACAACTGAGTAATAACAAGCATCCAGTGGATGGTGCGCTGGTGGGTGCTGGTTCACTACAGCCCAGACGGTGCACAGTCAAATTTTTCATGTGGGTATTGGGGATTGGTTGAAACCCAATGAATGGAATCACACACGTTTTCATCCACTCAGTCGTTCCCAATCTGTTTACTCATCCATCTATCCATCTATCCCACACGCATTAAACGCACGCTTGCTATGGGTACGTTTTGAACGCAACGGCTTCGATCTACCCGCTGCCATAAGAACTGAACGGCCCAGATCCCAACAAGACGGCCAGAAGGATGACAAAGACGGATCCCTAAATGTAAGTAGGTAGGTACCTAGGATCCAGCTACCCGTATCTCAGTAATAAGTAAATAACCCACATGGGTAGAAAAGTAAGAAAATCTCTAGTAAACAACCATCTAGGTACCTATACCTACGTAAGTAAGTTTTGGAGCTTCAATTCTAGTTCTCAAACGTTGGTAAGTTCGAAAGGCTACTTACCCATCTAGGTACCTATAGTAAGGGAACCGGCAGTAGACCGGTAAAAAGGTAAACCAGAGCGGTAAAAATAGGATCCTTCACACGGATTTGCTGCGGAAACTTTTTTCAAAATTGAAAAAACCGTCAACAGTAACAACGCGGCCATAGGCATCTCTTTCGCATCACGTTCCCTTTGTTTGTGTTTGGTCATTTGCTGTCTTTGTGCTTTGCCCTACCTGTTCGCGAAAAGTTCCCCGTGTGGGTTTAGAACAAGGGAACCGTTACCCAATGTAGAGAGATAGGATGTGAATGCGATCCCAAGTTGGTTCCCATTTCTGTTCCCCCCTGTTCTCTCCCTGTGAGCTTCGTCTGTTTGTGTGTGTGTGTGCGTGCGCGCGTGTCTGTGGGAGGGGCTTTTGTTCTTATGTTTTTGTTTGTGTTTTTCCGCTTGTCTTTTTGGTGTTTCGTGTTTTTGGGGGGTTGTTTTTTGTTTTTGTTGTTGCTTTGTTGGCGATGGGGATGACGGCGGTGTTGGTGGCGGCGGCGGTGATGTCTGCTGCATCACATATATCAAAACGCTAATCCCAGGAGTAGTAGCAGTCCGACGAGGAGGGGGAGGAGGAGGAGGAGGAGGATCATGATAATAAGCTGCTGTTGAAGAGTGTGGGGGACGGGGGGGTGGGGATATGGTGCTCACTGCGCCAACACAACGCATGCTGCAATCTGGAGGGAAATCGCAGGAGGAGCAAGAGGAAGAAGAGGAAAAGAAAGAGGAGCCAGTTTGTTGACCTCCTCAGCACTCGCCGCTGCTTTTCCCTCCACCTGTGAGCTTCCCTTCCTCACCTCCTCTCTCTCTCTCTCTCCTCCTACTTCCAACTTCTTGTGTGCTTTCTCTTGTGATGTTTGTTTTTCTCGTCCTGATGGAAAGCGTGGATTTCTTGGAATGGAGTAGAGTTAGGTAATGTGTGGAGTGGGGGTGTTGTTGGTCCTGGTTTGGCGGGGGAAATGAACAGGCAGGGCATGAAGGCATGCCTGACAGAGACAGTAAGACTACGGTACCTGCTCCTCGCGTACTGTCTTTTCTACTCCGTTTCTGTCTCTGAATGTGGTAAGTGCCAACCCTGCTCTGTGTTGCTACGGTTTTCACTTTATGATCTTCGAAAATTATTGAATGCAGGTGGAGATGTTTTTGCCTAGGATTTTTGTGGGGGTCTCCTTTTACTTGCGGCTAGACCAGCGAGAAGAGCATTTTCTTTTGAGAGTAGTGTAGGCATGGGGGGCGAATGTTTTCTATTTAACTATTTCTGTGGGCTGCAGGGACTTGCCCAGCAGGATGGCAAGAAGGATACAATGAAAACGTGTGTCTCTCTCTTATGACCAGCACAAACGACTGGAATGACTCAGAGAGCACATGTGTAGCAAAAGGCGGGCATCTTGCATCACTTGATACCAGAGAAGAGTACCAGTACCTGCAATCAATTTGCACGAGTGGAACTACAGATGGTTGTTGGGTTGGAGGCCATGAGGTGAACACTTCCTCCCCAATGTTACCCCTCACAAATTTTAGGTGTGATGTCTCTCAAGCCTGACATATGCAAGGGTTGGACCCTGGGAGCAGACACAGCTGGAGCCTCAGGCTACAAACAGTGTGGACCAGTGGCAGTGGAGCAATTGCCCCTCAACACACACAACTGATCTACCATGGGTGCCCTCACCTCCTGTAATGAACTGCTCGAATGTAACAAGCTGCTTGAATGGGGAGGCGTCATTGATGTGCACAGTACTGACAAGTTCCACAGTTATGTGGGAGTACTGCAATTCCAAGCATGCCTTCATCTGTTCACTTGGACAAGGTGTGCATTATGTTCTGCATCAATATGTTTTTGTCTCTAGCAAGGTGAATTGTTTTGTGATCATCCTTGTCCCAAGGATCTGATCAGTGCTGCTTTCAAGGTTTGCATCTAGTATAGTTTACATAATTGTCATGGTGTGTGTTTATGAGATCTGATATAGAGTCCATTGATATCTTGTGGGGACGTAGATTGCAACCAGAAGGCACCCGACAAAGAATACATTATCATACTGGCTGTTGTAAGTTCACTCATATTCATCACGACAATGGGCGTTATGTGTTTTTTGCTGGCTTACCGACGCAGCAAGAGACGGCGAAGGTCTCGTCTCCAAAAACTAGCAAGCCTCTCAAATGCCAGTGGGCTGATAGTACCTGCATTTAGGTTGTACACAGTCAATGAATTAGAGAGTGCCACACAACATTTTTCTGAAGCAAATTTGCTTGGGGAGGCTCGGGCCGGGGGTCGAGTGTACAAAGGGATTCTGCCAAATGGTACATTGGTGGCAGTGAAGAGCCTGCAGCAAACAGATTTTCAAAGCCAGAAGGAGTTTGTTCATGACTTGGCACGGACAGCACGGCTAAGACATCCCAACCTAGTTGGTGTGAAAGGGTGTGCCTATCATGGTGGAACAGGATTTGTAGTTTATGACTTCATTCCAAATGGCTCCCTTGAAAAGTGGTTGCATGATTTGCCAGTAGGTGCTCGTAGTCTTACCTGGGGTGAGCGAATTCGCATTGCTACCACAGTTGCCCAAGGCATTTCGTAAGCTCCTGTCTTTTTTCACTGTTGTCTTTCTGGTGTTTGTCAAGACCTCTCTCTGTGTTTTAGTTTTGTTCTAGCTGGTTTCCTGCTTGAGCAAAACAGTAAGTAATATTCTACTGGGTTTGCTTATCTGTTTTTGTACAGGTTTCTGCACGATACTCTAAAACCACATGTGGTGCATGGAGATATTAGGGCAAGTAATGTTCTTTTGGACGAGCAATTTGATGCACACATTCTTGGTGTGGGTGGGAGAAAGGTGGCATTGCGTGAATCCACTTCTGGCCATACAATAGCTGGTGGCACCTGTGGCTACCTGGCTCCTGAATTTGTATATGAAGTTACGATAAAAAGTGATGTGTACAGCTTTGGGGTGCTACTGTTGGAGCTTATCACAGGGCGCAAGCCAATTGTAGAAGTGGATACCCCTGATTGGCAGAGGCTGCTTGAGTGGGCCACACCTTTGGTTCAATCACAACACTTCATTGAGCTTCTGGACCCTTTAATTGTGACTATCCCAGACACCAGCCAAGTACAGGCGGTAGTGGACTTGGTGTACTCATGCACACAGCATGTCCCAGGAATGCGGCCTCGGATGTCCCATGTAGTGCACCAGTTACAGCAGTTGCAACAAGGGTTAGTTCCCCCACCTCAAGATATGAACAAGGTAATTTCAGGCCATAATATATCCTCTTTGGAATTGGAAATAGCAGAGGTCCCTTTGTAACAATTCCAGTCCTTCACAACTTCTCCTTGTGTGGTGTATGCTTCATGTTTTTGAAAATGTTTGTTTGGTGCCCCTGTTGTGTTCTTTGTGAGGAGCTTTGTTGTGAGGTGCAGAGAGCAGGGCATGGTCTCAATCTGGGCTCCTTGCACGATCTAAAATGAACACTCTTAATTCTGTTGACTCCAATCCCCATATTCTTCACACAAGTTGGATGAAGTTGCAATGCTGCAAATAGGCCATAAGCATTCACTTGGTACTTCTGCACTGTTATACCAATACCTGTTGTGTCAGGGTTGACTATCTCATCTCCAAGCCAGAATCTCACAGCAAGACCTTGGTATGTCTATTGAGTTGTCATCCTCAACAACTGCTATGTTACTTGGTGCAGAAAACTTTGCATTGGCGTCAGAGGCCTACTACACACTACCATGAGACATGCTTCGAATATGTTTTTGAGCTTTGGATTTCTGCCTAATTTCTTTGACCACCTTAGCTCACCAACCTTTATCTACCTTAAGAATTTCTGAGTGAATTCTAACTCATCAACATATAATGTATGTGTGTTGGAGAAGGTGGTGTTTATAATACCACACTTGCCAAATATTGACCAAGTACAGTAGAGTGTTCCACTCTGTTAATAAAAGAAATTAGTGGTAGGGTTGAAGCCCTAAAGTAAATCTTGTTATGGTGTGAACTGGCAGTTAGTGTAATGTTAGCATATTAACACAATGCTGATTTGATAGCCTTGGACAGTGCCTGTCCTCACAACTGCAATTCTGTCAACTACAAGAGTCCATTGCAAATGTTGCAACAATGTTGCAAGTGAAAAAGGTATTGGCAACCCAGCGCTTCCCTGTATGTTCCAGCACATCCTGTCAAGGAGGACGATAGCAGTCAAGAATGGACTTGAATGCCTCAATGGAGCCATGCCTCATGAATTCTGCAGCTGCATCCGATACATTTACAAGAGTGTTGGTGCCAATTCTTCAGGTAAAACTAGTTTGTGACTGCTGTAATTTTGGGTACTTCCTCCTTACAATTCCACACTTCCTACTCTGAACACCAAAAGTTCTGGTAAACCCAAAATATCTTTTTGTCCTACTGGTGCCTCGCCTCAGGGCAGGGTGTTCCTGAAATAAAGCACCCTTCTTTTCCCTGAAATAAGCAGCTTTCTTCTCTGCCTTGGGGCTGTGTGTGTATTTCAGGAATGCCTCATTCCTGGGGTGTTTTACTGAACTCATAAAATACTAGACTGATTTTGATTTGTTGAAATATATGCTCAGTTCAAACTGGAAAAGTCTCCTTTGGGGGCATTACTCAAAAAAATGCACTGTGCTATTTTCAATGCTCGTAATGCCATTAGTTTGATGTTAAGAAAAAGTATTGTCTATTAAAGAAATGAAGCCCACAAGGTGGTGGGCAATCCTTAAAATTTCAGCCCTAGCTTGGGCCTACCAGCCTTGGGTCCAGGGCCTAAAATTAAAGAATGCCAAACCTTGGGGTTTTCATAAAGCACTGGTTTTGGCTATATTGACATATGCCATGTAAGCCCAGGACATTAATGCTATTTTCAATGCATATAATGCATTACACAAGAAACTCTGAAAAATAAAGAAATCAGGCCCTATGGTTTTTATGTGAGACATTAAATACCCCCTTGCTGGTGCAGTTTTGGGCTCGTGTTTGGTGCTCTTTTTGTGCCCTACAAGGTACTACGTAGAACAACATTGCATGGTTCTTTTTGTTTTACAACAATGTTATTCATTTATTTTGGTTCTGGGGTTTAGGGTTATCACTGTTGATTTTCAAATGAGAATCTCTCATTAAAGAACATGAGTACCAACAATCAAAAGTGTATTTAAATATTGAATGCTAGTAATAATGATGATGATGATGATGATGATTTAATTTATTAAGAAATTCAAATCAGTCAAACCTTATGATAGAAATCACACAATTCTACACAAGGCTAAGGTTTCTTGACCACTTCTTGCACTGGATAGGATTCAATAGGGGTGTTTAGTGTCTTCCATGCTTTCCATAGAGGAAAGCCCCAAGGTGAGGCATTACTTAATCTAAAGGCCCTGGAGCCAAGGATGGTATCCCAAGGGGGTAAGGGCGGGTGTGATGAGAATTGAAGTTCCACACTTCTTGCCTCATACCAGGTCTACGTTCCCACAACAGCCCCCTTTTTGGTCCTTACCCTACATGAAAGGTGCTCATGTGTGCTTTGCTAGGACGTGTTTTCTTTTAGACTTGGATCCTCCAACTGAAGCTAGTACCAAAAGGTGCTCAACTACGGACCCCTAGGAAGTCCGCTCTGTTACCGAGGTGAGATTTTCAGTAGACAACTCTTCACTTGCTGATTTGTAACGTGCTCGCGGTACTACCCATGTCCATGTTTCACTCCGAGGAGGAGCTGCGGCCCTCCCGATATTTGCCAGAACATATTATCCATGACGAGAGATGGCTACTGGGTTACAACTTTTTTAGATTTGATCATGCCAACATCTAAGTAAGAGAGCAGGGGAAGGAGAGAGAGAGACAGATTCAGCAAAACTACGAGGACCAGAGGTAGTTGAAACCCTGTGAGATCAGCAAAGGACAATCAATTTGGACCGGAAGAAAGCAGTAAAATGAAAAGAGGATTTCATGAACAAAACGTACCTAGCTAACAGAGATTGAGAGAGAGGGAGAGTGCTGTGATCCGTAGGGGAAAAGCATAATTAGTGCGAAGAAGATAGTTGGAGACGCTCATAGACACGTCTTGTACCAGAGAGCTTGAGAGAGCTGGAGATCTGGAGAGCGCCGCTAATTACTGTGAAGAGGAACGTGCAGAGAGGAAAGCCAAATGCGTGGACGGGAGGACCCACCAATATCACCAGAGAACTTTAGAGATATGGATGTGTGTGAAGAAGATGATGCGAGAAAGAGCTGCAATCAACTGCCCTTTTGTGCCCCGTATTTGCTGGACGGTTTCCAGTTTTTTGTCTGCCCTTTTCATAAGCTGAGTCGGTGCAGGGTTTTGATTAGCAATAGCAATGTGATCCCAGATTTTAAGTATCCAGATGTAGATGTGGCTGACCTTGAGATCTGCCGTGGAGGAGGAGTATGCGATTGGAGTTTATCTGATCTGTGCTCGTAAGGTGAATCCAGATGATCTGAGGATGCAGAAGAAGTAGAGAACCAGAGATAGGTGAGGTAAGAGACCACAATGGCGGTTGCAGGGCGGGAGGCGTGCAGGTACACAATATGTACTCCTGGCAAGCTCTTTCTGCATGTACACAAGATGTACTCCTTGCAAGATCTTTCATAGAAGGGGACTTTCGATATCTCAAATCCCAGGTTGGTTCTTGTTTCCCACTCTTTTTCCGTTTCGGCTCCCTAAAAGATTATATCACACTCCTTTTGCAATCTATTTCAGCCCAACTTTTCTGCCATTAATAGATTGAAATATTCAATGTGCCTTGGTGATCCATGTTTTCATGACGCACAACAGCATCTGTTTCCAGGATTGTCGGTTTCACCTCCGTCGTGCACTTTATCGTCGGGCGAAACTCGTTTCCTAAGGGGAATCTTAATGGAATTGGGTAATCTCTCGTGCCCTAATCTGCAGTGGTGAGAAGAGCGGAGGTAGTCATAGTTTTGCGGAGTGAGGGGCACGCTTAATGATTGCTGGCACAACGCCAACGTATTTGACGACATTTAGCTCAAGTTCATCTCTGAGGTCGACCTAGAATTCAAATACACATTGTTTGGGGTCTTCGAAAAACTGCAGAAGTTTCATTTGGAGGCCCATTGACGCACAACCCGATGGTGAGTAGTTGCTCCCAAACCTTGCATCGTCAAAAAGAATCTCCGTGTCAATCAAATCCAACGCCTTCCGAGATCGTTTCCAAAAGGCATTGACATGTTCTTAGTCAGGCACAAGATGCAGATCCACAGCATTAAACGCGTGCCTCATTTCTTGGGACAGGGTGAATTTGCAGGAGGTGTCGTCAACTCCATGGATCACTACTACTCAAGCCCATAACTCTAAACTTGATAGAGAAAGAAAAGATTCATTGGGCTACTGCTAACTGCAGCCAAGGAATTTCACACTTTAGGTTGAAACTTGGTTGCCTAAAAACCCAGTCTCCATATCTCGTTGGATTGTAGCACTTATGTAGACAGTAGTGCTTAACTTTTCAAATCTTGAAATGCTTCGCAAAGAGCCCAAGAACCAGGGTTTTTTGAGCAGTCCAATTTGGCTGGATTGTTTGAAGTAAGTGTATCATGAAGCATCTATCTTCATTGTCCACAACCTTGTTTGATTTTAGTGACAACGCAAAGTTCAAAAAGCTCAAACATTGATCTTCAATTTCTCCATGCTGTTTCGCGGTTCTTTTCTTCTTCCCTTGTTTGGTTTGTTTTTAGGGTTCTGCTTTTAATGTCCCTTTTCTCCTTGGTTTCACGGTCATCTCCTCCTCTTTTATGTTTGTTGAACTAGCCAATGTCATGCCTGAGTCTTCCTGTTGCTACCAGTCTTGGGTGCCAGCCACTCAGTAGAGTGATTACTGTATCACATTGACCTCCATCAATTGCCAGGGGCTGATATACTTGCTGCTTGTTGTTGTGGAGATCATGAACCTACAAGTGACTGTTGTTATTTGAAGTCACTGGGGATGTATGGTAGCTCTGCACCACCATAGATCATGTTTGTCACTCTTGAAGGTCACTGAACATGTGGGTGATTGTCACTGTTGTTCAGACCACTCAGTCTTTAAGGCTGGTCTCCCTCTTTTCCTTCTTCCTGTTTGTTTATATGTTGTGGGTTCTGAAATCTTTATATCTCCATCTTTTAATTCTATTTAGCTTCACTGAAATGGCAAGTATGGAGCAGTTCTCAGTAATCTACTAATATATTAATTTGTCCACAATCTTCAATAAAGAATCATTCTGCTGTTATAGAGCTTTTGGTTTTGTGCCAACTTTGTTGTGGTTGTCTTTTGATTCTCTAGGGTTCGAAATCCACATCCTTTTGAAGTACTGGGAGTAGTGGGAGAGATCACCCATTAAACTTGTCTTGTGTTATTTGTTGTTAATTGTGTGCTACGTGTTTGAACTCATGAATTGCATGTTCCATATTGTGGATCAGTGTCACCTTCAAAAATTGGTATTGTTCTGTTATCCAACTACTGTTGTATCTCAAATGCATCATTACTTTCTACATTCTAGTATGAGTTTTCAGGGAATACCTTGATTTCAGGATGCTTCTTTGAGTTTCACACGTTCCCTTTCCAGTTCCCTTTCCAGCAACTATGTGGGGTTCTAATTTGTATCCAGCCACAATGTGGCATTCCTTTTGAGGTTTGAACTACTTGTTTGTGTAAGAATCACTTATTTCACAATTCAGACATGTGAAGCTCATCACTCCACATGGATTGATCAGCCAGGGGAAGCTGGATTTTGCATCTGATGCACATTTTGAAATGTCTATTATAGTCGGTACTAGGAAGACTCTATAAAACTTTATTTATGAAACACACCGCATGTTCGGAAAATGTACAAAGGTATTAAAAACAAGGGATAATTTAAAGGATGTCAATTTAACACAAACTAGATGTCAAAAAATTTCCAGCTCAACAACCGATAACTTGTAATTGGTTAGTTGTGGCAATGGGGGGTGTGTTTTAAAGGGGTGGAAGTTGAGAAGTAGCTAGGCCTATTGCCATTGGTTGACTTAAGATGGAGGATGCTTACATCCTTTGCAATGTAATTGAAATTTTTTGACGAAGAAGAAAAGTAACCAAGATAGAAAGGGGAGGGCTTTCTAGTCCTTTTAAGCTCCAAATAACATTGGCACAATCATGTAAGAACACATTTATTTGTTTGTGTAAACACCCAAATACTTCAATTACTAGAGGAAGGAATTGATCCATGGGGTGTTAGTCATAGTAATTCCTTTCTTTGGCTTGAGTTACATTAGAGGCAACGAATCCTTGAGTTGTGCAAGATTGGGGAAGTAGATCCACATGTGTTAGGTCAATTATAACAATGTTAATTAAGGTGTGGATTTCATCTTTGGTGAGCACAATGTTAATTCATTGATGGGAGGAGTTGATTGTGATTGAGGGAAGCGCTGTAGTTGTTTTCATCTCATGTGGAAGCCAACATTTTGTGCAATGACATCAAAATGTCACAAATTGCATCATGGGTCATAGTGCGTTCGTTGCCATGGATGCAACATAAGGTCAATGAGATGTGTGCACACATCGGGCAAGGCCTATAATTGAAAGATGTGGTAGTCCGAACTATGTTCAAAATGATATGGAGAAAATTAGGGAAAATAATTGAAAGGTTGGGAAAATTAGTTGAAATAAAAGTCAAACACTTGCCCCAGGGCTACAACATGATAAAATTTTGAGCATGACGAGCTTCAACTATTTTGTCAAAGAACATGTTAGAAAGGGTATGATGGTGCAAACGTTTCGAAATGGAATCTTAAAGATGAACCATTTGTTGTCTGATAAGTTGTTCAAAAGGGAGGAGACATATTTGTGTTGAGGGTAGTAGAAGATCACATGTTGCCTTGAAGTGTTGTTGGAAAGGGAAGATATTGTTATTGATTCGTGCTAAGGCTTCAAAAAAGAAAAGACGTTGATCAACCATGAATTTAGCAATTATGATTAAGGCTACAAATGCCCAACTCCTTAAAGAGGTTGTTGGGGCAATGGTGGATGTCAGTATGAATTTGATGCCACCAAAAATTATTGGGAGAGATGCTTGTTTATAGGCTAAAAGTCCTTCAAGGCTATCAAAGGACCTTGCACCTAAAAGGTGTCCAAACATTTGAAGGAAGGAAAAGTAAAAAGAAACAAGGGAATTTATGAACGTGGGAGAAGGAGATGTGCAATGTAATAGATACAGTGGCCGTTGCACATAATAATGAGTTAGTATTGCAAAGGCTACTTGGATATTGCTCAATTTACAAAGAATGTCAACATGTCGAACATTGTTTAACAAGGTATTTTCATGAAGGATGTTTGAATGATAAGGTGCCCGATGGAACTACCAAGATTTTAATTCCTTTTGATGGTGTGTTAAATTGGAATGGGGTGTCAAAGGTGGGCGGTAAGCCCAAGGGGGACAATGTTACACATTTTTTAAGTTGGATAGAAAAACCTATTGCACAAAGTTTTGTTTGAAAATGTTCATATGCAAAGGATACAATGGAGTAGGGTGAATGATGTGAGTGTCATCTATAATGGATGGAAATAAATAAGAAGGGAAATGGTTAATTGTGTAATGTAATGCCCTAAGATGAGCTAAGGCAAATAATGCCCTTCTCAAAAGATCACCTTGATGAGTTCCCATGGCAAATGGGATGACTCTGACATCACCATCATGATTATGGTGATTATAAAACATGAGAGATTTAGTTGCATGGAATGTAAAAAAAAAGGGATAAATTGTATGATGTTTTCACTTGTTACACAAAGTTCTTGAAATTTGACCTTTCTTGACATTGAATTGAAGGCATTTACCATGTTTAGTTGAAAACAACCTAGTCAGGGAGAAAGTCCAAGGTGCACTTAATGTTATGGATTATTGATTCACATCCACCCTTGGTTGCCACTACAAATTGGTGTGAGGAGAAATGTGTTAGAAAAACAGTATGAAATTGAAGGCATAAAATGAACTAATGAATTGATACAACGTTTCCTTTAGGGCAATGGGATGAATTTCCACTTGAGGCTTTGGTCATGGCTAAAAGGCGAGTTCCCCCAAGGATATATGCAATTTGATGTGGAGTGTGACCTTATGCGATATGAAAGCAAAGTTGAAACAATTGTGGGGATCCATTCATAAAGTCTTTTAGGTGAAAACAATCTAGGAGGTGTTTAAAAACCATCTTAGAAGGACCATTTGCAAATAGATTCGGCATGCGTTGGTGACGCGTTCCCAACTCTTTGAGGGACTCAAATGTGAATCATAAACAAAAAACAACAGAAGAGTAAGGAGTCGGGGCATGCTTTCTAGTTCCCATCACTTTGAAGGGTAAAGGGGCGTGCTAGAGCTCCGGGATGGGACTAGGAAAAGTTGATAAGATTCACTCACTCACACGGGCCTACACAAAACCCACACAAGGTGATTAGAGTGTATTTGAAGCACTTTTGGTGTTATGATGAGCCATGGGCAACATGAACACGCACACGACTCACCACGGCCCAAACTTGGGGGAAGCCACCACTTTCCCCTTTATAGTATACTTTGCACTTCTCCATAGGACTCACATTCAAATGACTTTTTGTCCTAGGACTCCCAAGTGGGAATCCGAAAATCGCCCAAGTTGGGATTCCCGCGACTTTGGACCCCGATAATTTTACGAGTAGCCCTCGGATTGAGATGCGGTCTAAAGCAAAGTTATAGCTTTAGTTGAGAGGTTTCCAACGGTATGCACGCTGTCTGCACACAAGTAAATTGGGTCGATTCTCAACTTTTTGTAGTTGAAAGTCAAATTGGTAGTTTGACCCCCGACCCTTCTTTTGGTCATAACTTGTGTTTCAAATGTCCAAATGAGCAATGCAAACCCATTTTAAACATCTAAGTTCCAAGAGATTTCCAATGATATAAAGAACCCCACAAGCCATTGAGTTTTGACCCTTAAAATTGCTCTCTGAAGTTTTGGGAGTCCACCGAGACTCCATCTCCCAAAATGGGAGTTGCCTTGGGAGTGTGAGGGTTCAGTCCCTCACACTTTTTTACACTCTCGGGAGTATGTGATGTGACTCTCGAGCTTTCTCTTGGCTCGCACCTTTGTAACCCTTGGCCTTGGTTGCGAGCCCAAAGTTAGGGTTGCGATAGTTGGAATGCTTATTTGAATGAATTAGATGAATGTTCAAGGTTTTCGTTTGGTTCATAATCTTCCAAAAAAATGGGAAAAATGTGTTTGATTCAAAATGTAGGCTAGTGAAAGCTGAAGCGGTGTCAAAAGATGTGAATGCAAGAGAAAATGGTGTTAAAATGCTTGCCGTTCAAGTTTATTTTCTTGCACCTCCAAGGACTAAATTTTGGAGAAGGTGTTTATGAGTTAAAGGTTAATGTTGTGCAAGAGGCCTTGAGCTCGAACTCATTGCAAAAGCTTGGGTTTGTAAAAATAATTCCTCATGCACAATTTTCCACTTGTTTGTTAAAGAACATTTAAGTTAGATTTTCAATTCCTTATGGCCAATGGCCCTTCTTCGAATGGGTAAAACAAGACACCACTGGGGTGGCAGGAGGTTCAAATGCCACATCATAGGGGTATTTGTGCCAACTTATTTAACGGAAAATGAATTGCCATTTGTACATCATGTCATAAGGAAGTAAGGATGTGATTGTATTATCAAGAACAACAAAAGCTAAGATGGAAGGACCCAAAAACATCTAATGTCAAAACCCAAGCCTAGGTAGATGCCAACCAGTTGGGAGTAAGGGAGGGTATTGGGTTGGGAAGGTCATGTAAGTTTGCATTAGATGGATTGAATGCTTATCAGGAACACTAGTGAAGGATAAATTGATATCAGGTGGGGCAAAAGGTTCTAGGTGAAGGTTGTAGGCATGTTGGGAGGATGGGGGTAGATTGGGTTGTTTGATCATGGGCAACTATAGGGGCTAAGAGAGTGGAAGGGGGAGAAGGTTTGATATGTGTATTATTTAAAATGATTGGAAAAGTGTTGGGTTGGGGGTCAATAGGAGGATTTAGTGGGTGGTGTGTTAAAATGCTATCGGGGGGTTGGTAGGTGGTGGATGGTTTGCATAGGATGGGGGGTGTAGAATGGGGTTGTGTTGCTGTGTGAAAAGAAAAATGGGCAATGTGAACTACGAGGTTTGATGAAACATGATAAATTAGTGGAAATGAGATGTTTTATGCCCATGAATTAAATTAAAAATTTGGAATGCAATTGTAAATATGTATCATGTTCTAAAAATTACTTATTTCAACACAATAATTTGAAACTTATAGAACCAATCATATAAAACTAAACAAATCAAAAGGAAAAAGATAATGAACCATCATAAACAAGCAAGTTTTGTTTCGAAGGATGTGTTTATAGATTCTTCATGTTACCTATAGGTAAAATTGTAATTAGTTAAATGAAGATCTTTATCATTAGAGCTTTAGACGGTGGGTCAATTAGATTCATGGTAAAACTAGTACATGAAAAACAGTTTAGATCTACAATGTTCAAAGGTACATGTCAAGATTTGATGTCTGGACATTCCAATTAAGTTTTTCAAGAGTTTTATTTAATCAATATTTCATTGCTCTCATATATGCTGTGATCTTACTCAAAATGTGAAGTGTTTTCAGGGTAGTATGTGGTGCCAACTGAGCCTCATATGTTATGACCTTGTAGAAAGGAAAAATCCATTGGGATGCTGCTAACTGCAGCCAGGGCCCTTCTCACTAAAGGGTGAAACTTGGTTTGCTGCCAATCCAATCTGGGTTTCTCCATGGAACTTGTCTCCATACAGCATGATGGAGCATATCAGTAGTTCAACTGGAGCACTTCCATTGCTTAAACTTTTTTATCTTGAATTAATTCACACAGCGCCCAAGGATACACCATGCAGTGTGTGATGGTTGGACATAATTTCTTGAGATTTTGCCGAGGTAGCTATACAGAGGATTATCTCAAGCTAGTTAGAAGACATCAAACAGTGCTCAAAACTTAAGGTGGAGATAGAGCTAATAACATGGAGATCACAGTTGCCTCACCTCATCTTGAGCTGCTGTATCTTGGTTACAATCTAAAAGTTCAGAGTGTCAATATTTGTCTGCTGTTCCATCCATTAACTATGTTGCATGAGGACTCTATCAGAGTGCACCTTAAAAGCAGATTTAGGACATATGGAAACAAATGAACACTCCAATCTTTTCATGGCACATAGACCTCTGTGGCAAAAGTTGCATTCCAAAGCATCCTCCTATTATACCCACACCAAAGCACATATCATCACAAAGTGAAACAGAAATTCAGTTGTTTTGAATTCATGCCTGTGATGACAAAAAGAAACCCTTGCCCTTTATCAAGCCTCCCAGTTCTTTTGTAATCAGGACTACTTAGGCTCACTTTGACAAAACCCTCAACCCCTTGACACATCTGGTTGTGGTTACTACTGCCATATCTACATCTACTTCCAGGAGTAGGAAAAATAATGTTATTTATTACTAGAGTTACAAAGACTCCCGGTTTTCTGCAGACAAGGATTGATCATATCTTTTTGTTTGAGTCCTGCACATGAGTTGACGCAAATTTTGCATCTCCTGAACGGATTTCTGCCTCAATTAAATCCAATGCCTCTCGGTCTCGTTTCCAAAGGACATCTACATGCCCTTGGCCAGGCACAGCATGCAAATCCACAATGCTGAACGTTTCACTCATTTCTTGAGACAAGGTGAATTTGCAGGAGGTGTCATCAACTCCATGGATCACTAGGATTCGTTGCCCATACTTCTGTAGCTTTGTCAGGGAGGGTACAATTGTATGGGAACCAGCGAGCAATGAATTGTGGATTGTATGCCAAGCAGCATCATGATAAACCGTGAGATAATCAGCAATGAATGAGATTGGATAGCTGCAGAAAAACATATGCACCAAATGGCATTAGTTACAATAGAAATCAATTTGCAAAGTACCCTCAGATGCATATTATAAGGTCTCTCTGTTTAATCCTAAGTTACACCAGAGAATATAATGAGCTTACCGCTTCAATCGCCTGTAAAAAAGATCCACCCAATACTTGTGCCTTGAGTAGAAAAAAATGCCTGCAAACCGGCTAACATTGTAGTATTTACTGATTAACAAAGCCCGAATTCCCTTGACCTGCAACAAGGGAGCATCATTATCAATCAAACAAAAAAGGCATTGTATTTCACATGAAATAACCTGTGTGCACCCATGATTTTCACCTTGTGTAATCCATAATGGCAGATGCCAATCATGAAACCACCTTGTTCACAAGAATGCCCACAAACTATAGTGCCCTGTATTCATATCCTCAAAATCAAAATATGGAGATCATAAGTAGAACATAGGATATACGGTAATCAAGATGAGTTTAGAGAACACTTACAGAAAATGGCTTAACAAATGTGAAAACAGCTTCACAAGGAAGCTGAGCGAGTTTCCCATCTTCTGCCAAAGCCCCAGGGGTGTAAACTGGGGCAATAAGTGTGATGGAACGCACTCTCTCTGGGCACCGTGCTGCAAGAACCAGAGCAAAAATGCAACCCATAGAGTGGCCAACAAGATGGAAGCTCTCTAGTCCATGCCGCTTTATTAATGACTCCTCAAGTGCTTCAATTTGGTCTGATAGCGAATATAAGCTATCAACAGGTCTTGGGCTTTTCCCACACCCCAAAATGTCAGGTACTAGCACACGGTGTTGTTCCTTTATCTCCTTGCTCAAATTTGGCACAAGTTTTGTGTCAAACCAAAACAATGACGAACTAAACAATCCATGAATAAAAATCACTGCAGATTGATCTGCATCCAATAACAAAATTTTAGATAAGTGACTAAACGTGTTCAGTGTAGGTTAAGAAGATACAACTATAGAGACCCTTTCACAATGGTAGAAGAGTTGCCAAGAGCTTACTTTTGATGTCTAAGTTGTCAGAAATTTGTGGAACTGATGGAAGGTCTGGTGACAATTTTGGGATTAACTTTGAATCACCAAGGTGCAAAGCAAGGGCACTTAAATTAGAATCGACTGGGATTTCTTGGCCCTGACTATCTGTACATCTTGATTCACCTGTTGGAGAATCAGGGCAGCGAACAAAGAGGTTTTTAGCTGCCAATCTCATTGGCATCAGAAGCATGGTGCATTCTGGGCATTGGCACTCTGACCATCGGGGACGGGAGTGATTCACTTCTTCTCCATTGTTCTTCCCCTGAATCCAACCAACACATTTAAACACTTAAGCATGTAATCAAATACCTAAATTGTAGTCATGAATTCAGCTACAAAACAATTCAGACCCAGACCAAACACTAGTCTCAGACAGTGCAGAAGAGGAGGATACTAAAGCCTGTGTATAACTGATGCAGTTGTGCATTTCTACAAGATTGCAGATCTCCACAACAACACTCTGCAGATAACACTGCAATGGGTGCAGATGTACATATCTTGATGCAGTTTGTACAGAATGAAATAGCATTTATCATTCACATGGTTAAACTCTTTGTCTTCATGGAGCATGTGAGTGTAAGTTTTCAATGAACTGCCCAATCTTGAGAAAATTTCAGTGACCATTTAGCTAGAATTAGTCCCTTTTCAAAACTATCACATATGCTCCACTTGTTGCCTAACTTTCCCCTTATGCATTGCCTTCAAGAGTTCGAGTTTTTCTAAGCAAAGCCGTCAAGCACAGAATCCACAAACCCTAAGAAAAACAAGCACATTTCCATAAAGACCAAGAGTACCCATATTCATCCAAGGAGTAGCATACCTTGGATTCTGCTATTCCATTTGGACAGCAATTGTCCACTTGTTCTCCCATGTTGGTGGTGGCAGAGGGTGCTGGAATGTCATCGACCTGATAACCCCAACACCCACATGACTCCCGAGTGCCCTTCCGTGATCTGAATATCCCAGCCCTTCGAGGTCGAAGAATCAAATCCTGATCTGCTGACAAAGGGGAAGAGGAGTCCTTGGGTGGCACAAGATCTGGTTCTTGTGTTTTCGTAAAAGGATTTACAACTGGAAAGTAATTTGCATTCCGTGGTGGCATACCCTCGTGAAAGAAATCAAGCACCCAGAAGATAGTCCCAAGTACAATATTCACAATCCCCATGCAGAAGTACAGAATTTCTTCAACTACAAGAAGTGCATGTTCCTGAATAACCGATACAGGGAAAATTCTCATGCCGGTCTCTTTCTTCACTCGCTTTCTTGTCGCTAACATTCCTGTTCCACCACATAAGAGTATTGCGCAAACTATCGCCCAGATAAGCCCAGGGGGATGGCGCAAAATTTCCGTGGTTGCCAACCCTCCCACATCACCCATCTTTGTGTGCGTCTCTCTCTGCCTCTCTCTATGGCACAAACGCTGATCTCCCTTTTGTTCAAGGGGGTTTGGAATTGTACCAGTTGTTGAAACTTTGAGCTACCACAATTTGGCGTGCAACAGATCAAGACTGTGTTTTTACTTACAGCTGCGGTTCCAAAAGATTTCCTACAGCTGCTGCTCCAAGAATATCAATTACCTTACATACTCTACAAAGCTCAGGTAAGAAACTCAGCCAGAAAGAGTCTTGAGAGGAAACAGCAAGACAAAAAAACGCTTCGAGCAGGACCTCTAGAGAAAGAATTTGCGGCGGCTGCAACAACGTGGAGTTTTCGCATCCACGCTTGATACAAATCCAAGTCCATCAATCGAAACTAGCTACGTGAAAAAGAAAACAACAAATCTCAAAGCTTTTCATTCCTTCTAGTGTGAAGCTTATCTGTCCCCAAAACCCTAAAAGAACCCCGCACAATCCTCTTCCCCTCCTCAAAAAAGTGAAGTAGCGGGTCAAAAGATTTTCAGAACACGGAGCAATGCCCAAATCCTTCAAAACGAGTCTACAAAATGCAGTCAAACGCGGAGGACCCACATTTCCTTGAAACTCTTTGGCAATCCCGGAAAACGACACATGTGGCAAAGGTCTCACATTTCCCAGAGCCTGCCAGGAACTCCAAACAGGAACCGCGAAGCAAAAAACAAAGAAACCAGAGCGCCTCTTCTGACACATCCCTGACGCAACCATGTTCTAGACACCGGAAAGCACGTAGCATGCAGGTGTAAGCTGGAGAAGTGCGAGGAAATTATTGCTCGTTAACAGGTCGCCAAAAAACACCGACCACAGAGAGCGCGATTGCCGACAAATGGCTCATAGTTTAGCAAACGCTCGGAACCCACCCAATGTTTTGACGCTTGATTTCAGGCCCCACTCTCTCTCTCTCTCTCTCTCTCTCTCTTGCGACAATTGACCAGTTCGTAGATGGCCGATAACAGGACATTGCAGATAGCATAATCACGTTCACTTATTGTCGTCGGGGAATCTAAAAACTTTTTTTTCTCCTGTGGTCCAAGAATCTACAAGATACTCTTTCTTTTGTACCACTTTCTTACCATTTTCAGATTTATTCTGATTCTTCTTGTGGTGATTATTATTGCAATTTGCAACTAGTTTATGCCAATTCTGTTCCGATCTACAAATTACTATTTCTTTTCCACCGTTACCATTATCAAATTTCGTCTGATTCTTCTTAAGCGATTATTAATGCAACTAGTTTCTGTCAATTCTTTTCCGAATTCCACTGTCTTCAATCGCACACATTTGCCTTTTCGCTTCTGCGTGCCCCTGCCGTCCCAATTCTTTCAGCATCAACAATCATTTCGAGCAACAATGGCAGAGTTGAAGAATTCAGAGAACAGAACAAGTAATCTATTAACCACATATTGCAATCGATCATGTCCAATAATTTCAGAGTTAAAAAAATCAGATAAGATGACCAATAATCTAAGAGCAGTAATTGCAATTGTTATTATTGCAATTGGACGGGTGATCTAATAATCAGTTATTGCAATTGAACAAGTGTCAAAACAAGAGAATTGCCATGCCTGTCTCTTATTTTGCCAAAATCCACTTTGCTAAGTTACCAAGTCGTCGTCACTAAATCACCAATTCCACATCGCCAAATTGCCTTAATCTGGTTATTTGAATACGCTCCTGTTGAAGTTTGAACCTCAGTTTTCACTCTCTTTTAGAACTTCATTTCATCTTTGCCACATGGTTTCACCTTTCACCTTTGTACTATTTTAGTTTGCAGCAGATTGAAGTTAAGCATGATCAAGTTAAGCACGATCGCAGCATTTGAGTAAACATTTGAGACACATCAATGAAATGGTATTTTTTTTTAGTATTGGAGGTCTGAGAGCGGTGAGACAGGCTATTCCTTCACTGTGGTAGTTGTCTTGTGGAAGGTGAAAAGCAGTTCCAAAACCCAGTTTTGATCTCCTTCTGAGCTATTTTAGCATCATCATTTTCCAATTATTTCCCTCCTCCATCATGATGGTGTCCAACGACATCACCTTTGTCCACAAACGTTTGTTGGATCTCCTAAGAGGGAAGAGACTTTGCATGAGTGTTTAAGATTTTTAAGGTTAAGATTTTTGAGGAAGAAACAACGAGAAAGGAGAACACAAACAATGTAAAATTTAAAGCCTTAATGTCCTTCTTGGGAAAAGTGTATTTATTAAAAAAATGTATTATTTTGTAAGATAGGGTTCCAAGTCATTTTTCATCAATTTGATAGCATATGAGGGGTTGAAGTCATACAAGGATAAACAAATCTCAAATATTCAAGTTTTGACAAATTGAACAAATTGGTATATTATGTGAAGGTGCAAACATGTTAAAATGACCCTCACCCACACCTTTTTTCATGTGTTTAAAATCCAAAGAGAGGACTCAAAAGTGCAAACCCACAAACGGGGGTTGCAAAACAAAACAACTGAGACTTGCCAAAGGGGGTGCAAAAACACAACCTATGATCTAAACATTTCACTTGTTGCATGCAAAGAAATGGGTGGAAAACCCATTTTATTTGATCAATTTTATTTTGCAATCAAAGTCACTTAAACATGTTATAGGGTTCCATCATTTCAGTCATGCAAAATAATCATTTGGTTTTAATTCATTTGTTTACTGACATTGTCCTTTTGGTTCTTTGCTTACTTGGTAGTAGGGATTTAATTTAATTTTTTGATGTTGTATCATTGGCTAGCATCTCAAGAAAGAATTAACATTAAATAGCACTGGGACACGTATGACAATTCAGTTCAAAAAAATCTTGCCACCATTTGGCAACTCGTAAGAGTAGGCCTTCTAAATCCAATCCAAAACCCTTGCTTTTTCTGGCGAATTTCTACAAAATAAATAAATAAATTTCTGTAGATATCACAACCCCAGTTTTTTTTGGATTTTGGTGAGATTTCACAAAATAAAATAAAATGCTGATAGGTAGTTCACAATAAACCATGTTGAATGTCATCAATTTGGGCATGTTAATAGTTGTTGGATTGGATAAATCGTATTATTGATTTCATAAAGAATGAATATGAAATATTGTTTGAGTTGTTTCATGAATTTAAATAGGTAATGAATTCGCTTCCCTTGGTTTGAAAACTCAAGTTCATGAAGTCAATAAATTTGAAACCCCATCCTGCAACAATTTTGTGTACTCACACCCACTTTTACACCACTTTGGTGTATTGCTTCACCCAAAACTGGAGTGAACCGCTGGAGATGTTCTAAGACGTGCACTTTAGAATGTGTAACTTCAAATTTTAGATGCATATGTACAATAAGTTTAACATTTAACCCAACTAGCAGCAGTTTTTTTTGTTTCCCATGTCTCTTGAAACCCCAGTTTCTGCCACACACTTGCTGCTACTGATTGGCTGGTCGCACTAATTGGCCCACGTTTGAGGGTTCCATGATTCCTTAGTGTTTAAAGTTTGGTACGTGGAGTTCATGGGTGGGGAGTGAAATACTTTTAACACAAGTTTTGGATGTGAAAACATGGCGTGCAGGCCATTTTCCAGTGACCCGCTGGAGATGCTCTTACTGGCAACCAGTGCACAATTTCTTCATACGGGGAAATTAACGATGTGCATTATTAGAAGTCTTTTAATTTATAATTCACTTCTATTAGGCTGATCACAAGTGCATTGTGCATATTTCAATTTCTAAGCTTACGATGGTTATATTTGCTTTATGTTGGATGTGAAAAATATTATTTCAGGGTCACTTACACTGAGCACCGCTCAAGATGCTCTAAGTGATCATCCAAGTGATTTGACACACTTTAAGTATACACGAGCTCATGTGATTGTAAGATTCAATTGTGAAATCCTATTGAGTTAATTTGAATTCAAATTCATGATGGTATTTGACTCATCTTATGGCTTCAGTTGTATAGTCTTGTTGCTTATGCTACTTTGAATTCATGATGGTGTTTGACTCCTGATGTGTTTGAATTGTATTTTGTTCTTGCCTGACTTTGAATTAGCAATGATGTTCAATTCCCTCATATTTCAATTGTATTATGTACTTGTGCTAATTTCCATGGTGACAACATACTCACAGGAGCTGGTCTCTGGGTTTTAGTTTCATGATCTGCAATCAATCACAATTGTGCTGCAAGAAGGTAAAATTGACAGTAATTTGTGAATGTTTTAATCTGCAGATGATGAGCAGAGATATATATCCCCATTTCCATCTTGGGTGTTGTAAATCAAAAGTGCATTTATAGTGGGAGCATGGTACAGTCATATAACTTATAACACAAATGTAAGCACAAGTCCCTCTAAGTCTTTGTTGTTGATGCAAAACTATATTAACAAGATTCAACTGAGTCTAGATACATGCCATGGGTTCATGGTAAATCTCTTGTTCACAAGAAAAGGTGAGAAAGAAAGCTAGTGGTGTCTTCAATAAGATGGAGTGCACACCAACAGTATTTGATCACAAGTATATTCTCAAAAGGAAATGAGGTGCAATATTTCACATTCAGGATCAACTTTGAGGTCCAGTGTCCTTCCTATCAGTAGGAAGTGCATTGTTGGAGTTTTTGCCCAAGAGCTGACTGCAAACTTCCGTACCTTCCCCTGCAGTGAGGAAAATCCACTCTTGCCCAAGGTGTTCAATGAATCCTGAGCTTTTCAGTCTCTTCAGTACTTCTGATCCAGGATTTGCCAATGCTAACTGCAACAAAACACCCAACAGCAGTTCTAATGATGAGAGGTCATAGCAAATGGAGTTTTTTTGTGCTTCACAGTGAAACTTTTCTGCTTTTATCCACCAAAAAATGCTTACAATGGGGATGAAATCATGGAACATAAACCTGTACCTGAATATTTTGCCTTTTCAAGATGCCTAGTATCTCTTCAAGTCCTCCAACAGCTGTACTATCGATGGACATAACCGCTGTATAAATCACCAAGCAAATGCAACTCCTTCACTGTCAGATGTTCCTTCAATTCTCTAGAAGTTTCATCTTGTGGGCTTGAAGAGACATAGGAAGTAAGCAACATAAATCCATTACATGGTTGCATTTGCACACTGAAATTGCATATAGTTATACACAGTGCAAGCCACAAGTTTCTTTCCTCATAGAAATGTGTGAAGCAATTTGCACTTACGGCTCAATTCTAAAATTACATATTGGAGAGGGACACTGTTGGGACCAGTACTTGAATACTCCTTTTCACTATTGACATATCTTTTGAGCCTGCAACAGCAACAATTTTGTCAGAAATTCAGCCAACAAAACTCAAACCCCCTACTATGAAATTCCTGGTAAATTTCTTTAGCAAAAACCCCACCTCTCTATAATGTAGTTGGTGTTTGCAAAGTAGATGGCAGCATCAATACGAACAAGAAGAATTCCAGGTATGCGAGTTGCATCTGGATATTGTAAAACATTTCGGTATATATTGGTGCCAGGAATCTTTCCAAGGACAGCTGTATGGGGTGCAATTACATGCACTATAATTTTCAATGCTGAGATACATACCTGCCAGAGATAACCAAAATCAATTTTGCATATATGCTTAGAAGAACAATGCACATTGCAGCAAAAACTTGCATGACAGTTTCACACAAAACAGGACAAAAGTTCACCAGACTTGGAACACTTTGAGGAAAGCAAAAACTATTTTTCATGTATTTAAAGGATATAGTACTTACAGCAATAAGGAGCCCAATTTCGACAGAGACAAAAAATACTCCAAAGAAAGCACCCAGTAATGCAAGAAAGTCGACCTTGTCAACTTTCCAAATGTGATAGGCAGCTTTGACATCAATCAACCCAGTAACAGCTGCAATGATGATGGCAGAAAGTATACAACTGGGTGTGTATTTGAACAAAGGTGTTAGTGCCAACAACACAACCATCACCACAAGTGACATGATAATGTTGGAAAGAGCTGTTTCCACTCCTGAAGCAAAATTCACTGCAGACCTTGAAAAGGATCCTGTGCCATGCTCCCCACAATCACTTCCTCAGGAAACAGCATAACCAAGTGCAGAAAAGTTCTAACGGAAATCCAAGGGATTAAGTTTATGAGCAAGATACATAGCAATGATTTTCCCACTATCAAATCCCCTCACATGGACAAATTTTCAATCCACATTTTCTTCCTCATGTAGATGCAAGAAATCATTTCATGGAGATCATAAACTCTCATCATTTTTACATATTACTTGCCTGCAGGAAACAATCATGGATGTAACATGCTGCAAAGTTGCAAAGAGAATTTTGGAATTTTGCCTGAGTCATCAAGTGAATGAAACAGGGTGAAGAGATTCTTCTAACCTGTGGTAGTATAGCATGAGGTCAATGACCCAATGATGTTCATGATTCCAAATGAAAGTATCTCCTTGTTTCCATCAAGGCGGTAATCTTTCAAAGTTGCAAATGTTCTTCCAATTGCAATACCTTCCTGTCAGATGCAGTGCAAGGAAATCATGAGGTCCAACCCAACCTGGTTCATATCATCTGAGTCCAATAATCTTATTGAGATTGTTTCATTGAGAATTATCCAACCATTGATGGTTGCAAACAATAGACAGGGAAAAGGTTTCTTACTGTAAGAGCAATGAATGCAGTTACAATTCCAATCTTAGCTCCTGCAGCTAGGTAATGTCCACTGAAGAAGATCTGATGTGCTGATCGTGGATTTATGCCTTTTGGTATATGACCCACCTGCATTATTATACAGTTACAAACAAGCATTACTCTTCTCTGAGCAGCAAAATTTCTCTCTTCTTGTTCTTCCAACATGATCCTCACTGAATACTGTAGTATCAAATTTGGTTCAGAATCCTGAAATGCAGTTGCAAATTAAAAAAATTATTGCACTAAATTCATTGCACAAATTATTTCAAAAAGCTGACAAAAGTTATATCACGTACAATTGCAACGCCATCCTTATCAAGCCGTGCTTGAGATACAATCACTGTTGACACAATAACTGAAAACAGTGGAGCAATTGCTGACACCCAAAACAGCTTTTTCCACCTTTTCCCCTGCATCACAGTTTTCATGAACATACAGATAAAAGAGCTTTTGTAGTCAGCATAAACTCTTGCTATTCTTTTTGGTTGCATCTCCCATCTTGATCCAGTAAAGCCTGGGTGAGGAGGATTATTATGACTCATTTGACTACTACTATGCATTTGCAGCTACATAGCAATAGAGCTGAGGATTTGAAGACAAGAAAATGCTCACAATTTGTTTAGTAATGAGAAGAAAGATCAGAAAACAGACTCCAATGACTATGGTCTGCCAATTCCACTGCACATCACACATAAAACACAAGCACATGTGGTTACAGATTTGCATCATTTGCTATCACCACTTGATAACATGCCAAAACTAACACCTCTGTAGAAGAAAAACAATGAGCATTGAGCTGAGGATCACAGGCAAGGAGCAAAAATTTCATGTCTTCTGTCATCAGATGCCTTTTTTCCAGATTTCAAGGAGAACGAATTGCAATGGAGCAGGTGACAGAAGCTTATGAATTACCTGCTTGGTTTCAGTAAACACAGACCTCAAGACGGGGATGATACCAGTTTTTGTTGTGAAGTTGGTTATGCCCAACAAGCCCTTAAGCTGCTGTAAACCAATGGTGATGGCAGCACCGGCCATAAATCCAACAATTGTTGCATGAGAGAGAAAGTAGATGACAAAACCCAGCCTGTTCAAGATCGCCATATACAAATCTTCAGTACTTAAGGAAAGATGAATATCCCCACGATGGTAATGCAGGAAACTTGGTTGACATTCCACAATTGTTGAGGAGGAAAAAATGATATCCTTCTGCAGAAGATCAGATTGCAGAAATTGATTCTGAAAATGTCATTCTAATGTACTGCAGTAGAGATGACTTGGGAGCAGCTGCACACCTGATGAATCCTACAGCTGCTTGGACAACACCAGCAAAGAAATTGGCAGTAAGAGCAAGGCGCAGATAATTGGGATCGTTTGTGTCTGAGATTTCGTTTTTCAACAATGTGCCAAGGAGAATAGACACGACAGCAACTGGACCGATGGCTATATGTCTTGAGCTTCCGAGTGCTGCATATATCAGTGGTGGAACAAAGCTCGAGTCTGCAAACCATAATTAAAGAAACAAAGGTTCTTCACTTGAGGGCAGAAATCAATAAATTATTCGAAGGACCTAGACAATCTATCTCATGGCTGCACACAACTTGAATCTCTCCTCTGCCTTGCACACTTTTTCTCCTTCCATTTTCATTCAAGCAAAACACTACACTGGCGGTTTGTTGAGAGATAGCAGTGGGGATGAAATCGCCTTACATAGTCCAGAAACTGGCGGCAGACCTGCAAGCTTTGCATATCCTAAATCCTGCCAGAACCAACCATGAAAGCCGGAGCTTCAGAGTTTCTTTCTCGCAATTTCTCAAGAGCGGAAGCAATCAAACATCAAACAAACATAAGCACAAACCAAATCCTCTGAGGCTCTAAGGACTTTCGTGATTTGACAAAACTGTAAGAGATTGAGAACTTAGATGCGAGTACTTCATGACTAGATAGCCATCAAACATTGCTTTCTGTGGTGGACCTGTAATTGTGCTGTGAGAATGTCAGAGCGAACTGGTGATATCTACCTGAGGGACTGCAAGGCTTGCAATCGTAAGGCCTGCAACAAGATCGGAGGGAAACCATCTGGGTTTGTATCGAGGGAGCCAATCCAAAATGGGCACGGCGTACTTCAACAAGAGAAATGCTCTTTTCCCTGGGGTCTGGTTCTGGAACTGACGCAGAGATTCATCGTAGAAGAAAATCTCTTTGATAGGACCTGTAACATCGTGCACCAAGCCGTTATTCGGAGGAATGTTCACCTTGTGCACCAATGGCGTGGTCTCTTGGGTACCGGCCTCCGGTTTCGTTGGTGAGTTGTAGGTCCAAGGAGAGGCCCCAGCTGGCGGATCAACGCCCACCTCGCTCCCATCACTTGCACCGCCGTTTCCGACCATCTCCTCTTTCACTTCACGCTTCCTGTCAATCTTGTGCAGACAGACACTCCTCTTAATTATATGATACGCTGATTTGTGCAAGTCTGCAACCTCGATATTTCCAGAATTAGCCTCGAAGATCAGGGTTCCTAAAATCTCAGACTAGGAGTTGTGGAAGACGACAAATTCTCAGCGCTTAATATTATTGACTCCTAGTGCACGCAAAAACTTCTCGTAATTAATACAATTGAATTCATACAACAGCAGCAGACACAAAAACCAAAAGTATCACTATGATTTCGCAAGGTGATAAGGGAGCTCGAGTTACCTAGTCCACTAACTCTTTTTCTTTTTTTCCTGATCTAGATGAAGTTCTAGGCTGCATAAGAGGGAACGGAAGTGGGAGCTCTCTAGTCTTGGAGGTAGTTAAAGCGGCCATTAACCGTGTAGCCGTAATCCACTTTAACATGCGTACCTGGGAGTGACGACCAGAAAATCAAGTGAGGTCACGACTTCGCTGGATTGGTACGAGTTGCGAAGCAGATTGTACAACTGATTGAACCAACTGACATCTTGACTTCGTGGGATTTATATACAAGATGCCTTCGTTGGCTCTCTTTGCTAGCTCTCTATTGGAAGGGACAGACCAAGGAAATAGTTTTCAGTTGATGCTACCTCCTATTTTTAGGAATGTTCTCCAGGTGTTAATGTGAACCGTGTGAGTTCTCGCTTGGAGAACTTCATGGAGCTTTCCATAGTTAAACTCTTGTTGCTTGATTGCACTTTGTGATAAGCGACATAAGGATTACGCGATGAGCAAGAGCGCTTGTTTGGATTGAGGCTAGTGATTAATTGTTAAAATATTAGTTACTTACATCTAAGCTGGAACTCTAGACAAAATTGGTGGCATGATTTTTCATAAGGGTCTCTTTATAGGTACCCACACGCCAATGGATTGGGGTATTAGTGTAAGAAAAAGGGGTGACCAATACAGTTAGGAGCATAAATTCCTAGCAGCCAATGAGAGGAGGAAGCAGGTAAGACAAGATGCCTTTTGTTTTGAGGAGTCTAGGGGAAGGTTTGGATTGTGATGTTCCCAATGTGTTACCATCAAGTTTTAATCCATTCATATGAAGTTCACAACGCATTCTCAACTGGTTCTCCAACTTCTCTAAATGTCCAAGGAATTCTATTATTCTATTTTGAGATGTCAATCTTTCATTGGGAAAGGTATCCAAAGCTACATAATCTTCTTTGGAATCCCAAAATAAAATTATCAATACGCACCCATATGAGACTAAAAGAACCTCTCTATAATCACACTTAAGCTATTGCCACCCAAAAAGGAGAACAAAAACAATAAGAAAACGTGAAAGTTCGAACTAAAAGGACATTAAAAACCTCTTTTTAGCCAAACTCACCGAGTCACCACGCAAGGTCCACCAATATTCACGCCGTTACTTCGGAGAAAGTCGACGTCCAGGTACATCCCCTTACGCGTGTCCATCTTCTTCTTCAGAGGATTTTTTGGCCAAATTCCCGGCAAGGAAGTTCCACATGGACGATTTCCCATGCATCTTGCACTATCTTTGTCGCCACCTCCAAATCTGGACAGTTGGAGTTTACAAATTTTTGCTAAAGTGGTATGTGTGTTTTATTAGCGGAATCGCAGACTTTCCAACTTTTCTCTATAATTTTAATCCGATGATTTAAATACTAAATCATGGTTTTGAATGTCCACTACTAACTGCCAGCTGCAACTGCGCAGAGTCTTTGATCCTTCGGCTCATGGTCAAGCTAGTTGTAAGTAGCTCTCCATGCATCTGAGAGGTGGCGATCCGATGCTGTTCAGCTCGTAGCGGAGACAATGGATCCCCCTGTATCCGGAGATTCTCTCTCTTCTTTATCTTTTACTTGCCACTTTTCCAAATGGAAGCATTCAGTACTAACTCAGTGAGGAGACGTCAGTAGGAGGGTTCTGAACCTCAGCGACGTCCATTACATTTCGTTGTCTCGTTCTAAGCCTGCTGTTGTCGAGTTTTCAGCGAGACCATTCTTCCTTGGGTCCCTAAGTAATCAATAACATTGCGATTTCTGAAGAGTTCAGGTAGTTAAGCTTGACATTTTGATCTTAATCTCGATTCAAAATCGTTGTGAATACTGATTTACAAAGGCTTTTGACATCTGGACTTGAAGGTCTATAGCATACAACTATACCGACATGGTTCATGTGTTTGCAACTTGTTTGGTTCCAAGTAGAGTTTTAATGGCACTTATTGTGGTTGTGACGACGTTGTTTGCGATCCCATGATCCAAAGGCAAATGGAAGTGCAACCTCCTCTTCATTGCAAGTTTAATTCAAGTAATTGCATGTTGAAGAGATTGGATTGCAACGATTTTTGATATCATCAGAGCACAAAATGTGTTTTGCAAAGAAATTTTTGAAGGTGTTTGGGTAAGTATTAAGGTTCTTCAAGCTATGAAAAGTTGGTGTGAATTTTCTTTGCTCTAAACATAAACACATTTATATGTTTATTTTCATGATAAACATAAACATGTAAACATATAACATATTTTTACACATTCTTCTGAATTTTGAATTATTTAGTGGCACTTGAAGATGTGAACACATGTAATTAAAGATTATATAACGATTTGAACATTTCAATGTGCAATTTAAAATTAATTTAAAACATAAGTTTGCATGAAATAATGAATGAAAATTGTTCATTGAAATATTTCGTCACAAATTTAAATTTGCAACTTTTATTTTTTTGATATGTTCAATGAATTTTCAATATTATGTAAATATAGATGATGTTTTTTCAAAATCTTGAAGAGGGTGTCATGGTTAGTGATGATCAATTGTGAGATAATCAATTTCACAAATAAGGTTGATTAAATTTTGCATTTTATATTTTCATAAATAAGATTCATTGTATTTGATTGTAAATTGTTATTTTTTATGCATCTTCATATGTCACTAAGTAATTTGAACATTCATCCAAAATGGATTTGTGAAAGACCTATTTTTGATTTGTTTAAAATACTTTACATGTAATATTTTGAACTTGACCAAAAAGTGTTTGTATAATGCTTTATATGTCTAGCATTTATACCGACATTCTTCTGAGAACCAAAATGAGTTCAGCAATGGACATTACATTTTGGGAAACACTTCCATGCACTCCATGCATGGTGGGCCAGTGTGATTGGAGTTTCATAATATTCCATAGTACAAGTTGTTAGCTCCAATATAGTGGCCCACTTCCATTCATTAACTAGCATTGTAGGAACTTGGCCCTTGCCATCAATTCACAAAGTGTAATCGCTAAGGAGGAGGGCATTAGGAAAATGTTAGATCGGCTTAAGATTGTAAATGCAATTCGTACCAAAATACTGCTTCTATTTTTTCCCTTAGTTTGCCCTTTGCCTTCTTCATATTTTCTAAAAACAATTGGGTGATACTTGGGCACATTTTGTACCAAACTTCCATGTTATGAATGTTCCCAAAGGCACAAAACATGCCCAATGACATGTTACACACCCCTATTACCCATAAAATGTCCAAAACATGCGATTAAGGACCACCTTACTGTGATTAAGGACAAATCCACCAAAGGTCTTTACCAATGTTTGTGGGTGATTTTTGATTTTTATGAAGATCTTCCAATTTTGGTTGTTTAGAAAAAAATAGAATAATTTCAGTTCCACAAAAAATTTGAACCTTGGCAAGTTTAGTTTTGGTTTAGTGCTTGAATTTTTTTTCAAATTCTGGTTCCAATTTCTGTTTTGCAAATCAAACTTGGTTTTGGGCAACTTGGTCCAAAACCAACAATTAATTGCTCGTTAGTTTCCATTTAGCCCATAGTTCCAGACTTTTTTTTTTGTCCTACAAATAAAAATTATTTCCAAAAATCTTGGTTGTAGTTCCAAAACTGGGTCCAAGTTCAATTTTAGTTCCAAAAGAGAATTTGATTTTAGACTTGGTCCCAATTTTGATTCCTGAAACAAATTCAAATATACACTTAGTTTTGATTTTATTTTTATTAATTGCAATTGGAATAATTAGTATCAATTGGCCAAACTTAGTAAATGCACATTGCTAACAAAGCTTAGGGTCAGTTTCCACATTGACAAAGTGAACAATTATTATTTTTCAAAAAATGAATTGACTTTTAATTTTTGAAATTAGATGTTTTCCATCATCTACTATAATATTGTCATATGAGTAATGAAATTATTTATAATTATGATGATTTCAACATGTCAACTTTATATTTTCACAAATTTTCATTTCACTATTGTGAGGAATATTTAACAATGAAACTGACCTTAAGGTAAGGTAATCTTTACATATGATGCATAAGAGTTGATAATTCATGAATCGTTCTACATTTCTGAAGGACAAGCAAATATGATAAAACATTTATTCACATTGGAAATCATTTGTAGATTGGAGAATTTTCTTGGTATATTTTTAGGGCACCTTATATTCATGAATATTATTTAAATAAAATCTTGTATTTTGTAATTATATGCAACTATGTGTCATTTGCAATTTTTTCACAATTATTAATTATCCTTGAGAAATTTATGACTATTTTATAATTATGTCGGGATTATAATACAATATAAAAAAATGAATTTCATTTATGAATAAAATGCTAAGTCCCATTGGTTGCATCAATAATTGAAATGCAAATAACTTGTTTAGAGACTAAGTTGTTTTATGAATATATTAAAAGTTTAGTACCAACATGTATCAAAAGGAATAAGGTATTAAAGTTAGATTTAGCACATATGTAGAATATATTAAAAATATATTAAAGGTTAATTATTAAATTATTATTAGTTTAATAAGGTGTATTATATATGCAATTTATTAAACACATATTAAAATTATTGAAGTTATGTTGAAGGTATCACATGTGTAATAAAATTGTCTTTAAATATGCTTAGGTTGTATTAAGTTATATTGTGATTATATGTAATCTTGATAAAATATTATGTTTTCACTCAAGGTTGTACCAACATATATAAAGAAAAATGATTGAAAACTTGATATTGGTGTTAGATGCTAACTAAGCTTTAATTAAACATTAATCAAAGTTTAGTCAAATTTTAATTTAGTCAATGTTTAGTTATAGTTTAACCAAGTTTTAATTTAATCATTGTTTGATTAAGTTTCAGTTTAGTCAATGTTTAGTCAAATTTTGATTTAATCATAATTTAACCAAACTTCTATTTAATTATTGTTTAATTATGCTTTAGTTTAAATAAAGTTTAATTTTACAAAGGTTTAGTCACTGAATTTTAATTTAACCAATATTTTGTCAAGTTTTAACCAAATTTTAATTGAATAAAAGTTTAGCCAAAGTGCCATGTTGCAAATATAATTTAAACATGAATGTTTTATGGGCCTAGATTAAGTGCCACATAGTTAATGTTAGTTCATAGGTTAAGTTAATTAATAGGTAGTAAGTTAAGTTAAGGTAGTAGGTTAGGTTAGGTGGGTAATTAAGTAATAGATAAGTGGGTAGGTAGTTAATTAATTACTTAGAGATACTAGTTAGGACTAGGTTGTGAGTAAAATGTTTATTTCATACGGTTTGTTTTTCATTTTTGTTTTATAATTATATAAGGAAATGCATTATAAAAATTGAAAAAAAACACAAAAAAAAAAATGGAAGTGCCATTTTGGATGAACTAATATAAAATTTCAATCATAAAAGTTAAATCCAAAATGAAATAGGATCTTCTTTAAATAAATGCTATGTGGCTTAAACCTATGCTTACCCCAGGTGTCACATAGGCTATTGGAGCTTAGGTTTAACTTAGGTGCCATGCCATGCCCTAGATTTATGTGCCATGTGATTTAGGCATAGATATCATATGGTTGAAGCCTAGGCCATGTGACCAAGATTAAAAATTGAATTTTTAGAATCATTTTATGTGCCATGTAAACTTTCAAGTTGACTAAGTAAATCTAAATTTTCCAAAATAAATGTGGGAGATGGAAATTTTTATTTTTTAAAAAATTTGAAATTATGCCACATGACAATGTGTAATTGCTCAATGTAGTCACAAATTGTGATAACTAGTAGTAACACATTATATAGTCAACAAATGAAGACATATATGATTAATTATATATTTCATTCATGTGTGTTGTGTTGATATTATCTTGAATCACTAAATGACTAATGTTGAGTACAATTAGACTTATTCAACTAATAAAAAATCTAGCTATTAAAGTGATTTGTGATTTTTTTAATCATAAATTAAACTTGCAAAATAAAACTTTTCTTCTAGTGTTCCTTCTTAAAAAGAGGGATATTCATGTGCCCACTTCTTAAGAGTGACAAGGAAATTATGTTTACCTTGGTGTAAGATCTCTCCGACTTTTAAGGAACAAGCGCAAAAATCCTCACCCTCCTGTCTCATGATCTATGAATGTTTAAGTTCATATAACCTTTGAGACTTGAACCTACCTACAAACGTGGGTGTGAATGATACAAAGGACTGTTTTGGAAAAAATGGGCCCAAGTCTTCACATTATGAGGAAAAAGATTATCAATTTAGGGTTAGACAATAGATTCCAACACGTGACCCAAATATAGGAGGAATCCTTATTCTTTCTACTTTCCTTTCTGACCTATAGCCAAATTTGGCTAAGTCCTCTTGTGGATGATCACTAACCCACCTACCTGACAATTTTAAAATAAAAAAAAGCCTCTGGTTCCAAGTTTTAAATTGTGTCTCAGCTAACCTCTAAATGTCAGGAGCGTGCGAATTTACATGTTAGGGATTAATCTAAGCTAATACATATATATTTGCAGAGAAAAAATTGTTGTGTTTTTATTTGCAACTTGGCGGATTGTTTCAATTTTTGTGATAATAATTCACTCTTGCAACATTAGTTTTGATCTGGTGAGGTTGCATTGTACAACCTATGATGAAAAAAACTGTTAGTATTGATAGCTAACCATTGCAAGCTGGCCAAAGACAGTAAATCATATCGTGATTGGCGAACTAAACCACGTCTAGCTTAAATTTCGTATTCATGATTTAGTCTTAAAATGATCCAGAAACTGACTGGAAGCTTATTTCATTTGTGTCAAATCCCATGTCCTATAATATTATGAACTAGTGGGTACCCCTGACCTTTGGAACACTGTGACATATGACATCACTTTCTCTTCTATTAACAATATTACAAACTCTATACATAACAAAACAACATAATTCAAAATGTTTATTTTTGAAAAAAGGTGTAATTTGCAAGTCTAAGTTCAAATAATTTTTTGAAATTTTCAACAAACCTTGTCATACTTGCAATATAAAAAAGTTAAAAAATAAACTCATGAACATGTGTGAAAACTAAATACTTAAAAATAAGTATATTGATTATTCGATAGTTACTTGCTGAACCCAATCATAGCCTGTGATATATCATCCATCCCCCAAATTACACATACCCACTAAAGCCCCCCCCCAACATACAACCCAAGGAGGATGATCGGACGGACAGTGACCTTTGGGCACTGTGAAGTCCCATGGTTTCTTTAAACTTGGTTCATGTTTTAGTTTTTTCTAGAAACTTTTTTTTTTTAATTTTTAATTTTTATGTGTTTCTGTTTTTATTATTATTTTGTATAATAAAAATAAAGTGTTTCTTTTTCACTTTTATATTATTTTTTATTTGGATGCAAGTTTGAAGTTTGGAGAAAGAAGACACACCTCATTCTTTTTCAAGCAGGGTTTTTCTTCATTATTATAAGTTTTATTTTTTCTTATTTTTTACTCTTGATTTGGTTTCTTCATTTTTGTAAATTTTTTTCTTTTAAAATTATTTTACTGTATTGCCCTTTCCTTGTTTCATTTGTTTCCATTCCTTTTTTATAGTTTTGGCATTTTTACTTTTTTTTGTTTATGTTTGTTTCATGCTTTAATTTTTTCTATTCTTATTTTGTCTATCTTCATTTTTATGAAAAAATTCTGCATTTATTTATTTATCTATTTTGTTTCTATTTTCTTTTTCAAAAAGATTCTAGTTTTTTTAATATTTTTTGTAATGAAAATAATTTTAAAAACCTTTTGTATTTTTGTTTGATTAGATACAGGTTTGAAGTTTGGAAAAAGAAGACAAACCTCTTTTTTTTTTTTCAAGTATGGTTTTTTTCTTTTTCTTTTGTTGTCTGTTTTAATTTATTTTTTTTGTCATCTATTTTTAAGTTTTCTTTTAAGATTATTTTAGTGTATTTCCTTTTTTTGTTTCATGTTTAAATATATTTATTTTATATATTTTCATTTTTTTTTCTATTTTAAGTGTTTAAAAAAGTTTCTAATTGTTAAAGTGTTTTTCTGTTTTTTTTTTTCTAGCTTTTTCCCTTTAAAAAAAAAATTTGTTCTGTTGTTTTCTTTTTTGTTACAACTTTGTTTCATTTTATTTATTTGTTAAGAACTTGTTTTTTTCTTTTTTGATTTGGAATTTCTTGTGTTGTTTTAAAAAGATTTCTTTTCTTGTTTCTCATTTTTTTTCAACAATTTTTAGTTTTTTAAAATTAGTTTGTAACTTTTGGCAAATTGCAAGACTACAGGAGTTTCTCTTAAACTACAGGATTGGATCACATAAACATTTGGATAAACTGCTTCTGCCGCCATTCGTCTTTGTCGTCCTCCTCTTCCATCATCATCTTCTTCTTCCGGGATGAGGAACTTGGATGGATGGATGACGGGACGGATGAATGGAAAGGCCGACCACCACCGGACAGACTAAGGATATTATATATAAAAATTGAAACTTCTAAGCATTCATTATCATGATAACTCATGTCTTTGGATGTGCATATAGATTGGTGTACTGAGCAGGTGGTTTGTAAAAGATCATGAATATCATAATCATGAAAATTTCATTGATAGTTCTAAAAATTATGTCGAGCTCTGATTCGGGTTCTTATATAACTAGAACTAAAATCCTTGTTTGTAATCTGCTAACCCAATGTTGGGATTCGGCATCCATCCTCAAAAAGGAGAAACATCTGAAGTTGTTCAAGGAATGGTTAAAATTTGGGGTCTCCTTGCTAGCGATTACCACCTCTAATCTGAGACCAGAAAGGAAAATGACTCATATTAAAAGTGGGTATGGACATAACGGTCTGTGATAATTAGGTGCTAAAGATGCACAATCCTTGTTGCACCTTTCACTCTTGCATTACATGCTGACATTGAGCTTTCCCTATTAACACATGTGAAATGACATTTATTTTTAAAGAACTAAAAACTTGGTTGTATGTCACAAATTGTGACCTCTTTGTTAACTCGATTGGACCCTCTCCATGGCAGCTTGGCTCTTCACCATACAAACAATGGGTTTTTGTCTACGAATGAATTGTCTTAGATTAGATCAATATTGATAAGTTGCTGTTAAAGGAACTGTCTAAGGGTCCTTACATATAAATCATCCATTTGATCTCTTTCTTTTTCTGGAAACCAGGTCAGTGACTGAAAACTTCCTTGATCTATATGTAAAATTTTCAACACAAAATTTAGATAGGTCTTCCAATAACCCTCAGCCACACAAGAATTCCCACTATGAAAGATGCATGTTGGTGCATAGCTCACTTGAGTTAGAAACATGGGTCCAGTAAAGTAGAAAGAGGGATCCCAACTTTAAGAATTATGTGTAGGGTAAGGCCCAAATCATGGAATTGCCATGGGCATGGGGTTTATTGTGCATGATGAACATTGAGGGAAGAAAGAGAGGGAGTTCATAGGCGCAAACACAGGTGCACACTTTCTTTGACACTAGCTGTAGAAAAGTCTTACATCAGATGCACAAGGCCAGCCGAAATACCTTCCTAAAGGCCAGAAAAATATATGGAAAATTAGCAGTCTAGGGTTCAAAACCTTGTCCAAAAAACTAGCAACAAACAAAGTAGAAATCCAGTCTGCTGGGGGTGAATTCATAATTTTCAAAGAAAGATGATCTTCATACAGACAATTCAGCTCAGCTCACAAGTAATAACTGTAATGACATCTATGGTCAAAGTTCCTACTTCTTTTGAAGTATTTGAGATTTTACAGGATTCAATAGCAAATCATAAAAGGAACACACAAAACTCTTTGAAATCAATTGTGACAGTATGTAAACTTAAGATCAAAAAATGGTGAGTGCCATTTATCAAGACCAACTTATTATATCAGATTTTGCAGGATTCAATAGCAAACTATAAAAGGAAGCACACAAAGCTCTTTGAAATCAATTGTGGCAGTTTGAAAACTTGGATCAAACAATCGTGAGTCTCATTCATCAAGAGCAACATGTTGTATCAGATTTTGCAGTATTCAATATGTAAAGAAATGCACAAACAGGCTTTTGAAATCAATCATTATGGTTTGGAAATATGGAGAATAATCTTGAGTCAAGCCTATTTTGAGCAAAATATTGGACTTCAGAATTAGTATGGCTTCACTTAAAAGAGTAGAAAATTCATCCTCACTGAGCAGAACATTGAAAACTTGCTTGTTTCTGATTTGATTCATATTTGTGACCTGCTAATGTCCTTGACCTCCACCTGATTGGTATTTCTTTAGGTGGCTATGATCTTCTCTTCTGGCTCAATAATTGCATGCTCCTGGAAGGTGGCTCCTGTGGTGTTCAATCCAGTTTGGCAGAAACCAACTCAAAAATCCCTGGATTTGGCATAATCTTTCATATTCTTTAGAAATCTGGATCTTTTGGAAAACAATGATGGAGAACTTCAGATGGAGTCAAAGTGCAGCTTGCTGCACTTGCATTGCCTGAGATTGTATATGAGCATATTATTCTGATGGAAGATGATGCTTGCAAGACATTATTGAGGTTTTACATGAGAGAGAGAAAGTCTATGCAATTTTTCAGCAAATGGAAAGAGAATTCAAGAATCCTGACATGTTCAGATTTGTTTGAGTGCTCAATGCATGCTGGTTCACGAGCACTTGAAGAGGGCAGATTCATTAGCAAATCATTCTGAGCAGTTGCCAGTCTGATACCTTTGTGTGCAATTGCCTTGTGCACCAAAGTTCATTGAGGATTGAGAAGAAGAGGAGAATTTCTGGAAAGAGGTGTCAACAAAACAGCCATGTTGCAATTGGATTGAAATGAACAACATAATGCATTCATTTGAGGTACCTGATCAAGAAAATCCTCAAATGTTGGAAATCAGGAAGCAACTGAAGCAGACGGTTATCCAGGCAGATGAATAATACAAGGTATCTGCCAATCTGCCAAGCACAAATTTGTCATACATGATGTACACACAAAGAAGAGTCTGAGGTGATTTCATTTAACTCACCACAAGGAGAATCAATGATCATTGCATTTGGGATCATTGAGCACACCAATGTTCAAGGATAGTTAGGAGAGCAATCATAGTTCAGGTCCATACCAATTGCTTCCATCACTTTGAGAGTTGTCATTGTTCTTGGAGGATCATTGGTGATGCAAGAAAATTTTCTTCTTCTTCTTCTTCTTCTCAATGGCCCAGTTGGAACACTGATCATTGTAATTCATCCAAAATGGTGTGTACAAGCCATTTTACAGTTGGGGGTGGACATGCTCTGCATATTAGCATTTACATGATCAATTTTATCCATGAACACAATTTTCATCCATCATCAAGTTGAAGGGAACTACCATTTTGTGTTTTAGCTACCTAGAGCCTTCAAAGAGCAAAGCATGATAGTTGAAGACTCAAAATGTGCAAGCACTTCTAGAAAAGAAGGATGTTGGCAAGGAAGTAGGCAGGTCTATAGGTCGAAGTGCCAAAGATTTATTGGTGTGTAAGAAATAGGCAAGGTGCATGAGGTTGGTAAGTTGGTACGTGGCTCAGAGGTAGGTTTGTAGGCCTCACACAGATAGACGTCTATTTCTACATCATAAAATTGAAGGTTTAAAAGAGCCTCCCCATCTTAGTATTACTTTCATCTTAGTAGCAATGCTCATGTTAAATATGAAATGCTGACCAGTTGTAACAAATTCCATATAATGATCATTGCTTCAATTAAATTAGTTTGATTCTTTTCACTCAAGATTCATGATCTAAATTTTTGCAATTTTTTTCTCTTGCATTGTGATGTTCGTTCTTGTTAAAACACCTTTTGATGGAAATGCACTGACAACATTCCCAGCTCCAGAACTGCCACATGATTTCTTTCAGCATAATATTCCATGGCATTGACATGCAGCCATGAGTACCGTCCTTGTTTTGTTGTCTCTTTCCCACAATGAAAATCTCCTTGTTCATTTTGGGTGTCATCAGAAAACTTGTATCCATTGCACAACGAGCACCTAGTGATCATCTAGTGGAAACTCACTTAAACTTTGTAGAAGATTTGTCCCCTCTATCTATAGTAGATACCTCACCTCCAAAAGATGAAGATTATGTTTCAAGGAGATCTAGATTGATTGATCATTTATCCTATTGCTTGTTTAACAATCAAGTTAAACAAATCTTTATAATTAATTAGGAGGTATAATACAAGGGTGCAGCCCAAAATCGGAAAATTCTTTCGACTTCTTAATTGAGTATCGTAATTTCATAGATTGCAAAGTTCATAAGATACACACAAGAGATGCATAAAATGTGCATTTGGAGATCATTTTCAGTATCTTGGGCATCTATGTCCTACTGGCATATCAGCTGATCAGAAAACAATATATAACCCAAATCTTATCTTTCAAAGGAAAAAAAAATGTCAACATGACCAATCCACCATTCTTTATGGATCAAACAAAAATTTGTTCACTTTAAATGTACATATGCCAAAATAAGATAAATGAGTCCAAAAATGCTAAGTACGAGAGAAAAGTAGTCCCAATATGAAGTTTAAATGTTAAGGTATCTTGGCCTATTTCCATGTGGATAAGTATCTTTTATTATTTTGACGTAAACATTTCTGGGAAAAGTTATAGAAAATTGTATGGGAGAGAGAATAAAACATAACCAACACTTGGCACTTTACAACTCATTTTTAAACTTATTTTGCATTAGATTTGAGTTTCCAAAAGTTAATAGTAGATTGTCTTATTATATATAGACCTAGGATAGGTTGACAATGTGTAGATTCTTTTAAAATAACAGAACTTTTAAAACTTATTTTTCAACTTAGTTGCTTGCATGAATAATTTGTGTTGCACAAGTAGTGTTCATTTAAAATACTAATTCATATTTGCAATCATAAATGCAACCTAAAACCCAAAGATGTCGAACTTGTATAGAGATTTGGCACCTATTAACATCACCACCTCTAATTGTTTTAATATTAGGACCTAAAATAAAGTTATGGTGTCATAAAAGATATGTAACTACCTATTTGATATAGAATCATTAATCATCACCTACTTTCACAATTGTTGTCTTCTAAGTGTAAATATTTACCACAATATATTGCCTAACAAGAGCCATTCAAATTTATGCATATAATTAAATTATTCTTAAAATAACTTTGTCTTGAGCCCCTTTTCATTTTGAAATCCTCTTTCACATTTGAATGTTGATTATCTGCAAAAGAAAGCCGATTTAGGGCAAAGACAAGTAATCTTCTCATAAAGCAGGATAAAAAGTAATAGTTTTTTCATCAAGTGGCATTCATAGTATAACAATCACAAAATTGACAAAATTAGAAGAAAAATCAAATCTCAATATGAAATTTATTTCTCACCAACCTAGAGGAAAATGGAATTTTAGGTCATGTTTATTACCAATGTACTTGTTGAAAGTTATGATCTCCCTTTGAAGTTCACCCCATTAATAGGAAAATTGATGTTCTTCACCATTAGTCCTTCTTTTATAAATAATTTTAATGAACACAAAGTCACAGAATTGGGGAGTTTCTATATGTGGGCATTAAAATAGGTAGGCCATGGAAATAAAGCATGGTAATACCTTGCTCTTTAAAAATCATAAAGCATTCTTTTACCAAGTATTGTTATAGGTGATCATCCCAAACAAAAAGGAGTAAGCACAATGATATGTGCACAAAAATTACCTTGTCAAAATGACAAGCTGAATGAAAGTAAATGTAAAATAATAATTCAAATGTTGTACATTGAATGATAAAAAATAATATAATTAATCATTATTGTGCATTAATTTTCAACTTTCAATGTTTTTTTTGGGGGTCTATTTGTTTGAAATGCAAATAATTTCAAACTTGTGGTCCATATTTTTTGTAAAGTATGTGGTAAATATGTTTTGATAAATAAATAAATAAATAAATAAAAATAAATACATTTCTATATATAACATTTTATTAGAACCAAATCCCAAGAATATAATAATATTTATATCCCCAAAAATAAAGGAGCAAACACATTTTAAAAATAGACCAAAAGTATCCCCATTTACAAACCACCCAACCAATGGGGATATTATTATTATTTTTTTTAAATTATTTTTAAAAAAATTGAAATAAAATTTCATAGTAATAATTAAGGTGTAGGAGAGTCTTAAATTATATTTTCATCCATTTTTATTCTACATTCTGGGGTTTATATGCATGTTACAAGGTAAAGCTAAATTTTTTATTTTATTTTTTGGGTCTATTTTATCATGCTTTTACCCAACATGGAAAAACATAACAAAGTCATAGATGAAAAAATAAATAAACATAAAAACATGTATTCAAGTTGTTTGTTCATTAATAAATGATCTAGGTCTTTATACACATGAGGTAACTCTTGTTATCATGGATTTTATTAGTCACCTCACTTCTCATATCTATATTTGAAGGGCAATATATTATATGCATACAATACATATGTTTTTCCTTAAGTATATTTTTTGTGAGAAAGTTTGCAACTATTTTTTCACTACTGCAATATTTTTATTTAAATTCTCCATTGATAGTCTTTTCATGTATATAATGAAATTGTATTTCTATATGTTTAGTTTTTGAATGATATTTGAGATTTTTTGTAAATGCAATAGCACTTTGGTTGTCACAATTAACAATAGTCAGCAAATGTGGAACATATCCCAAGTCAGAGATTACTCATTTCAACCATATGGGTTTTTTTTGCAACTAAGGTTGTAGCAATGTATTCCACTTCTATGCAATTTTGTTCCTTACCAGCCTAGCTTTTATCTCCCCCAACTACAATAAATTAAATTATGCATATCTAGAAATTAACTTTCTTTCATTCAAATCTCTAGCCTAATCAACATCACACTAATTAGTGATTGTTAAATTTTGTTGTTTTATGTCTTTGGTATATTGAATGCCATGTTTTGGTGTCCCTTTGAAATAGCAAAATTATTTTTTAAACCATTGGTCAATGAAATGGTCTTGAATTATTAAGTGTTGAAATATACTTCTAACAACAAATGCAATTGTACATGTCATAGCAAACACTAATATTCCAACCAGTGTTGTTTTTCTCAATTTTCTCGCATAGCACCATTGGCTAGTACTATTAGATGCACATTTTTGAAAATTGATTTTTATAAATAAAAATTGATTTTGATATATCAAACCTTAGATGCTTGTTTTAGACCATCTAAAGATTGACTTTTATAGTTTGCATACTTTATGTTCTTTTCCCTTTGGAATAAATCCTTTTGGTTGGCTATAATTCTTCATTATGATCCCCAACGTCCATTTGGACAATGTTAAAATCAAAGTGGGCAACAAATGTTAATTGTAATCACTTGGTCATTTTAACCACAATAGAGTGTTTAATGTGGTTCAAAACACAACATCCTTAATAATTTTGGTAGTTTTAGTTGGCACATGTTACCTATAAACTTTTGAATGTTCATTATACCCTATTAAAATACACTTTAAGCCGTTGTCATCTAATTTAGTTTTCAACTTATCCAGGATGTGTATAGGCTCCATTACCAAAAAAATTAGAGTGAGAGACTATGGGCTTACATCTGTTCAATTTTTTAAAAATGTCAACTGGTGAATTGCCTTTTTAGGAAGATGACTTTGAACATAGGTGGTAGAGACTTATTAAAGAGTTAATGCATGTGAGATGTATACCATGCACGTAAAAAAGTGTGTGTAATAATTTTTTTATATTTATTCTTGTACATGTATGGTTTAAACATAAATGACATAATTCTTCCTTATCATTATAAAATTTTGAATAGGCCTACCAATCTTATATAATTTACCATTTCTAGGACAAACAACTACCATGGGGCAAAGTTGCAAACCCAACTTTGAGTGGTATGACTAGCAATGCCACAACCCAAAATTTTGAGACCCACCCAACTTGAAAACAACATAGAACTCATTTTTAAAAATACTTTTACTTAAAATTTATATAAAAACATTACTAGTTCATGTAAAATTTGAAACTCCAATTGAGTTCACAAGTTTAAAACAAAAAATCCAAGAAAATTCAAAGAAAATAACACAAAGGGTTCCTTTTTTTAAGGCCACAAAAGGAACATTTCTTTTTAATTAAAAAAAAAAATCTAGTAAGATAATGGGCTTTAAACTTTTTTTATAAATAATTGTTTAATAGATCATGGATTGAGGCAACTATAAAAGGGTGAAAATGAAGTCCTCGAACATTACTGTCTTCAAAAAGGTGATCTCAAGGAAACAAATTCAACTTCTCCTTACTCTCAATAAAAACTTATATCACAACTACTCAAATAATCATAAAGACCTTATGCAAAGAGAAAAAGAAAAGAGTAGGGTCTATCATTTAGGGATAGACCTATTATCCTAACTATATGTCATTTTAGTAGTGTAAGAAGAAGAAAATATAGAAAGAAAGCAAAAAAATAAAAATGACTATGAAGTAATTACCCTTTAGACCTTTACAGTACTTTCAATACATCAGAATGGTGTCTACTGGGTCTACATGCCTTCCACAATTGATGTTTACCTTTTACAAGGCTTGCAAACCTTCTAGTGGTGTTGTTACTATCTTTAGTCCCCCGGAAAGTTGTCTCAATGCTACCTACTGTCTATAGCAATTGTAGGTTTTCATGGTTGCTACCTATTGTTTGCAACAATCCCATTTGTATGGTAGATTTCAACCTTCAAATATCTTCCCTTTCATAGTGCCATGTATTGGTTACTACCTTTTGTGGCAGCAAGAAACTTCCTACTTAAAAAAACTAAACTAGAATATACATTATCACTACTTTTATAGAAGAAAGGTTAAACTACTATATAAAATGTAACAAAACATTATGGAAACTTAAACTATATTACCTTCCCTCATATTTTAATAGAGTAAACTCACACAAAACACATTAAGATCCTTCAACCGTTTTCTATGGAATAACATAAAGATAATACAATTCCAAGCTAGTTTCCCTTTTTTAATGTTACATATACCACACATCTCCAAGAGAGAACTCTTAACTCAAATTCCAAACTTCAATTCATCGAATGCCATAGAATCCCCCAGAATCCTCCTCTAATCTTCTTTTCCTCAAAACCACAAAAGGCACACATGGACACTATGAAAATAGGTCCTTATCCTAATCCTTGCTTAAAATCTCCTAGATGACTTGTAGGATTATAACCAAACATTCATCAACATGAACTAATTAATCCCACTAGCTTGATCCCTTTGATAAGGGACCATAAGTCTACCATTAATAATTGATTAGTTATTAGGATGCCTATGGCATTAATTAGTCTAGGGATTTTTACCTTTTAATAACAATCATAAGCTTTTGAGCATTTTTTTAAAGTCATGATTAGGAGGTTTTGATCAAAGGCCATTGCATTCATGTTTACAAATTTGAATTAATTCTCAACTTTTTCATTTTAATCAACAATTTGGGCCAGACTTTAGTGATTATAATTGATAGACAAAAAAAAAAGTTTTTACAATAGTATGCTTAATGATAAAAGGCTAAGAATTTCAAAGACAAATGTCAAGAACATTTCAAAAACACCAATTTTTCAATTGTGTAACCTATGTAGGTGCCTACAATTTTTAATAATATGTACGTAAATGGCAAACACAAAGTCCATGTGGAGCAAATCAATAGTACAAATCCCAATTCAAAAAATTAAATAATTTTTAATAAAATTAAAATGGGTGTGTCCATAATAAAATGAGCCACACCCAAATCCTTTGTCCCTTTCAAAAGGGCAAGGACTTGAAATTGGAAGTTGAGATGGCATGCAATCATTATACAAAATTTATGGTTTAATCACATATTTTGTTGCAACCTTACTTTGGCCAAGTGTAGGGGTGAAGCCCAACACTTGGAAAAAGTGAGGATTTGGAGTCCTCCGGGACTCTTGAATGTTCGGAGCTCAACAGCAAGGCCCAAAACACCTTGCATTGGGGTGTTTTTGATGTCATTGGAAAGGTCTTGAAGCGTAGATATCGAAAATAGCTTTGCATTGGCCATTTGGACATTTGTCGCCCAAGTTATGGGCAAAAGAAGGGCCGGGAGTTAAATTGGCAATTTGACTCCCGACCACTAAAAGTCAGGAATCCACCTCTTCCCAACCTCCAATTTGAGAGTGCAATACGTCGTTGAAAAGACCTCGATGAGGGCTACAAGTCTTGTTGAGACCTTGTCATGATCGGACTTTGAATTCGGGAGTTATGAGCTCCCAAAGTCCCGGGACTCCAACCGAGACCATTTCGGGACAATTTCGAGATTCCAACTTGGGAGTCCCGGGAAAAAGACCCATTTGGATGTAGTCTCGGCGGGGCGTCACAGAAAATACTATATGGGGGAAGGTGGTGGCTTCCCCCGAGTCCGGGCCGTGGAGTGTCTTGTGGTCCAAAGTGCCCGTGGCTTGTCCCAACACCCAAGGGTGTCCTGGAAATGTGAACTAACCACTTTGTGGTTTGTTTTGGTGCAGAATCAAGCTTGATCAACTAATACCTCTTCCTAGTCTAATCCCCGGGCTCCCAACTCGACCCTCTACCCCTTTCTAGAGTTGGTAGCCGGGAGCGCCTTCTGAGTCCCAACTTTCCGCAACTATACTTTGGTGAACCTTCAAGTGGGTTCACCCCGGGACTTGGGAGTGCGTCATATTTGATTTGTAAAATATATTTTTATACTAAAATTTAGTTTCTTTGAATTTTACAATTTATTTATATACCAATTCCAATGATGACCTGAAACCATGTAAAGTTTAATAATTATTCAATCTACATGAACATGAAAAATTTCCAAAATTCTATATTAATTTTGATCATTCTTATATGATTTATTCATGGCCTTAGAATTAGTTACAAGTGCTTAATTAATCCTTTTTCACCCTCAAATGTTAATATAATTTACTCATATTTTTGTATTTCATTCTTGAATGTATATTACATCATACTATGTAGATTACATGAAACACATTTAATCCTAAGTGAAGTGAAAAATTGACAAGTCTGTTAGTTAATAGTGGTTACCCTTGTAATGGTTCATTATATTGCATATGGGTTCACCTTTCTTGAATTTTGGTGAGGTAGTTCTTAGTGGTACCACCAAAGGGTGCATTTGTTCTATGTTATTTTTCTATGTGTCTTTGTTCAAACAATGAATTGGAAAAAAAATGAAGGTAAATCTTACATCTAGGCATTTACAAGCTAGAGTGGAACATTTTTGTGTTCATAATGGAATATATTTTTAAAAAATTCACAATGTATTTTTTATAAGCCAAAAATATATATATATATATTTATAAACTCATTCATATTTGTCTATAAAATAATGCCACATCTCACTAAAGTACAAACTAAGTTTCAAATTCTGTGAAAATTTCATCTCAATTCCAAAAAATGTGAACATGAGAGACTTTGTTTTTTTCATTCTTTTTTGGTGTCATTGAAAGTTTATCAAACTTTCATATGATATTGAAATGGTTAATAAGGTTTTAATTTGAATTTCAAATATAGTTGAGTTTTGTAAAGAAAATGGTGTTATTTTATAACAAACCATGATTATAATGAGTCCATCTCCAATTTATTAAAGGTTGTGACATTGTAACTTGTCTATGGTTAAAAGTCCCCCATGTGATATAGAAATATTTATGTAAAATGGTTTTAGTTTTGTATCACAACAAATTGTACAAAAATCATATAAATGAGTCCCTTTTATAAAATGAACAAAAAATGTGACATGAAACATAGTCCAATCCATGAGGGTGTAGAAAAATTGATGCAATGACGTCTAAACCTTAACTTGCAAACACCCATCTACATAGCTAGATTCATTAATATCAATTTTTGTTCAATCTTAGTACAAATAGTACATCTTCAATTGATTTTTCTTTTCTTGGAGGAAGTACAATTTGTCCTTGACTGTAAATGGATAACTTGAATTATCACCCAATTACACTCTTTATATGGGATCAATACTTTGAAATGTGGAAAAACATTTTTGTTTGATGTCATGTGTTATGAAACATCATAATCAACATACCATGAATTGTCATTAATTCCAACAAATAAGGATTTAAACAAACGAATAATTTTGTTTCCAGTGAAATTAAATAATTTGTATGGCCATTTGTATGTTCATTACTTAACGTTTTTCTAGAAATTTGAATATGATGTCCTACCAGTTTACAATGAAAACATTGATTTATGGACCATCAAGGAAATTAGGATTAAAATTAGGATTGACATTATTGTAAACGGATTTGTTAAAATTAAATTTAGATGATGGTTTATTAAATTTTCTTTTTATATAAAACTAAGGAGGGTGCATTAGGATTATCACTATTTCTTTTCAATTCTGCTTCTTGTAATAATGTTATTGTATTTGCTAATGTATCGATGGTTTTAGTTTGGGCAATATTATACTTACATAAGATAATAGGCATAGATCATAGAAAATATGATACTACTTCATTATCATATATGAAAATGTTAGCAATGGCCAAGTCATTGATAAGGTTACACAATTTATTAACACATGTTTGCTATAACACTTTCTCCCTTAAGCATTTTTATGTTAAAGAGTTTTTTTGTCATGTAACATTCTTGACATTCCTAAACTTTTATATTTGAGGATAAAAATGGACATCATTATTTAGTCATATATATATATATATATATATTATGCCATTTCATTTCATTTAAATGTAACCTTCAAGAAACACATGAAATCTAAGTTTTAAAATTCAAATCCTTTAAATAATACTTGAAAATTACATATGTCAATTTTTTTGCATGTGTTAGTCCTTTTGTAGTAATTGGATCTTGAATGTATTGAAATTAAAGCGCCCATTAATTTCACCACTGGAGATTTAAGAAGCCCAAGCTTTCTAACCAACTAGTTGATTATTTGGTTAGTATCAAAACATATTTGCAAGTTTCTACAAAAGTTCATTAATTTGCAATTTCTTGTATTAATTTTTTCATTATAATAATAATTTGTTTTGAAATGTTAAAAGGATGTAAATGCTAGTGTTGGGCGGGTATCACAAACCCTACCAGGCATTAGAGTTTAAACCCCTCAATGTATCACACTAAGTGATACCTTGCCTGAAAATCAAATCACTGGTTCCCATTTGTGTTTCACTGGATGGTGATAATTGGTTAAATTTTGTTTTTAGAAAAATAGTGAGACCCAGATATGGTTTGATCGCAAACCTAAGTAAGGGTCTTAAGAGAATCCTAAGTGAAAAAATTAGGGTTAGGTGGAGTTGTCACATTCCAACGGCCATTTCTAGCAAACCTTTTTTTTTTTTTATAAAATGCATTTTTCTACTTTAGTTTTTCTTCTTACTTGTGTTCACAAAGGTTGAGTTATTGGACAAATATGGTTTTAAGGAAAAGATCATTGTTTATGTCAAAGATGAAAGGTATGACTACTTCATTGAAAGCTATTGTAAATTGTGAATATCTTGGTTTAGACAAGAGCTTTTAGGGCACTTGCTTTGGGCATGTTTTTTCAAAAGCATGTCAATATGGCACTATAGAGGAAAAGGTGTGTAAGGATTTGCAATATGTTTCTATTAAGTCTACTCATGCAAATTTGTAAAAGTGCATCATTTGGCATAAGAAATCTAGAAAAGGTCAACAAAAATGGAACAATGCTTGTCGTCCAACGGACATTCACCCCAAAAAATTGAACATTCCATTGAAAACCTTGGTCCTTTTTGTTTCATTATTATTTCATTAGTCTGTAATTTTTTAGATTTTGAATTATATATCTAACTAAATTTTTTTATTATTGGTCGTGTTGTAGGTTTGTTAGTAAGGTCATTATGTTTCAAGAAACCTTACACTTTTGTTCTGACATTGTGTTTTGTTATAGCAAATAGATTATTCTGAAAGTCATTGGTTGAGTGCCTCCACTTCTAACTTGGTAGGTTGATCAAATTATATGGATTGTCTTTCCCCAATTATTTCTACTTGTGTTTTTAACCAATCTCGTGGACATTGATTCCTTAGTGAAGTTTTATATTTTGCTATTTCCATGAGTTTGAAACTGAAAGAAAAAAACAAAATGACTCCTTCAAAGCCTAATGGAAGATGATTCCATTATTTATGATGAATTATATTTGCTAGCCTCTAACCTTAGAAAGGAGGTAATAAATGTGTTAGATTTTTTCCTTTCATTCTTGAAGAAATATGGATACCAAAAAGTTCATAAATTATATTTTTAATGTTAGACCCTAGGTTTAAGAGTCTTCATATAGTATCTTCATTTGTTGAAAGGGAGTAAGGTGTTGCTCTTGTTGAGGAATATGATAGAAAGTCCTTGTATCCTATGTTGGTGAAATGCCATGAACATTTTTCATCCTTTGGTAAAGTTAAATAGGATTTGTGTTGACCAAGATATTTTTTAATAGGATTGCATTTGGATATTTTTGAGCAAATTGCAAGCACAAATGAACCAATAGAAAAGCTTGTGAAGATGGAATTGCTGGTTTTCAAGAGATATCAATTGGATGTTAAGGACATCAAATGTTTTCTTCAATGGTGGCAAAAATATGAAGCAATGTTTCCTATAGTTGGATTTTTAGCCTAACAAATTTTGGGTGTTGTTGGATTTCAAATTGAGAAAGAAAGAATCTTTTCTTTGGTTGGAATACTTACCAACCTTAGGAGATGTCATCTACAAATTGAAAATTTAGAGAAGTTGATATTTGTCGACAAAAACTGGCCTAATGATCCTAGAATAAGTTGTAAGTCTCCATCTAACTTAATGGAATTCCTTGAAAAGGATGTAGATCTAGAAGATGAGTTTGAAGTTGAGTTTGAAAGGGATGGAACTGTTGGAGTGTAAAACTTCAATAAATAAAATATTGTTTAGTGTTGAAAAGTTGTTTGTAACAAAGTTTGTAATTTTTTCATTAGTAAGAAATTTTTTTTAATTAATTTTAATTTTCTGGAATTCAAAAGAAAAACCACTTAATAAGTAATTCCATGTTTGTGAGAACTGGCAAGGGAGAACTGGATGTTCTTAAAATTTCAAAAATCGGCATATTCTTGAAAATCAGCATATACCCTTGCCTGGCATATAAATTTTAGAGGGAAAAAAAAAGTGTGATACCCGCCCAACATTGGTAAGCACTCAAAGTAACTAAAATGAGTTCAATGAGAGTATTATAATATTGTCAAATTTAATAATGCAAGTAGATGTAAAGTAGTAACAAACCAAAGATTAGTGTGATATCTACATAACACAAGAGCTAAACTTAATTTCAAGAATATTGATGTAATTAGTCTTGTCCACCTCCACAAGTAAGCGTTTTTTTGTTTGGCGATATTTTGCACATTGGCCAAAAAAAAAAACCCCCCAAAAAAACCCCTTACACTAGTACCTTAAAACAAGAATATTATAACATATATGGCATGTTGCAGCTCAGACTAATTCACAAAAATATCGTCCTTTTTTAGTGCGTGGATTGATCATGATCAGCGGAGTTGTAATTACAGCAGGTGGGATCTATGCATGGATCTACGATCAGCTACTCTAAGCTCTACATGAGGTCTGGGATCCTTAAATCCTATGAGAAACTTGGTCATGGATATTAATTAGTGAGCTAGATCACTGGGTACGTTTCCTGAGAAACAATTTGGAGATCGTCCAGAGTGAAATGGAAAAATGTTTTTAGAAAGTCTGATTGTGCCAACTCGTGGCTAGGATTTCAATTCCACAACGATGAATTGTTTCCATGGGAATTTCAACAAGAGCAGTAAGCATGTTACAAAAGGGCTCAGGAGTTGTCAGCATGAAATTTAGCTGCACTTACAAGCTGTAGCTAGTCATGATCCATGAATGATGAAAGAGATTGTTCATGTCGAGAATATCTTGCTAATGTTTTGGTTTATTGAACTCGCCTGTAGGAAGAGTGAAGTACGAATTCTCTTCTTTTAAAAGCTTGGCAAGTCCCAAGTAATATGCTAGTAGAGAAGCGACGAGGCCGAAGAATCCACTCGCCTGATGATGATGATGATGATGATGATGAAGGTTCCACGATCGAGCATGTCCATTTTCCATTCACACCCCCAAAACACATAATTCTTTAGAATCTGCTGATCAGTAAGTGTAAGTACTACAGCTAGTTGAACATGGAGCAGGAGGCAACCTGGAATCTTGATCACCGCAAAAGAATCGACTTACAGCATCAAGAACATACATGTGGAGAAAATTGATGCATGTTTATCAAAGGGTTGTATGATGATGATGCGAATCGTGATCAATGATCGTCAAAACACAGGAGTACTTATCACCAGCAATCGAATCCAGTCAGGAAGCTGGCGTGTGTCAGATCACTTTCCTGTGTTCAAGATGCAGATTCTAAGCTCGCAGCCTTTTAATGCGAGCAAACAGCGATGAACTGCAGCTTGACATCATTTTGGACAAGTATTTGGATTACGAGTCCTGATCAATAGGCTGGATTCAAGTACAGGTGCACATATTACAGAATATGAAATTAGATGGAATTAACTGGTGGCAAGAGTATTGAGCGACCGAAATCTGGACGAATGGTTGGTAAGTTACAAGTACCCTCTTACACCTGAGACCGATATGATCTCCTTGTTTGAATTCCGCGATGCAAGCGAGCAGTAGGGAAAGCAGGAAGAATAAGAAGAGCCCGGAGAGAACCACGTTGCTACTGCGGATGGTGCCCAACCAAAGGAAAAGCGCGAAGATGACCCAACCCAGTAGGAAAATTCCGATCGCTGGGTCAATGTTTTTTATATTGGCTGGTTCGTAAGCTTGCAGCACCCCGAAGCCTGGGAGCAAGCCGATGGCGGCGTACGCCAGAAAGAAACCGGCGACAGAGACGAATCCGAGGCCGCCGTGGGTGTTGCGGGCTAAAGCGTATTCCCACACCCCTGCAAGCCCCAGCGCCATTCCTCCGCAGAAGACCAACAGACCCGTGACGACGTTAGAAGGTGAGTCAACCTGAATTCCCCATATTGCAGCATCATAGCATGACAACACGAAGGAGGTGACCGCAAACGCCATGAAACCTAGAGGCTCGGGATCCGCGATTCTGGACGTCCAGCTCGTCGACATAGCCGTACGATTCCTGAATTCCGGCGCGGGTGCAGCAGCTGGCGGTGAGAATCTATTTGCAGGTGCAGCGGCCACGCTTGGTTGTTGCTTAATGCAAGGCTCACGGATTGCAATTTACACTGCCGTGGATAGACACTGAGCCACGATCATTTTTGGAATGCAGCCTGCAACGATAGATTTGATTAAACCGCAACGATCTCAAGCGCCAGCTCTGCTACTGCAACATTCCTTCGATTAATCTATGCAGCGCCTGCAGCCTAATGGCATCATGGAAGTCGTGAATACGGTAGCCGGTGATGTCAATTGCCGTACAAGCTGATGGAGCTGTGGGACCATCTGCTCATCGATACATTATGCCTTTAAATCAATCTGATACTCGAATCTAATTTTTCGCTCCTATTTATTCTGCTAACACCATTATAATTCAATCTTATCCTCATCCCTGACACCTTTAAATCGTCAGCTCCTTAATTTGTGAGATGCAAAAAGTCCAAGTACTCACTCATATGAAAAATCTCTAGCTGCATTACCGGATTGATCGGTTATGCAGGCATTTGCCTGTTACCAACACTGGCAGCAAGGACATTAGATAAATTTTACTGTCTGGAGTCACATACTGAGCACCGGTAGAGATACTTTTAGTAGGGACCAGTGTTGTGCATGTATATGGATTAGGGGCCACAGTGAACCAGCACACACCAGTGCATCATGAAGGATGAATGGTAAGTGGCCAGGAAACAGTTTTGTGCATCATGAAGGATGAATGGTAAGTGGCCAGGAAACAGTTTTCTGTTGATTCCAGTTCCCTAGCTAACCATGGTAGTTAGCTCAGTTGCTTTTTTTTCCCTATCTAAACTATTAACAACCCACAAGCAGTTTGTTAGTATTTAGGTAGTAAAAACAGCCCTTACTTATGTATAAACCATCTACTTACCTGGTAGTTACTTATTTTCTTACCTATCTAACTATATTTGAGACCTATTTCTTACAGAAATGGTTACCAAGGTGAAATGAAATGTGAACTCAGTTGAGGTTCATCCACAACTGAGTAATAGCCGGCATCCAGTGGATGGTGCGCTGGTGGATGTAATTAGTTCACTGTGGCCGATGGTTTAGTACTTACATCTGTGTAACAGTATAAGATCCACTTGCATCCATGTAGATATAAAGGTGTTACATGGGATGAGTGTTGTATAAATGCACCTACACCCATAGAGACATAAATGTATAATAATAACATGGGTTGTGTAAGTGTAAGAGCGTGCAAGTTCATATTATGTCATGTAAAACAAGTACACTTTTAAATATGGTTTTACATGAGCTTGGTAAAACCTATAACATATTTGGTGGGCAGCCTGCCCAAAGTTTCAACAAAAATTTGGTGATGGGCCAATCAAAGTGGGCAATTGCTAGAAAAAAAAGGAGCTTTGAAATGCATGAAAATTAATTCAATTAATTAAAATGAATCACAATAGATAGCTAGCCAAGCTCTTGAAAATTCTAGTCTAAAAATGATGAGAAACAAAGTTATTCCCGTGAAAATTCTACTCCACCGATAAGGTGGGGCAAAACTTACCCAAGATATGCCTCCATAGCACCACAATTTGTCCCATATCTTTTACCCAAAAGTGCGAGCTTGTATTGTAGATAGCCAAGCTAAAGCGAAGCCGTTTGGATAGTGGAATGTCGGCAGTGGACCATTCTATTTTGGGAGCATTAGAAAGTATTGATTTTCTTTGTGAAGGTCCAATCAAAATGCCCCATTGCATAAAAAAGAATATTGAGCTTTGGAGTACACACACAACTAGTAATGTGGATTGCAAATAGGTAAAGTCATTAAGTGTATATAAGTCTTTGATACGAATGAAAAAGAATTATTGACATGAATGGCGATTTTTTGACACAGTGAAAATATGTTTATCTACACTTACCTACCCAACACTAAAAAGTGCTAGGACATGAGGTAATACCAAATTTGGATCAATTTTGTACCAGGTCTAAATTTGGTACATACAGATCAAAAATCAGTCTTGGAGCCAATACTTGAACCAAACTGGTATGAAAAAGATTTAAAACATACCTAATATCAACACTAGCCTGATATGGGAAAATTAAATTAAATGTCATATGCATGATCAACACTAATCCTGAATTCTTTCTCATTTGAATCTCGCCAATTATCACTAGATCCCATACTTGGGTTGAAAACTAAGCACACTAATTATCACCTTATTAAGTTGAAAACATGAAAACTTGGCCCATTCTCTTTATTGAAAAGAACAGTTATACTAAGGTAGGATAACGGGACCCTACTAGGTTCCAGTTCTTCTTAGCCCTTTGGCATAGTACAAAATAAAAAGTAGAGTCAAATGACTTTTTTATTTTTATTTTTGGGGAGGCGAGGGACAATGTTCTTTTTTAGTTTTCTTGTTTATCTGTACATTTAGTGGCTTAAAGAATCTGAAATCTCAGGGGAGGGATTCTTTGTTTATGGTGTCCAAAGAAAAATTACAATCCTACTTTTAACACATCCAAGGCATTAAAAATTGTCAAAAATGGATAAAAAATGAGAAAATAAGGTTGCTTTGAAAGTAAGGGATCAAAAAGTCGAAAAGAAAAATCTTAAAACACTTGAAAACCAGTAATCAAATAGTCAAACATTTTTTTGGGTGTTGCTATGTTGCCTTTGGTGTTCAAAAATGATTTGTAAAGCCTAAGTTGGCATTTTTATAGCATTTTAGGTCACTTAAAACAAACAAGAGATGAAAAAAGTTACGAGCTAAACTAAGAGGTCTTTTATAATTTAAAAAACATTTCATTTTGTAACTTGGAAAAAGCTTTTTTTTTAGTGCTATTTCTTTGTTTATTTCGTTTCATCTTTGAATTTTATTACAAAATTTATAATTATTCTTGGTTTTTATTGGAAAATCGGACTTCAAAAATCAAGTCTTTTATTAAAAAATGTGATATTTTATTACAAAGAACTGCCTTTGAAAACCAACAATTCTCACATTTGTGAAAATCATTCTCATAAGAACTGGATGAATTGATATATTATAGAAAATAAAACCCTGATTGATTCTCTAGAATGAAAAAAAAGCAAAAAACTGGGTCGATTCTTAAATTATGTTTCATAAATCAAAACTAACGATTCTCAAGAAAAAAAAACAAAACAAAACAAACCGCCCAACACTGGTCCTTACCCTTGAAAGCATGATGGAGATCTGCAGCAGCTGAGGAAGATTTGCGGTCGCATGTGTATTGTTGTTTTCTTTCTGGATCAAAGTTCATGCAGCCGCTGCTTTTCTTCCTTTTCCCCTTAAATCGACTTTTATGATGCTTTATTGAGTTTTTGTCGTCGTATAGGTACGCCTCGTGCTTCTTGCTGTTCTTTGGAAACTTTTGGACATCAGTGAGAAAGAAGTTGTCACCATTTTTGTATTTTTCTCGTTGTCTTCTTAAATTCTTCCTCCTCTTGTCAAAGATCCATTGACTTATCAGAAATGACCTGGACTATTAGGAGCTTGTGTTGACTGCATGGTTACTTACTTTCAAGCTCTTGCAACCTACTCACAACTTGGGCTTCATCATCATCACAGGAATCTACATCTCCGAATCTGCATTTTCAAAACCACTTGTAAGACTTTATGAATATTGGAGAGTGGAGATTTTGAGATTTGGTCATGGTGACATGTTGATAAATGATCTACCATTATCATAATGTTTTCCAATGCATATTATTGTCATGTACATGTACAATTTTTTGGATATAATAGAAGGTTCTAGAGATAATTTGGTCATGGCTATATGTCGGTTACTCATCATCATGATGTTTTCGGATGCACACTATGATGATGGACATGAATATTTTTAGAGACATCAGAAGCTTGTATTGGGGATTAAAGACAATTTGATCGTCGTGCCATGTTGGTTACAACACCTTTGGAACCTAGTGACAAGGAGGAAAATCGGTGCCTATAAGGAGAATCATTAAATGGGTTTTCGGGTTTTTATCATGATCCCAGTGTGGGGGTCAATTCACCTTGGCAAACAATATTGGGGTGAAACTTTGTGGGGGATGTCCATTGTGCAATCTTTTTCCAAAAATACCAGAAAAGCCAAACATGTATGCTACTAAATTCCCACATGCAAAAATCAATTACAAAAAATCTATAAATCAAGAGAAAAAAAAATTTGAACCTTTTTTACTTTTACTGAAGATAATAGAGAACACAATAAATACATAATAATGAACCTTTTTCATTTCCACCCTTCTTTGGCGGTATGTTCAGGTAACCATCCTAACCCACAGTTACTCTGTGGTAATTTCTTTGAAAATGAGGACTTTGGGAGCAGAGAACACAATGTAGAATCGTAGTTCAGAAATGCAATAACTTCAAAGCAAATCATACAACAAATACAGTAATATTATGTGTTGTTGTGACATGATATACACAAAAATCAAAGCCTTGTGGTGTGTTGTGCTTCATGATTGTTACATGCAAGCACAACTTTGATGTCCAAATTCCAACTTGGAATTATTGAGGTTGTATGTGTTTGAAAACAACTGACTTTTAGGATTTTGCATGCATACCCTATTTGAAACACACTTTCGTATTTTTCATTTTTCAATTTCATTTCTATGCTTTAGTTGTAAACAAAAAAATAATAATCAACGATTTGACATATAATTGTAACTATGAAGAATGGAACATCAAAATATTTTTTACTTTTGAATGTTATATCTATCTCAATTTTTTATTTGTTATGGTTGCATTGTTTAAAACTTGAAAAAACCTTTTTGAAGTGCAAAGAGAATGGATCAATGTCCAAAGATCTTAAGCTCCAAAACACCAACTTGTTCTTATGCGCCTAAACAAACACCACATGCCTTCACTTTCAAAGAACATATCTTGTTCATTATTTGACCAATTTGAAGTTTTTTGCAACTTTGGATGTGTTAAATGGAGGGTTATAAAATCTCTTTGAGTCTAAAAACAATGGACCAATACCAAAGATTTATAAGTTTACATCCTCAAATGTTTGGTGATAAGCATGTCTACCTTAAAGGGGATGTTAATTAAAGGGGATGTTAATATTGTTTATATATCAAACCCATCCTTGGGTGGTACCGTTGGGAACATCACATCCCACATTTCTTAAACCCTTCCAATTTTAGAATAACATAGAATTCATTTAAATATGACTTTTCACTTCAAATTTTATATCAAAAGATTACCCAAGTTATGTAAAATTTAACCTTCAATTGAATTTTTTACAAATTAATTTTAATATTTCAAATCAATGATCAAGGAAAAAGTTTCGAAAAAACAACCTTTTAGGTTCTTTTGTTTAAAACACAAAACGAACATGTTTTCCCACCTTCTTTTAATGCTTTTAATTTCTATGAGGGCTTAAGATGTTCATTGATCATATTTTACTAATAGATAGTGAAAAAAAAAGACAAATATGTCCAAGTGCATCAACTAAGAGTTGTTAGCACTGAAACTCTAGTACGATGACAATACTAGTTACTTACGGAGCAAGGAGGGAACGGGACAGCCAAGGGAGGATTATTTAGAACAAGTGCAATTGAATCAATCATAAGTTTTTGAGCAATGTTTTTTGAAGGTCAAGACTATGAGGGCTTGAAAGGCCACTACATTTATGTTTACAAATTTGTAATAATTCCCACTTATTTAATCAACGATTGGGGCCATACCCAATTGACTATAGTTGATAAACCAAAAATAAAAGTTTTTAAAATGATACAATTTAACACTTAATGATACGGGGTCGATTTACAAGCATTTCAAGACTTTCAACTTGAAATAATTTCAAGAACACATGTCAAGAACATTGTAAAAACATAAATTTCTTACTTGTGACTTCTATAGGTGGGTTGAAATGAGCCAAAATCTATCATCACATCAATTTTTTGCAATTTTGTTTACATATGTCTATGTGGCGTCACTTTCATGACACGTTAATCATAGGAAGTTGTGCTTGATGTTATGAAGTCTAAATTGAATCATTACATGTTTCAATTTTGAATTTTGGTTTGAGCAAAGGAAATTTAACTTCATTCAACAACACTACTTTCATAAAGAGCCTTCTCATTTTTGTAGTACAAGCTTTTTAATTTGTAAAATAATTCTAGTAGTGAAAGGCTATTAAAAACATCTAAAATGCACTCGAAACTTCAAGAAAATTCAATTTCTTGTTTTTCAAAACTCAAGGTTTATTTTAAGTTCATGAATCCTTTACAACATGCAAATGTGTTGAAAAGTATATGGTGTTTAAAACAAAGTTATAAATTATAATAGAAGAAACTAAAGCCTAATATGTCGAAAAATTTAGTGTGAATTGAAATTGTGATCATGTTTTAAAATGAAATGCAAAATTTGGCAAAATTTGTGCATTTTTGAAAATTCATATTCATTCAAAAATTATTAACAAAAAAAGAAGTGACATATTGGAGTAATTGTAAATATGATAAATAAAAAGTTGCAAAAGATTTCATTTGAGAATTCCTTTTTATGAAAAATGTATTTTTTGGCAAAAAGACTTTTAAAAAATAATAGTTTGTAATCCCAGGTCAACAAATTTGGCCCATTAAATTGCATTTCGACCCAAATGTTTACAATTTTTTGTAGTGTGCACATAGGGGGGAACACAACCCATGTGGTGCAACTCAATGTCAATTATTTTTAATTTTTTTAAAGATTGAGATTCTTTAATTAAATTAAATTGGGTCCAAGTTTCCTTGGATTTTGGTGAGGAGGTTACATTATAGTTTGGGTTATAAATTTTGATCACAAGAACATATTTTAGGTCTTTCAAAAAATGCCCAAAAAGTGGATGACATTTCATTTTTCAAAATACTTTACATGGTTTTATATTTATTCTTCTTGGGATATCAAGAAAATCAATATTTAAAAAAATCAATGAAAACTTATCAATTTTTATGCCATGCAATGCCCTTGAATAATGGACGTTTGGCCTCTGGCCTTGTGGGCCCATTGTTTCAAAAACATCCTAACCCTCAAATGTTACCTTACACAAAAAAAGTTTGACAACATTCCCATGATTGAAATTGAAAATTAACAACTTGTTTATTTAGATTTTTTTGAAATTGTCGCAACCCCACTTTGAGGCAAGTATGAGGATGAGACTTACACTCCCAAAAGTGGGAACTTGGAGTCCTCTGACACTCCTGAAACTTCAAAGCTCGATTATAGAAATCAAAACACATTGCATTGAGGTGTTGTTTATACCGTTGGAAAGTTCTTGAAATGTAGATGTCGAAAATGGCCTCGCATGAGCCATTCGGACATCTGCAGCATAAGTTATGGTCGAAAGAAGGGCCGAAAGTCAAACTGGCAATTTGACTCCCGACCATTAAAAGTCGGGAATCAACCCGACCTCGGTGTGTGCAGGTGGAGTGCAACACATTGTTGGACAGCTCTCGAGGAGAGCTACAAGTTTGCTTTAGACCTTGCCCCAATCAGAGGTTTGAGCCGGGAGTTATGAACTCCCAAAGTCCCGAGAGTCCAATCAGGGACAGTTTCGGGACTCCTCTTTGGGAATCCCGGGATTAAAAGCCATTTGGATGCGGGTGCGGCGGAGCAATGTAGAGAATACTATATGCGGGAAGGTGGTGGCTTCCTCCGAGTCCGGGCCGTGGTGAATCAAGTGAGTCCGTGTTGCCCATGGTTTGTCCCAACACCAAAAGTGTTCCCGAAGGTGAGCTAACTAACTTGTGGTTGGTTTTTGATGCAGGACCAAATAACTAAATAGTTGTCCCTCTTCCTAGTCTAATCCCGGAGTTTCCAGCACACCCCTCTCACCCCCTTTAATGTTGGAAGCTGGGAGCAGCACCAAATTGCGACTACTTCCACCCTTTAACATAGTTGGACCCTTTTTGGGTTTAACAAGGAACTTTGGAGCACGTTATACATTATGGTGAGGGATTATGACCATGGAAATGTTGAGAGCCTTCAAAACACATCCAAAGGCCATCCCATGGAAGTTTTTAAATGAACATGTGTGTCCTAATTGTTTCAAAATGTAATGTAAAGTGTGAAGAAATTAAATATTAAGGTACCTTAACATGTTATAATGGAACCAAAAAGGGGTAACATTTCATTCCATGTAAATCTTAACTTTTAACTTGATATATGATGTAATTTTTAGAAACTGTTGTATTAAGGGGTAAAAAAATCCCTGGATTAGTTGGTGTCATAGGCATCCTAATAATTATTAGTGGTAGATTTATCATTCCTTACCAAAGGGATGAAGTTAGTGGGATTAATTAGTTCATGTTGTTGAATGGTTGGTTGTAATCCACTCAATTGCATAGGATATTTTTAAAAAGGATTAGGATAAGGACCTATTTTCATGGGGTCAATGTGGGCCTTCTATGGTTTTATGAGAAGGAAGATTAAAAAAAGACCTAGGGAGATTATATGGCATTCAAGGAATGAGATTTTGGTTAAGAGCTCTTTCTTGGAGATGTGTAGTATGTGTAACACTAGAAAGGGGAAAATAGCTTGGAATTGAATTTTATTGGTTTTATATAATGAAAAATGGTTGAAGGACCTCAATGTGTTTTGTGTGAGTTTATTTTATTAGAGTATGAAGGAAAATAATATAGTTTAAGTTTGCATAATGTTTTGTTACATTTTATATAGTATCTCTATGTTTCTTTTACAAAAGTAGTGATAATGTTTACTCTATTTTATTCTTTAAAATATGAAGTTTCGTGTTGCCATAAGAAGTTAACAACTAGTTTATGGTAGTAGGCAAGGGAAGATACTTTAGGGTTAAAAATTGTAAGACAAACGGGACTATTGCAAATAATAGGCAATAGTCACAAGGGTTTGAAATGGTTATAAACGATAGGCAACATTGAAAAGGTTTTTTGGGGGACTATAGATGGTATGCAACACCACTAGAAGGTTTGTAGGCCTTATAAGGTTAGACAACAACTATGGAAGGCCTACAAACCCACTAGACACCATACTGATGTATTGAAAGCATTGTAGAGGTCTGGACCTAATAGTTATTTCCCAAGCACTCTTATCTTTCTTGCTTGCTTTTTATATTTTCTTCTTTTTACACTATTGAAATGGCCTACAGTTACAATAATAAGTCTATCCCTAAATGACAAAACTTACCTTCTTTTATTTCTCTTTGCATAAGGTCTTTACTATTACTTGATTAGTTGTAGTAAAATTAATAGGTGATAATATTTTTTATTGGAAGTAAAAAGAAACTAAACTTGTTTACTTGGCATTACCTTCCTAAGGATGGTAATGTTCAGGGATCAAAATTTCACCTTTTTACATATTGGTTTAAGGGTTTTTTTTTTCATCATTTTTTTTTCATTTTTTTCCTTCCTTTTTCATTTTCATAAGGGATTTCTTGCATAGGGGTTTCAAGGGGCATAGGGCATACAAGAGGTTGAATAGGGGCTTTCAACATGCAAAGGCGATTCATAGCCTAGGCCCTCTTTGCATGCATTCACAAGCATGTTTTGTATGCCCATTTGAAGTTTTTTTTTTTTTTTGGCTTCATGTAATAAAATTTTACCCCTTTTGGGCCCTCTTTTCAACCATGGATAAAATATCCCATATAAGCCACTATGCATATATCCCCCAAAAGTGTGTACACATGTATCACCATGAAATTTTAATGATAAAATAAACTAAAAACTTGTATAAGTAAGACGAGTTTACAATTCACTATTCGTCTAGTCCTACCAAAACACATTCTAGTGGTTAAAATTTATTTTGAATAGGATGTAACAATTTCTTTTGTGATCTCTATAATTTTTTTTACATTTTTTTAAAATATAGGAATGAATTTTTTTTCTTGTTTCAAGAACAAATTTTGGAATTTTTAAAAAAAAAATTATCTTTGTGCAAATAAGGAGGATTTGTTATTCATCATATCATTATTACCATTTAGTCAAAATACATTTATACCACTATTATTTCAACATCTCATGTTATTGACATATGAGCATGTGTTTGTCTAATTAGGCTTCATGTAGATTTGTTGACACTATTCAAAATATTGTTAATAAAAGAATAGATGTTGAAATGCAAATTTTAGCGAAAATGTAAAAATGCCTTTACATTTAGCATGCAAAAACAACTTTGATGGAGTTGTTTCACAATGGATCAACTGTGTGATATTTTCATTAGTTAAAAAATTCAATTTGAAACAACATTAATAATATGGGTAGATAAACAACATTTTTTCATTACAAATATCATTGCTTGATGATAAATTGTAATAAAATTACAACATAAGAATTAGTGATTTCCTTTCATTTGTGATCAATACACCAATGCTTGTAAATTGGGTGCAAATTGAATTACCAAGATTTTTTTTAAAAACAATACATGTTGATCACAAAAAAATTTATTTTTTTAATATACTAATTTTCATTTTTTATGTAATTGAAACATGTTTAGATTTTATGTTCCTCAATGATTTAACATTGTTGTTTAATCAATTGCATGTTAACTATTAATCACATTTCATAACCTACCATCATTATGTATCACACCAAGGTCTTAAAAGCCTTGTGATTCCTTTGTGCATGTTATTATTTATAAGTGCATGATTTGCACTCAAGTGCATTTATGTTTCACCTTTTCATTTAATTACATTTTTAGTCCTAATGAGCTATTAATAATACATTATTAATGTTTTGAAACATGAATCTACAATTATGATTAAAATTTTGACCTACATGACACACCCCCAAGTAGTTGAAAGACTCAAATGCGAATCCAAAGGTGAAAACATTGGAAGAAGAAAAAGTTGGGGTAAGCATGAATTTGAAATACACCTTCACATATTAGTGCAAGTTATCATTTGTCGTGTTCACAAGGTCACGAAGTTTGCACCTTGAAATGTAATTAGATTTCTTGGGAATGAATTCTAATTCAATGTAGTCTTTGAAAAATTCCCATGTGTAGCCATTGGTTTTCCTTCCCTCTTGCTTCATTATCCTCCACCATGTTGAAACATAGCCCTTTAAATAGGATTGGGCAAGTTTCACAACCAAGTGTTGCCCAACTTTGGTAACATGAAGTTAGTCCTCCATTTCTACAAGCTAAACATTTAGAACCTTTCAATCTTGGACCTCATCAAAATTCCCAAGCTTAGTGGGCTTGAATCTTACACTTTTAGATGATCCTCCTTTGGGGGTCTTAACCAACCTAGTGAAATCAAACCTATTCATTTTAAACAAAACCTCTAATTATTATGGAGTGAAAAAAATTGTGGCTGGTTACTTTTTTTCATTTTCATGATCATCGTGGTTGTCACGATCTTCTTGCTTTTTAGAATTTTTTTTTTCCCTCCCCAATGGTCTTGGATGGAACATCTATGTCCTGGGTGGGTGCTTCCACTATGGTGGCATGTGCTTATTTATAGTTCTTCTTTATGCCATTAAAAATCCCAATTGGTGGATCGAATTCTACCAAAGCTCTAATACCATGTGACACACCCCCAAACTCCTTGAAAGATTCAAATGTGAATCCAAAGGTGAAAACAATAGAAGAAGAAAGAGTTGGTGTATACTTTTTAATTCGCAGCACTTTGAGGGTAAGGTAAGAAGGGTGTGCTATAGTTCTGGGATGGGGACTAGGACAAGTGATAAGCTCATCAATTATTCGTGTCACACATCGTTGGAAAGTTCTCGATGAAGGTTACAACTTTGCTTCACAACTCACCTTAATTGGAAGTTTGCATTAAAAGTTATGGGCCTCCAAAGTGTCAAGAATCGAAATCGAAAATTTCGAGACTCCTGACTTTGAAGTCCCAGGAAAAATGACATTTGAATATAGCCTTTGTAGTTAATCACAGAAAATACTATAAAGAGGGAGGTGGTGATTTGCCCCAAGTTCGAGTCGTGGTGAGTTTTGTGAATCTATGTATGTTTGTGGCTCGTCCATGCACCAATAGTGTTCCAACTATGCACTAACCAATTTGTTGTTTGGTTTGTATATTGGTTTCATGTGAAAAGAAAAATATGTTTTCTTGTATTTTAATATATTAAATCACATATTATATATATATATTTCTTTAATGAATTTGATTTAAATTTTTTTCATAATGTTCATAATTCTAATAAGTTGTAACATTGAATTTAATAATGGTTGTAATCAAAACTAAGATTATAAATCTATATTAATAAATATAATATATTAATTATAAAATGTAAACTATTAATTAAATTAATTCTAACTTAATTTTTAAAACGTTTTTGGTGAATACCTTTCAATCCAAATTAGAAACATGCATATGCAAATCAACATTGAAAATAAAATAACAAGTAAAACATTTTATCAAAATTGAGATATCTGGATTATTTTTATCAATGTTATGTTTATGAAATTAGATGTATTTAATAAATTCATTCTAAACATCAAATTCATTAACATAATGGGAAATGTCATTTAACAATCTTTTAATATCACCTCTATACGTAGTTGGGGACAAACAAATTTTTTTGCCTTCCAATTATTTTTTCTTTTTGAATCAATTGAAAATATTTTCCCCTTTAGTTTCAATCTCTTTTAGAATCAATGAAAACTCAAACCCTCCCCCCCTTTTCAAATCGTTATGGAAAGTTGGATAACAACATCTTCATTCATGTTAACCTATGGTAATCTCATTTAAATTTTAGCATCTAACACTCATGAAACCATAAACATCGCAACTCATTACATTAAAATGTGTTTATTGACTAGCACCAATTATTCATGTAAAGCCTATAATATGTGAAATCTTACAAATATTTTATATTTTATATTTTCTTCAAACCATGAGGAGCATTATGGGGTTATTGACAAGCATGATAGGAAGGATGTTGGGGGCATTGGAAATGTAAGGATTAGTATGAATGTAATCTAATTGGGTTTTTAGGCAAACAATAAAATCTTAGTGTGAAAAGGGTTTCCGAGTATTAGTGAATTAGGATAAAACTTTGTTTTTGTGCATTGGAACGTCATGTTTGGGTTTCAAATCCTACTCACCCACACCTTCTGCATATCCAAGCCCCAGAAAGACAATTGCATCTTAATTATAACACATAAAAAACGTGATAATCTTCAATTACACAAAACAAACATACAATTTTTCACAAGCTCTAAATTATGCATGTGTCTATTTGTTTAATAGGAGTTTATGCTGATGTGTTGTGGTAGATAGTTAGGCACCTAGATCTGTACACATGATAGAAAGGTCCATTTTATTTTTTGTTTTGGGGGCAACAAAGGGTGCTAAAGGACATTGAGAACAATGAGGTGTTGTGTAGGTCACTAAAGGATGTTATGGGTGCCTAAAAGGTTGATTTTTCTAGTAGGTGAAGATTGAATTTCATGTTCTAAAATGAATGAAAATGGAAGTCATTTCATGACAATCTTTATGATCATGGATTGCAAAGTCTAATCGCTAATTATCTTTTTTTCAAAATAAATTAATATAAAAATATGTTATTATTTTGATCTTATGTCAATTAATTGTCAACGGTACAGCAAAGCCCAAGTTGGGTAATGTACAAACACTACCAAAATTTGACCCAAAAACTACATTAAAAAAATTCTAGTTTACAGTAAAAACAAATAATTCAAAAAAAATCAAACCAATCATAGTTTTTTGGGCTCATGTCCAAAACTTTACACCAAACTCACCTCAAATAGGTTGGCCTAGCATGAAATCCATTAGACCATGAAACATTATTCAAAATGCATTTAATGTCAATTATTTATCCATTCACATTTCTATCGTCCCTCGAGCTTTGAAGCTTGATGCAAAGCAAACTTGTACCTTATCATGTCTCTTCCTACAATCAAAGATTTTCAATTTCAATGATCATGAGCTTGTAGGCTCTAGTGTAAAGGGGGCATATCCTAATGTTATTTCTATTATAAATGAACAAATCTTCTAAAGACAAGATTATTTTATTGTGGAATTTGATGTCCCACTAACATAGGATTATTTGTAGGTGATGTGAAATCTACATAGGATTGCAATAATTGGAATACTCTACATAAAACATTAGAGATTGTCATCAACATATTCATGGGAAGGCTTGTGATCATGAATGAAATTGGTTGGCCAATGCCAAAAAAAGTTTTGTGCTATCTATCAATCAATCCAAACCTACAGAAGAACCTCCAATCTCCTATTAGCAGCTTCCATAGGACATGCAATTAGTTCATAAATAAAAACCACCATACTTATAGCTCACATTTGACACCTGCTGTTGAAATAATTGTATTGTTGAAAGAAATGGAGTTCAACAACCCTAATTCCAATTTGTGAAAATTTTAATTATTTCAAGCCTAAAAATAATTTCAATTACATTTGCACAAATGATTTTGAATTTGTACTTCACTGGGTATGATTATCATGTGCATTTTACAAGTTTCAATTTGGAAGACTCAACAATTCCAACCAAAGTTTTTCTCTTTCTTTTCCAAGACAGTCTTCCAATACTGTATAGCCTAGGGTCAGTTTCCACATTGACAAAACTAATACCATAATTATTTTCTTACAAAAAATGAATTCGTTTCTAAAATTTGATATTATATTTGTTTTCATCATCTGTAATAATATTGTGATATGAGTAGTGAAGTTATTCAGAGTGTAGCCTATGATAATTATGATAATTTTCAAACATGAATAGAACCCAGAACACCAGCAATTTTGGTGGTAGTTGAGTTTCATTCTGTCTTTCCTTTTTCCTGAGGGCCTCCACTGCTGCTACATATATTTTCACTGCTCCTACCTGTACAGCTACTATGACTATTCTCACTCAAACTTTGTGCATTAAATGAACCAGACTTAATAAATTTTTCTTACTTTGCAGATACCAAGGAAAGAGAGGTTTGGGGGTGAAAGGAGGTCCAAAGATAGGGTGAAGACTGAGTGACTTTCAGGATATCTCTATTGCTCTCGCTTTTTTGCATCTTCAAAACTTTGAATCAGTAAAATATCCAAAACAGTTGGTGTAAACTTCAGTTAGCAACTCTCAAGAAGAACGCTTTTGCAAGCAACACAAACAACAAAATGCTTTTCATCCTTTTCCATGTTGTCATTACCTTTGTAAGTTGTGGCGAGACTATAATGTTTGAGATTTAGGTTTTTGTGCTCCTTTTCTTTTACATCGTGATCAGTGCATTTTTGTTCGAGTTCAATTTCCAATATTTGGGTCCATGAATGTGTTTTCACGAATTGATACTCAAATAACAAATGTCCAATTCCTGATATTGTGTTCGTGAATGTCTGTTTCATGAATTGATACTCTGCACCTTGATACCTCCTTGACGATATTGTTCCATTGAAATATATTCATTGTACTAGGTACCTGTCAAGCCAAAGAAAGCCATATTGAATCATCAATTATGCATGCAAAGACTGGTTTGAATGCTTCCCTACAATCTTTGAATCAGCATGCATCTCCCCTGCAAACCAAGTTTTCAAGTTAGCTGAATGCTGGACAGCAGATACTCTTCAGCAAGCAATCAGATCATGAAGAAAATGCTGACTCTGTACACCAAATGGAGGTTTTGTTTTGATGGCCAAAACATTCAACTTGAAGCTGGCACAGCCCACTTGATCATCAGACAAAAGGTAATGTCTGAGTAATGCTTTAATCTTTAAACCACAAGCATTTTTGAAATAGCACATGGAATTTTTTGACATCCACTTATGTATAAATACATACGTGAGTTCGAGCACCTGATTCTCAAAATTGCAAAATGAATGTCAGGACCAGGACAAGTACTTGTTCTCATCCTTTAGTTTGCATAATCCAGCAGATTACACACCTTCAGTTGAAGATGAAAGAGACTGAAAGCAGTCAATGCAATCTCCTCTCTCATCACTGGCTACATCCTCCACATGTGAAAACTGGTTCTCTATCTTCGCACTGCTGTTTGATTTTTCTTCACTCAATCTCAGTAAATTAGCATTAAATCAATAGGAAGCATTGTCCTGCACCAGACAAAACTAAATTCTTAGCGGCATTGAAAATGTTGATAGCATCAGTACAAATTTCAATAAGATTTGCACATAAAACCAAGAAGCATTTTGTTGAGTAAGATATGATCTACTCACAACACAGCCACATGTGGGAAGGTCACAGATTGGCAGTGGATATTTCAGTAATTCTTTGTGAAATCATGTTGTATTCAAAGTATACTGTGATCTCTTGCCCTATATGCAAACAATAGATACAATGCATTTACAACCAAGAAAACATTTGTTGAAGGGACGACAATTCCAAGGAAGAAAAAGATGTGCAGTATAGGGCTGGAGCCTAAAATATCAAGTGAGAAGTATTCAGAATATGTACATGCTAATGACTGCATACGCTTATAGTTAACCTTCTCCCGGATGATTCGGCGAGACATGTAGAGTTCTCGTTTAGTGACTTCCAAGAATTTGATTGACTGGGAAAGCTTGGCCCTCATTACAACCAAACCAAAAATGAGCGCCAATATAAAGACGCTAAGCAGCCAAGCGTTTCCAAGCACCCCTAGGATTTGGTTCAGTTCCATGGGCCCTTGCTGCAAGTGAAAAGTATAATGTCCATTGTGAGAAATTCAAGAATCTCACCATAGTATGCATGCACCAGACAAGCATAAGATAATTCTCTTGGCACCTTGATGTAACTGATCAGCATGTTGTACATGGATATATTTTCCTGTATAGGTCCACAGAATCCAGCACTCGCCTTGGTGTAAGTCAAAGAAACAGGTATAATACAAAGTGTGATGGTAACCAAGAGTAAACCATATGTCAAATTTGAAGTGCGAGATGCACTATATGGCTTCTCCACAGGAACACATGTATTGAAAAGCACAACCTGCACAACCACATCAACACCAGTTCAAATTTGGTTATGCTTAGCTCTTTATACTATCATGCTAGAAGCGGCATGATGAACCTGCCTCTGATTTTGTTCAACTCTTTTGTCCTGATTTGCTATTAATTAAACACCTACAGATGGTTTCCATTTCCTGATGAATGTTATGTACTGGGGAGAGTATTGTACAGGAACAAAATGTCATGTGTAAAATACACCATTAAGGTGTACATACATTATACCCAAGGAAGGTCACCAAGTTGCAAACAAATCCAACAGTTGACGCTATGGGGCTATAACAGGAGCCCACCCATACAATTGCTTGCAAGTACACAATGTCAACAATGAAGTCTGTTATGTCCAGCGCCCGTTTTGCCTGCAATCCTTGGATTTCTTTACTCCAATTGAAGAAGAAAATCTTCACCTACCATTACTATGTCATAAACTGGCAAAACATTGGACTCTCAACAGTTTTCTGCAGAACTGAACTTTCTGCAGGCCCATAGCCTAACAATACACAGGTATAAAAGTCAAACCAGCAGAGGGTTCATCGTTATTATACATGGTAGATCATGATGTAACCAAAGCCATAGACTATCTCATATGTAACATTGAGGAAAGTTGTTATCAATATCGTACGCAATAACTGACCTCCCACCCAATTCTCTGTGCATGCAGGTACGCACACTCCTATCTGCAAAAAATTCTAACAGATCTGCTTGTCAGAGCACAATATATATCTGGGACCTCACGTCATCAAAACTGCATTGTTGTAGAGGAAGTGTGACTGAGAGAAACTCTAGTTCTGGTACCACCAAGGGTACCACCTTCTTCTTTGGGAAAGGGGTTCTATGTGTGTTTGCAGTGCTATTGTCTTGGAAGGAGTACTAGTTCTGAAACAAGGGTGAGTAAGAGAACAAGGTACACCCTATTCATTCCTGTCTAGATCTAGAAGTATGAACGTAAGAGCAGAAAGGGTTAAGGGATGTGAATATACCTGGTCAGCTGTGCACAAGTGCCACTCACCAATGTCAGTGCTAGTGCAGCAATTGAACCCGTCAGGACACTTCTGAGTCCCCACACAAGTGGGGTTATCAGTAAGCCCATCCAAAACTGTCCAAGAAGCCCAAAGCACAGTATACAATCTGCACAATAGAGGTCACTCCCAAGCTTTGCACCTACAACATTTTCTGAGATCTCAAAGAAGGCTTGGCAAAGATATTACTTATTCCTGACTGACATTTTGCAACTACACATTACAAGGAGTATTATTTCTGAACAATGGTAGCTGCACATCATGGAATTGGGGCTTGTAGACCTGTAGAAAAAGGTAGAGATGTTGAGGACACGGAGAAAGTAAAGCTTCATCACAACCACTCTCTCATGAGTAGCAGGCCGCCATTCCTCTATAGTCACCAAAATTTTCACCAGGGTTGGACCCGCATTGTTTAGCAGTGCAAATAAAACTGGCGCACCATACTTTCCTACAAACAATCATCAAAATCTCTTCAGAAAAAACTTACTTCCCCTTTTTTATTCCCTGTTTAAAAGACTACCATTTCCTTGTGTTGACATGCCTTCACATACTATTCACTCTTCAGTACAAAGTTTCATTGCAAACCCAGTCACATGCAACAACAGCATATGGAACTGCTGTCATTGGTTGCAGACCATGGCATATAATAACACATTGCAAATACCCAACTAAAAGTACAAGCCGGAACAACAGCAATCAATCATTGCAAGAACAATGTGACAAAAGTTCACAGTGCTAGCCATGAAAGCAGCCTTTGTAATGCTCCCCTTTTTTGGTGCAGTTTTGTATGCATCTCTGAGCAAAATTATTGAGTGAGTAAACTATTCATAAGGGCACACTACAGAATCGACAAAAGCAGCAGTTGTCCATCAGAGAAGGAGGCAAAAGTTCAGAAAGGAAGGAGAGAGAGCAAAGTACACACCAAGTTTCTCATTGACAACTTCTTCTTTACTCACAAGAAACCACACTGCTGTCACTGTTCCACCCATCAACATGGGCCACAAAACAAACAATGACACAAATCTCTGCACCACCACCACTTTCAACTTCATCACTGTCCATACTGCACAGGTGGATGAGAGATTAACACTTTCCCCAAGGAGGGATAACGAAAGATCCACCATGTGGGCAACAATTTCCAAATCTCATCTTTTTGAGCTCTCCCCAAATAGCAACAAATATTGAATTGTTGACAATTGTTTGATCTTCTTGAGCATATCAGAATACACAAAATTTCATTGGCCTCTTCAGAAGATGAGGACAGAACCTTTAAAGTGACAATATTTCTTCTCTGTAGCTTCAGAGCTTTATTGTTGGCATCAGCCATCAGCTCCCGCAGCTGCATACGTATGCCCCTACGTAGCATTCCAGCTGCCTACTGCCCATCATTAGCTAATGGGTCTTGATGCTTTCAAGAATACAACAGGAACCACAACAGAACATAGAGAACTATAAGGCTGCAAGGGGAAGCACATACCTCAAAAGAAGTTATATGAAAGTCCCAAGAGGCAAAGACAAGAGTGGAATAGGGGTAAAGCACACTTGCAGTTGCCCCTGAACCCTCAGCACCACTGCTCATGATCCTACCAGCTATCCTGTATCACAAATTTGCAGTAGCAGCATCCAATCACCTCAAAATCATCGGTAGGTTTTTTCTATGAACATCTGTGCCAAAAACTAGCAGATCTGCTCATTAGAGGTTAGCTTTCTCCATCTGATCTGTTTATTGGGATACTTTGTAGAAGAAAAAGTCAGGATGAATTAGGTGAAAAAGCTGGGTTTTGGGTGCATTGGGTTATCAATCCTCAATGTTCAAGTACAGAAAGAACTACAAGATCGAGATGCGTGCCTGGCAAGGATGGCCATCAAGCTGACAAGAATGCTCACAATTATGATCAGTGGGTACATGTATTCTGTCTTGTACCACCCTGTTTGCTCTCCAGGTTGATACAGATAACCCCCATAGTAAACCCACGACTTCTCCAATCCAATACCCTGCAACAATACACATAAACATTGGATTGACAACATTTCTTGTGGGCTCAAGATTGAGAATCATTGTCGCCTCATGACCTTGATCTTCATACCCAGTGTTGCACAAACTGAGAGGATGACTCATAAAGGGACCAAAACAGAGGTTTTTCTTACATTCCAGTTAAATAGCTTTCAAGAGAAGAGAGCAAAGGGTCAGCAGGAAAATGAAAGGATGCATCAACAACAAAGAAAAAGGACATAAAATCACTGGTGTTAGCTCTATGGAAAAATAGTTCTCTGAACAGGGATCCAGGGGTGACAAAAATTCCAGACCTGCATGGCGCGTGTGAAGTTCTTCTGCCGAAAAGCATCAGCAAACTCCTGCCAGTCATAGCTCTGGGGTGGATTCACAAAGAAAGGGACAATGATGGCAACAATCCACAAGACTGACAGCAGCCCATTTAGGAAGAACACCCACCGCAAAAAAGCAAAGGTGAGCATCATGGATGACCCAAAGTTACACTCCATTGCTTTCAACTGCTTTGTCCACAGCCAGAGCCCCATCTGCAATGCATACATTACAGATCCCTCTCTCTTTCAGGATCCATATGAAAAGTGAGCAACAAAAGATGGAGCATCTTTGCAGATCCAAATTGCACAACAATGAAGATAAACATATTTTTACAGATCCAAATTCCGCAACAAAGAAGATGAACTATATATCTTTCAGAAGAATAGAGAAATCTCCATTCTCACGATAAAGAAGAAAATAGCAAGGCTAACACTTCCTCAGGAAGCCACAGAAAGAACCAAACAAGGGGAGACAAAAAACAAAACGAAAAACGAAAAACACACAGCAGTATGAACAAAAGTGCCAGTCTCACACCTGTTCAGGGACCATCAACAGTAGTATGTATGATAGTGACTTAAGTATCACAACTTCCCCACTGACTTCATCAGCTCCCTACAGTGGGTAAAGGCCGATGACAAGCACCCTCCTACAAACTGAGTTTCTGCTGCAAATCCGGAAGCAACAGGAAGACTAAGCCATACTACTGGCTAGCAACAGACCCCACAACAAAGACCAGACAAAGAAACATAGAAAGACAGAAAGGGAAAAGGACAGGGGAAGACTAAGAACAAGTGGGCTTACAGGAAGCTCCCCACTTACATGACCCGAAGCAAAATTATTCTGAAAATGCCAAAAGCAGAAATTCCAAACAGGAATTTTTCGTTAAGAACCAACCCTCTAGTTCTTTAGAAGAACTTTAAAAGGGTAGCCTTTTGCCTTCAGAAAGACAATAAGACTGACCATCTGGAAGACAAAAAACTTCTTACAACTACAAAGTCTCAAGAATCTGTAAAATTGACTATTGATAAGCCCCAGCTTCACAGTCATTGAGATATTGGAATGAACATGAGGCATTCTAATCATATCAATACCTGCATACTCGGGTTGAGAGCGTTTGTCAAAAATGTCACAGGATAAACCTTGAGGACTCTGGCTCACAGTTAGATCCAAGAAATTACAAGAGAAGCCTTTAGATGTACAATTCAACTTGCAAGAGGTTTTTGGGTATATGCTGCCACCAAAAGAGTCTTGGCTAATGTACATGAAGTTCTCAAAATCTGGAAAATCAGGAACAAAAAGATCATCCACAAACCTATGAACCAAGGACAAACTATGAAGCACAACAGGACATGTGATACTCTTCAAGAGACGCTTAATGAAATCAAACTCATATGTGAAGAGATAGAAATTTGCCAAATAGACTGCACAATTTGTACCCATAGGGTTACCAATGCATTGTCTATAAACACCCTGACCAAAACAAAGAAACAAATTGTCTAATAAGAAATCCAACCAAGAGATCAAATCTGAAGCCTCTGCAACTTTGAAGCTATGAAGGTTGTCAAACAAAGAAGATGAAAATGATCTTTGCAGATCCAAGTTGCACACCAAAGAAGATGAACATCTTTACAGATCCAAATTGAGAGATGAAGAGGATGAGCATCCTCTGCACAACATACAGATCCTCTATCTTTCAGGATCTGCATAAAAGTGAGCAACCAACGAAGATGAACATGATCCTTACAGATCCAAATTGGGCAATGAAGATGAAGATGGGATTCCTTGCAGATTCGAACTATACAAATGAAGAAGATCAACATCCTTGCAGATCCAGATTGAGGAATGAAGAAGGTGAACATCACCCTTGCAGATGTGGATTGTGGAATGAAGAAGATGAACATGTCCTTGTAGATCCAAATTGAGCAGTGAAGAAGATAAGTCTCCTTGCAGATCCAAAATTGAGGAATGAAGAAGAAGATGAGCATCCTTGCAGATCCAAATTTCACAACGAAGAAGATGAACATCCAGGTTGCAGCACAGAGGCTTGATGAAAACAACGTTGCAACACGAGATTGCATAAATCTATTGAGGAGCAGGAAGAAACAATGACCTTATCCGAGATGCCCCTCGGTTTCTTCTGTCTTCGATTATAGCGCCATCGCCGTATGGTCGCGATGAAGCCTGTACCAAAATATTTGAGATCCACATCCTCCTTTCCCATTGATGCTATTCGGTACTTGGCCTTCGCCACCGCGCTTGCTACCTGTTGCAATTTCTGTCCTCGGTAAAGAACCTCAAAGTCTTCCCGACAAAGAAAGAAAGAAATGCAGCTCAAATGCTCACAACAACTACAAGGGATCGCCATAGTTGGATGCATCCCTCTTGCATGCACGAAAGCGCATGACCTGTTTCTGGAAGGAGATGCGGGATTTGCACACGATGGTGAGGCACAGCAGAAGGGGAAGTGTGCGATGGTGCACAGGGAGAGGCAGAACCTGATTGCGATGGCGGTTGAGAGTCGCGGCATCTTGATCGAGGAAAGGAAAGTAACGTCCCACCTGCGGCTTCACACGAGCTTCATTCTGCAGCCGCTTTACAGCCGCGACTACTCTGCGCGTTCGCAAAAACTCCTGCTCAACCGTCAGCGTCGCGCCGCCATTCGCATTCATCATGTGCGGGCTCTCAAATTCATTTGCGTTGCCGTGGGTAGTGGTGGACATCATCGTTAGAGGACTCTACTGCATCATGGCGCTTGCGAAATCTCCATAAGGAGCACGAGAAAGAGAAAGAGCAAACAGTTGGAAGTTTAGATTTGAAGCTGGATCGACGCGCGTTTGCTTCACTGTAGACAGAACGACGAGAAGGAGCTTCTCGATTTGTACACTTCGCACTGGAATTTTTTCTTGTCACCACAATTGCGCGCGCAAAATAAATAAAAACGCTGGTACCAATCCTATAACTTCTAAGTGGGTACTCCAGTTTCTCGTCTTCTCGTCCGCCAGAAATCGGCGATCGTTTGTGGGGTCTCTTCGGAAATCGATTCTTTTACGAAATCCGTTGCGTCACTTTGGCGCCGAAGTGACGCAACGTAAGTAGGTAGGTATGAAGAACCCAACTCGAAAAAGGTCCTTGACAATAGGAATGCTTCGCGTCGTAAATCAGTTTAGCCGTGAGGACCCAGAATCATTTAGGTTTGCAGTGGGTCCCAGAACTAACAATGCAGAGTTTGTGAGGAACAGTAAAGATCTGAGGTTCACACTGTCGAGAGAGAGAGAGTGGGAGAGATCTCATCAGGGAAAACAAATAAAAAAAACTGAGCTGCGATTTTTCTTTTCATGCAGCAAACGAAGGTGATCGTCGTCGTCGTCAATGATCGAGGTTGCTGGAAAAACAAAACAAAAGCAGGTGGTCGTCGTCGAGATTGAAAACCTCCTCGAGACACACGATGAGTGGAGCAAGACTGTGCGCGACTTTGGCAGACCTGGGATACGAGGGATGGCAGCTTTTGGATGCAGATAGCTTCGAATGGCCATTCCAGTACGAAGAAACTCGACCTCTGCTCAATTTCTTATGCACCAATCTCCGACCTTCCAATGCTCTCACGCTCCCTGAGCTTCTCCAGTAAGCCTAGTCTCCTCCACGCTCAATCCTTTTGTGTTTTCTTTCCTGATCTCTCTACATCTGTTGTTGTTATTGTCGAGGATCCTTCTATTGTGGTCAGTCCCATAATCCCTAAGCATGTAGTCCGCAATGGGAATGCTGCTGTGTTGGTTTCTGTGTTTGGGTTCCGTTTGCTGAACCTCTTCTCTGGCTCCTGTTCTGCATTGTGTTTGTTTCTCAAGGTACAATGAGCTCAAGGCAGAGGGAAAACTTCTGGAGGTACACAGCTCCTCTTTCAACATGTTGAAAGCATTTGGCTTCTCTTCCCCACAGCAGCTAAGAGACCTAACATTCATTCCCCAAGTGCTTGATCTTCTGGTGCAAGGTTGCCATTGTGCAAAGGAGGTGGTTTGGGAGCCAGCTTCATGTAGTAGGTTTGGCACAGGGTTGCTTTAGTTGTTGAAGATCTGGCACTTGGGTGGTTCTTGTTGGTGAGCTTGATGGGAGGGTGATGATTGGTGGCCAGGGAGAGGATCTAGACTTTGCATATGGCAGCATTTCAGCATTTGCGAGCATGCGCAGCAATCAGGAAGCAACTCTGGGGTCAGAAGAGTCACTGAAAGAGATCAAGTGAGGAGAATGAGTTTGTTTCTCTCTATCTCTCCAATCACCCCGATAGTTAGTTTCTCAGAACACATGAGCATTGCAAAGATACATTCCCAAAGTGCTTTGTGATGCTTTGGGGATTATCTTTGTTGTGTGGAAAAGCAACAAACTTCTTAGCTTTTGTTTCTATGTTCACAGGGCAGTGAAGTATTACTATTGGAGCCTCTTTTCTTTTCCTTCTTGTGATGGGAGTTTTGGAATGCAGAGAAGCAACAGCAGCATACCAATCTGAAGCTTTAGGCTTGCAAAAACACATCCAACTACTGCAATCTCGGCTGGAGTCTCTAGGTGGTCAGACCTCATCATTAATACAATGGCGACGAGCACGTGCTGCAGCAGCTTCAAGCACTGCCAACAACCTTCTGGTGGTGGAAGAAAAATTGGCAGCCAGAAACTTGGAGGTGATTCCTCACACAGTGCAATTTCATCCTCCATTGTTTCATTACTGAATCCATTACTGTACCCTAGATGCAAGAACCCATTAGTACCCACATGTTTCAGAACTTGAAGATTGGAAGGTTCCATCAGCTTATATACCATGTTTGTACCCTCTCTTGCACTTGCATCTATTATACATTCCTGAGCAGACTGTTGCTTCAGAAATGTGCTGGTAAAATCCACCATCTTATACATCTGGCAGATATGTCCAAAGGATTTCTTTTTGGATCTTGTGAAGGTATTGGTTCTGCTTTCAGATCAGGCTTGACTGAATGAGGGGTGGGTTGTTCCTGGGATCAGATGAATACAGTGCTGGAGAAGCTATCGTCATCAGCTCGAGAACTCTCGTATTATCATAGTGGAGAAGGTCCACTTCTCTTTCTCTCTCTTTGCGGTGGTGCCTTTGCCTCTTTGTGATGTTGACTGGTTGGATTCAGAGGTTTTATCCTCATGACCCTTCTCAACCCATTTCTGATCTGAGTGCCTCTGGCAAGCTTGAACCAGTACCCTGTTACCTCATGACGTATGGATCTTGCAATGCAGAAGATGGGATTTTTATCTCTTTTGCTGATTTGCAACCCTACACTAGCCAAGATCAAGCATATACAAAGCAACTGCGTGACTGGTTCTCAAAACAGTTTGATGTGGTCAGTATCTAACCTCCTCCTTTTGTAGCAAGATGTAGTTCCAGTTCCAGAATTCCTATTTTTCCTGTCCCTCAGCATATGTAGCAGGCCACGATGAAAGTTGACATGGTGCCCTTGGTTTCTCCTATGAAATTCATCGGCAGGGACCATCTCGTCTTGTTGCTGAATTGGGAAAGTCAAAGTGTTCATCAGAGGCACTTGATGAAGTAACAAACCGTTTTGTCAAGGGTATGTACTTCACCTCAACCAGATGCTCACATGTCCTTCACAATGATTTGAATGTAAAGCTGAAGTATAATGCAATGTGATTGAAGCTCACAGGTCTGATTGTTTAGTTTTATCCACAGGTTTCCTGAATTCATTTTAGAACTGAATCCAAAGAAGTTCTCAAAGCACTGCTGGTGTTTTTATTGGATCTTTGACTAAAGTGTTTCTAATGTTCTGGCATTGTGAACAGGAGATTTAGAACGAGCTTATCATAGGCGTTTTGTTGAGCTCCAACGACTGCGATCCATGTGAGCTATTCTTGTGCTGACCTGACCATTTTTGTTGTCAGCTTCCACAGAATCTGAGTTTGCCAGAACCTTCTCTCAATGGTTATGCTTGTCCAACCCTGGAAACTCAGGACAAATATTTTGTAGAATGGTTTGCCCAGGTTTTGGGCTGCTTATTATATACTTATCTACACCCACTGTCAGGAGCTGACGAAGTCAGTGGGTAGTCATGGCAGCTCTTCACTGCTGTTCATGACAATTGTGATGGTCTGACATTTTGTGAGCAACTCTCATAAAGTTATGACTGCACTCATTGTCATGTTACCTTCAAATTGATGTTTGTGGAGATTTCTCTACGATTTAATAGATATTTGCCAAACTCTGGATGTATGGTTTTTGTGGTAGGTGTCTTCCAACATGATAAATGAATTTGTTCTTATAGAGTTATGCTTGCCCCATCATGAACAATTTCTTGTATGGTAGATGCTAATGGTTTCAGCTCTTTCATCTCATTGAGGATTCAGAAGATTAAAGAGCACATTTTGGAGTGCTGGCAGATTTGGAGTAAGTGAGCGGCAATGGGTGGAAGCTCATGTAGAGAAAGCCAAGCAACAGGCAGTCCTCTTGATGGCCCAATCACAGGCCACTGCTGATCAAGCACATGTCCACTCTGATTTACAAACTCTTCGGTAGAACACACTATTCTTTTTTCAAACCTGACTCTATGTTTCCAAAGTGTGGTAAGGTAATCCAAGTTTCTAGTTTGCTTTCAGCAACCATTTGTTTGATGTCAGTCATTTAAGCAGGTAGCCAATGCTAACATCTAGTTGTTGATTCATCATGTCCCTTCCATTCGTTGGACATGATCATCCCACAGTGAATTGTAACATCATCTTCATCGCTCTTGTCTTTTTCTGTGTTTGGAAATTTTCTCTGTGATATCATTGTAAATTCCACCAGTGTCTTTTTTAGAATAGAGGCTCTAGTGTCACCACAATTGAGAATTCTCTTTCAGTAATGCCCTATTTCTGATGTTCATGATCATGTCTGTATGTCTAGCTATGTTCTGAAGAAGCCAATCAGATGGATTTTGGTTTTTGTGATGGTCTGAGAATGTTGTGTTTTTTCTGACTGACTGGGAGCCCTGTGCCCTGTGGGTGCAATAGGCGGAAGCAGACAGACATTGGAGGTGAGCTTTATGCCCTCAGCCGAAAAGAGGACAAGCTTCTATCTGAGGTGCTGTCACTCCTCTCATCTTAAATTGGTATCCATTTGTCAGCAATTCTCATCACTTATATTGGTCAGTCTGCATTGTTGGATCAGACATACCCTGTCTGCTTGGACATGAATCAGTTGCATCTGACAATGTTAGATCTGGTCTTGGTTTGCTTTGTTGACTTTGCAACTGATTTCCTGGATGTCCTACCATTTGCATTCTGATGTCACAAAGAAGAGTCAATTCAGCGGTAATACAGGTCACCGGGTGGATCAGCCATCCGGAGCATAGTAACCTCGCAGCTCCTATTCCCAAGGGAAAGGAAGTGGCTGTTAGAAAGAGTACACTCCAACAAGGAGGCAGCTGGATAGATGACAAGACACTCAGAATCAAGCCTGTCAACAGCTAGAGCATTTGTTATCCTCTCCCTCTTCAATTTTTGAACATCAGGAAGAAAATGTGCAGGTGATTCCAAGCCTGTGTTGGGACCTTGCTCAACTCCAAGACACATACACTCTGCAAGGTCAGTTCATTTGATGTCATACCCAAGAAATCGGGGCTGTCAATGCTCTGCCTACCACAGCATGATTGGTCATCAGGTCTTATCAAACATGTGACTGTATTCCCTTGGCAGTAGATGTAGCAGTTGAATGATTTGTTGATCACATTTCTTCACTCTCTTTGGAGACTCACAAACCGCTGCCTGAATTCTCTTTCCAGGTGACTATGATTTGAAGGTGATGCGGCAAGAGTACTACATTTCTCAGCAAAAGAAGGTTTCATTGTCCTTCCTGTTTCCCCTCTTGCCATAGACTCTTTTACTTGAAGTTCAATCAGCAGAAGTTTCTTATTACTTGCAGGCTCAAACTGTCATTAAGAGTTTGAAATGTGGGGCAGTTCATAGGTTTCTTAGTGGATCAGCTTGCAAGGCATCGCTTTCTTCAAGTTGCTTCACATCTGGAGAGGAAGACAACAAGCAGTGCTTATGAACTGCTTCGCCTTGTGGAGGCAGATCTTCAGGCCTATACTCAAATTACTTCTGGGCGCATTGTATGTTTCCTCGCATCTTCTTCATGGAATTATGCTCCTCACATCACCCTGTTCAATGGTCAAGTGTGCTAGTTGTATGCCAATGATGGTAATGAGCAGAAGGCAGAGCTACAAGTAACTGTGAGAAAATATGCTTGTTCTCTCTGATACTTAACCCAAAAGAAAGAAGAGCAAAAGAAACTGTTGAAGACAGGTTGAAATAAGCTGCAGAGAGGAAGTTCGAAAGATTTTGCTATGGTGGGGTGCAGGATGGGTGTGTTGGGTTGGCAGTTGTAGGAGCAGAGGCTCATGAACATGGAGCTGTTGATGACCGTGATACCTTTTTACATCGTGTTCGTGACTTACTCAGTATTCATACCTGTATGATTTGACAAGTCCCAAAGAAGGCAGCATCTTCTTTTTGTTGAGTTTGTCAATTAATGTTTGATCTCTGAAAGCCTTATCAAAACCTGCTCCATTTGAGAAATTCTAATCTCTTTCCTTCTAGAAATAGTCTGAAAATTGCAAATCATTATAAATTGTCAATCTTGTTTCTTCCAGTACTCTTGAATTGTAGTCAATGTACATGATGGCAAAGTTGGGTGGTTTTTGTTTCGGGCAGATGAACAGGGTGGTCTTCCCATGTATGTTTCAGCACCAGGATTGGTGCAGCAAATTTTGCAGCTACAGACAGAGCTTCAGTCTCTGCAAGATGAAGTTCACCATTCTTTGCTTCAGGACAAACATCAATGCCTCAACAACCTGTAAAAACCTCTTCTTTACCTCTTTCTCAATGTTTTTTCCATTCTTTTTGCTTGCTGAAAACAACTGAGTACAGAGATAGTATTAGGGTGCATTGCCCTATTACCAATCATATATATCCATGCATAAGTCATGTACTTGTGGGGTGCATAATAGTTCCAGTTTTCCTCTTCCTATTGCTCCCCAAACTTACATAAAGTTGGTGAGTTGAATTTGCCAGGTGCCATATGATCCAGCAAATGCAACAGCTTCTATTCGCCTCATCAACAACTGCACAACCAATTCTCTGCCCATGGGTATGTTGGAGACGCATCTCAAATTCCAAGTAACGACTGTTTGGAATACTATTATAATCTTTTGTGTGATAGTGGACCCTCCTGTTTTCAGTTGTGTTTTGGCAGTCTCTAGCGTAGAATTTCAAGTCCATGAGCACAAATTGTTGTTGGCAGCCATTGATGAAGGAGCTGGGAGAGATGGAGAAAGTGAACTCTCAGCTATCTGCTGCTATTGAGGAAGTTACTCGTGAGCATCGTGAAAAGGCTGAGGTAAAAATTATGTATGCAAATTTGATTTGTTTTGATCTTCTCTTCTTTATATATACTACAATTGAGTAAATTTTGTTCTTTCTGAATGGGTTTCATTGTGAAATTCTTTTTTGGATGGGGTTACCGTTCATGGGTAGTGTGATTAATCTGAAATTCCAAATATATTTGCATTAAAATTCTAAATTTCAAGATATTTTATGGAAACTTTCGTTTCCACTTTATCTTATAGTTACCCATATTGGTGAATTAAATTACTGCCAACAAAGAGTTTGACAGTGGCTAAGTTGGGAAGAGGATGTAGATTCTCCCTTCTCCATTTTTACAAGTTTTGAAGGACAAGTCATTTTTGGAAATTCTTTGAAGGATGTAGTAGGCTCTTGGAGTTGAAAATATTTTAGATTATAGTAGTTGGAATTCTAGGGTTTAGTGTTTTGAATTGATGATGATGGTGATGATGGGGATGATCATCATGTTGGTGGCTTTGGGATTGGTTGCAGATTGTAAAGCACCATCCGCATGAAGTGGGGCGAGAGAGACAAGTCTTTGTAGATTTCTTTTGTGCACCAGATCGGTTGCGCAACCAAGTACGAGAGCTTTCTGCTCGTGTAAAAGCACTACAAATTTAATAGTATCATTTGATGTACATCAAAAACATAATACACTATAATTTAGGTAGTTGTTTTGACAGATTTGGCATGTGGAGGGAAAAAAGAAATGGTGCAAGGAGAAGTCGGGGGGCTACTAGAAAATATGATTGAGTGTCCATGAAAGCATTCTTCTGAAGTGCCAGGAAGTGATGAGTTTAACATTGGATTTCATTCAACAAAGGAATTATGTTTTCAAAGCTTTTTGGTATCACAAATTGTAATCATTTTTTGCCTAGTTTAGTCAACAATTGCTTTATCATTCAAAGCAATTTTACAAATCATTCTTAGGGAATGTATGAACTGACAAACCAACTATCCTTTCGGCCACAAATTTTTGGTACCCTTTGCAATAGTGTGTTGGTGAGGACAAATAAAATTTCATGCTTTAATAATGATTTGCCAATTTGGAAGGTGATCAAAGTGAAGTTAAGTCTTGCTGAAAACAAAAAGCATTGTGACCAATCCAAAAAACTAATGAAACTAATTGGAATTGGAGCTAATAACTCAACAAACTGGTAGTGGGGACATTGTTGATGAAGTTGAAGCCTAATGTTGATAACATCACAAACTTGGTCTTCATCTTAATACTATTAGTTTCATTAATGAATTGGACACTGGAGACCAAAGTTTACCTGCAGTTTCCTCCATAATGAAATGTCATGTTATGGAAAATCATTTTGACAGCATTTGATAGTCACTAGATGAGTTTGTGACAAATCATAATGCAAACAACCATTTCATTTTTGTGGTGTGTTCCTTGTACATAGCTTTGCACGGCTTGTGAAACAATTTCTTATATGTAGAAGCTAATCTTCTTTTGCATGTTTTCTTTTGACACAATATTGTCTGCTAAAAACCCTCCTGTCAACAAAAGTGAGAAAAAATGAAACCATCATTCATACTAATCCAGAAGGCCAGTAACAACACAAACAGTGCACTTAGGATCTGCATGAGCATCAATCATTCCAGTGCCAAGATATCTAACAGAGAAAAATTCAACTTTTCAATACATAGAAATGCTAACAATGTAATAAGTCCAAAGATAAGTAAGTACTTAGGCTGCAACAATCAGAAAACATATCTATGAGATTGCAGAGAAAACTTCACAACAACACTTTGAAGGTAATCCTTCTGTCTGTTCCAGAAAAACCAAAGTAACATGACAAGAATGAGTATGATCAGAACCATATGACTCATTCATAAATTGTAAGACCGTCACCTTCATCATGAATGTCAACAACACACTATGACTATGCACTGACTTCATCAGCTCCCAACCATAGGTGTAGATAAGATAAGATAGTCATCAAGTTGTGAGTGACCAAATTATGCACCTGTGAACTTCGTTTGTAGCAACCAATTGGAGTAAATGGTAACACCTGATGCCCCACTATGGTCTACCTTTTTTCATGGTTTCTTTATTGATCTAACGAATAAATGCGAGTAAGGATCTGCTCAAATTTGACTGGAAATTTCAGTGGCAGATATTCTAGAAATGTTTGACCCTGGATTAGCTTTTGTAAATTCACAAGTCCACTAAGATTTGGATAGGTTCTCTTTGAGAAACAGTATCATTACCACACGAATATCAGAATTCTTGGCTTGGAAACCCTCACCAGTACTGGATTCACATGTGACAAGAACTCCCCATGTTTGATAGGCATGGTCCATATTGCGGAATAAGCTAGATTTATTTTACCCCAACCCTCTGTGCACTAGGTCTGTTAAGTAAATCTCAAAGAAACAGTTCAAGAACTTTGGTTTTCCTTATTATTTCATATCTGTAGAGTGTAGTACTACAAAGTTGGCACATGTTCATGTAGTCTTGACCATTTCTCCAATGTTGCAAATATTGATGATGTTGGGCAACTTTCAGAAAGTTGGAACTTGTATTCTGTAGGATAAAACTGAAATTGTCAAGGACCTCTTGGACCTGTAAGAGTGGTGAGCCAGAAGTTCTTGAAGGAGTAGCAAGTCGTGCTGGGTCTGGACTCTGATGCCTACAATTCCAAAATTGATATCACAGGCCTGAATTAGCTGCATAGGAAAAATGTGTAAGAGGGCTGCTGAAAACATTGGGCTTTATTGCAATTTTGTTTCACCTCTCTGACCTTGATGGGTGATCTGTGTTGAAAAAGAAACTCATTCATTAATCCATGACAATAAGAAAACCAGTTCAAGTTCTTACTGATCATTAACCACCAAAAGTTTAAGCAATTCCTAATACTAGCATCACAATCATTTAAGCTTTAGACTTCTAAATTACTTATTACAAGATTTGGAAGAGACTATGCTTAACTTATCATCAGGTATCAAGCAAGGTGATGTGTTCATTTCACCTTCAACAAAACCAGAGAGGCCAATGGCTATTGTTTCTGAACCATATAGTCAAGAGTGTGTAGAAGATGGTGAATGAATCCTAGCTCTAGATGTAAGAGGATTGCTGTTCTGCATTCCACACTTGGTGTGCAGATTTCACATGCTTTCCAAAATAGATCATGGTGGGCCATGATACATGAAAATGTGGCAAGATTCTGGAAGAATTTAATCATGAGGATGCATAGCCATGTGGTAGTAAATGAGCAAACTGGAAGTAGCAAAAATAAGAAGGGTCTCATCTTCAGGCATTCCACACTCCCCACAACCTATTAGTGATGTAGAGTAAATGCAAAAGTGTTGCATGCTACACTCCATATATCCAGGTTGATTTCTGGTAAAGCACTTGAGAAATTTCCAAGTGTATATGGACTCTGCAGGGTAGTAGTACCTTATATCCATGAATATCCCTCCTGGCAAAGAAGAGGGATCTTACTCCTACTCCTTACGAGAGTGGGAGGCAAATTATGCCTACTTACAGGCATAAGGTTCCTCCCACTCTCAGGGAGAACCCTCCACCTATGCCTCATGATTGATGTGTGTCTAAATTCATGACAATCTTCACCTTGTGCTTTATCATGTGTAAAGCCCATGGGAGAGGGGTACATTCCCAAAATGTGGCTCAGCTACCACCTTGTCCTGCGCCCCTTACTTAGATCGGGCATGCTTCCACCATGGGCCCTACCTAGACGCATAAATTATTATTTGGATTCACCAAAATAGAAGCAAGAAAAAATACTTAAGGTGCCTTCACACTTATTGCTAGGACCTCAGTTAGTGTTCATGAAATTAGCAATCTATTATTAGTATAATCTGCCTTTTTTTTTGGTGGACTTTCTTGGTTTTAGTCTTGAAATAGTTATCCTCTTTGCTCTCAAGCTCTACTAGCTACGTAGGTACGTTTTGTTGTTGACATCCTCTTCTGTCTTCATTATAAATCTCTCGTTCTCCCTTTCTTCCTGTCTAAACTTATTGTCCATTGCTAATTTCACAGGGCTTCAACTACCACTAGCGTTGTTGCAGCTTTGCTGAATCTCTCTTTCCGTTTTTCTCTTACTTAGGCGTTTTCTTGGCTAAATATACATGCAGGCAGTGGGCCCCTTTCCTCAAGAGGATGTAGTGGTCAAGAAATATAAAACGCGTGGAGTTGATGGGGCACAGTTGCGGAGGTGAATGAAATGGGTGATTGAACGTAACTAGGGACTTTGCAAATTGATTGGCTTCTCAGAGGATATACCACCGGCGAGGTGTCGGCAGTCATGAAAGCCTGACGAGGAGGTTTGCGAAATCTCGTCAACTTAAGATTGGGCTACGTAAAACCTTCGATGCGCGGCATGAAGAAAACGGTGCGCATATGCCTTTTCCACATAACGTGACATTGCAGATAATTGCTACTGGGGTGGAAACTTTACATTATCTTGAAATGATACACAAAGACCTCAAGGTCTCCAACATCTTGTGTCCCCAATTGACGAAATACGGCCTCCAGGCTATAAAATTGACTTGTTCTCGAAACTTCCCAATGGAAATTGTTTTTGCCTGTGATCGGTTTGTGGTTGCAATTGGGGACTACGAGAGCATGGACAGTGTAGTGGGCACAGCGTTTTTGGAGAGCGCCTGAAGTGCTGAACGCCTTGATAGAGAACAAGCCACCCACGTATTCACCAGCAGAGGATGTGTACGCTTTCGGGATGGTATGTTATGAGCTACGCACTGTCACATTCCTTTTGAAGGCCATCGCTTGACAGATTATGAATTGGCATTGTCAGGCAGAAGACCAGAGCTGCCTAATTACTTGAGCTCTAGGATGACCCCAACCATTGCGCAAGTGCTGGCATATGGATCGTACCCTACTGCCTGGATGGAGCAAGTTCAGACCAATCTTAGAAGGAGAATCTGGGAGAAAGCTCTCTGGCATTTTTGGAAAATAAATTATTGTTGGTTACCAACAAGAAGTTTGTGTGTTCTAAGGAAATAGGGAAATTGCAGGAGTTACAATTAGTTAGGTGAAGATTGGCACCAGCACTCTTGCAAAAAAACATTATGGCCTATAAGCTTGCATTTTAATACTTTTGGGCAATATTGAAGGTTTTGTAATAATGTAAATACAAGTTGACATTTTTTTCAAAAATAGTTGAAAACTTCCAGAAGTGACAAATTTAAATTCTCAGGGCCAATTTCAAGTGCTTCATACGTATTACATACATGAACGAATACATACAATGATGTGAGTTGAAATGGATGCTCGTGATGAGGAAGCTTCTTCTAGCTAAAATGTGAAGCGTTGATTTGCAAGATACATAGCTGCAGAGTTCATATGTTGTCCAAAGATCCTCCTCCATGGGCAAAAAGAGTGGTCTCAAAGGAACTCAAAGGAGATTCTTGCGGAGTTCCTTTAGATGCAAAGTTCATATGCATGTCAAGATAATTTATCAGCTGTTAGATCCGACATTGGCTCCAAAATTCCTTCCAATCTGCTCCCTATGTAGCAAGTGATATATAATCAATGATATTGCGGCTATTGGGTCTTCACTTGCTCTTAAATCCAAGTACTTAGAAAGATGTCATTTGAACTCTCCTCTCCACTGGATGCTGGCCCAATGCCATATTTTTAGCTCATTATTTGCTGTGAATTGTAAGATGAACTTCTGTGACTAAGTATTTGACACAATCAAGCCATTATCTGGTACCTACTTGCTGGAGAGGAAACAATGGATATATTCAAGTGTACAACTTTTCAATTGACAGCAGCCCCCATCCCATCTTAGATATTAAAAAAGTTAGCTTTGTTTTTGTTCAAGAAATTGGTTGTCCAAGATACCCGTTCAAATTTCAAGTGGAGATGAGGAAGCACTTCCAGCTCACTTCAAAGTTTTGATACATGTCAATTCCAGAACTCAATGTGTGCAATGTGCACATGTTGCAAGCACCATTGAAGGAACTAAGTTAACCTGATCTTTAAGCCCAGGGAAAGGATCTGATGCAATTGCTGAAGCTCAATGGGTCAAATTCAGATAACAAGATTAGTCTTCCTACCACAAATATAGACTTCTGAAATCTTCATGAATGCCCATTTCTCTTTTGCAGAGAGCATTACAGATTGACAGTGGAAAGATTCAGAAGATCAATTTGCTGATCTCTGGTAATATTTTTAGGATAATTATATGGTGAATCAGCAGATGTGGATGGAGATTTGGAACAGAGGAAGGTTGCACATTGTAAAAGACTATAAACTGATCTCTGTCAATGCTCCTAACAATGTCCATGCATGGAGACAATCTGAAAAGGCAGAACTGCTTTGTGGTTAAGGTGAAAGTGGTTACAGATTTCACAATCCGAAAGAAAAATGTGTTTACTGGGTTTTCATATTCTGAGAGACAAGGCTTAGTGGTGACGGATGCAAACAGATGGAGCAAACCAACAAAGTACCTTACTCTCTCCCTTGAAGAAGCTTTTGTGCATAGATGTTGTAACCCCGAAGGCAATCATTTCTTTCCTCCCTTTGACAAGCACTGCATCTCAAGGATGGCAAGGAGGATACAGTGTACATTCCAAGGGTTGAAGATGACTTGGAGTCTTCAAGAACTGATAGAAGCAAGCTGATCATAGACAACCCGCACATTTGGTCTCATTGCATGTGGAGCAATGCACAAAAGTGCAATTGTGAGCACCTCATGCATTCCTTTGGGAGGCTCCTGGTCTCTATGGACACCAACAAGGGCTGGGTCAAAACAAGCTGCAGGTCGGCCTTCTGAAACCACTAGGCGCACCCAGTCAGGCAAATCGACTGCACCTGAATCAGCTGACACAATATCACCTGCTCCCTTGCCTGTCAAAAGCTCCATGAGGATCACACCAAGTGCATAAACATCACCTGCAAGTGAAGGTTTGGGTTTGCGAGTAGCAGCCAGCTCTGGTGACCGGTAACCAAGTGAGCCAGCATTCAAGATATGGTTGGCAGTGCCTGTAGCAGTCATGAGATGATGCAGACCGTAATCCACTAAACGTGCATGCAACTGTGGTCCCTGGAGTAATACATTACTGGATTTGAGGTTGCCATGTGCCAATCCTGGTTTTCCGTGCAGATATGTCAACCCACTGGCTATGCCTACAGCTATCTGCAATCGTTGCTCCCATGTGAGAGTTGGATACCTTCGGCCTGATCTCTCATACAAGTGATTTGCCAAGCTGCCTGTGCTGATATAATCTGACAACAAGAGCTTCTCATGTTCACGAGGTCCCCAGTAGTAACCTCGCATTGGCATCACATGAGCATGCTTGATACCACCAAACCGTTTTGCTTCACGAGTGAACTCTTTTTTGTTTTTTGCAAGCCCTGCACGCAGCCACTTGACTGTAAGCATGTGACCATTCTCAAGAGTGGCTTTGTATGATGTGCCATGGCTGCTTCGTCCCAGAATCTCAGCTGGTGCATGTGAGAGCTCTTCGGCTGTGAAAAGCAAAGAGGCATCAAGAAAGAAGAGGTCACCAGCCAGTCGATCAGGTGAACGAACTTTCAATGCTGTTGGATGCTCAGATGACAAAGATGAGCTATCATCGGAAGACAATGCTCCTCGCCACTTTGCCCACATTGGTGAATCTCCACTCTTCTGGAGATCCAAAGACTCACTCTTGGAATCTGACCTTGCTGGTTTTGCAGAAACAGCATTCTTTCCGGTAGCAGTTCTTGATCCAATTGACCCGATTGTTGGGATGTCTGCACTTGAATCCAGTGAGAGATCAGTAGAAACAGCAGCAGCAGCTCTCTCAACTTGTGGTGACTTTACTTTGGTAAGGTTCTTCATGCTTCTGGAGGTGGTACTGCTTCGGTAGAAGAAATAGACAACCAAGGTTGCTGCAACAATAAGCACTGCAGCCAGTGTGCATCCACCTATGAGTCCATCTTTGAAAGCTGCACTTGCCCTCTTGTTGCCACTCCTTGATGCTGCACCTCCACCCTGGTTGGAAGAATTTGGCAGCGCTACTGGCCAAATCAGATTAGGATTTCCTGGGAAGAAGGACGTATTTGAGAAAACCTTTGTCAGATTCAGAGGAACAGTGCCAGAAAGATTGTTCCACGAGACATTCAAGAGGTGAAGACCAGCAGGAAGTCCTGGAGGGATAGGCCCAGTCAACAAGTTACTGGAAACATCAAGCTCTTGCAATAGTGTCAAGTTTGAGAGTTGCACTGGTATGCTTCCTGACAGATGATTCCCGCACAAAATCAGTGCTTCAAGATTTGCATAACTGCCAATTGCATCAGTGATCTGACCAGATAAGTTATTGCTGGAGAGATCAAGCCATTGAAGAGGAGTAGTCATTGCCATTGATGATGATTGCAGGGGAATGGTTCCTGAGAACTGATTGTTCGACAGGATCACTTGTATGAGGGAGGGAGATGAAAGAAGCTTCAAGGGGACGGTGCCTGCAAGCTGATTCCAACTCAGGTTGATCACTTGTAAATGGAAAGGTTGCATCAGAGCTTCATCATCAAGAGTACCATTGAGCTTGTTGTTGCTGAGGTTGAGTACCTCCAAGCCAGAACTCCAGGTTCCTAGTGGAACACTTCCAGAAAACAAGTTGCTGCTGAGATCTATCACCACGCATGACTTTAGCCTGCTTGGAAGTGCACCTTCCAGAGAGTTGGAAGAAAGATTTAGTACTCGCAAGGTGATAGATGTCACCTGACCTAGACTACCTGCAGCCACCACCATCGCCATATCTCAGCTCTTTCATGAAGCTTGACTACCAGATAACGCAAACAAAAGAAAAGCCCGAGAATCCTGTAGCAAGATAGAAAAACAAGATGTTCAAGCGAAAGGACGAGTACACACCACTCAGCTTGTTGTTGCTGAGATCCAGTTCTTGGAGAAGAGGAGCTAGGTCATCCAAGAACTGAGGAGGAACAGCGCCGGTAAGCGCATTGCCGCTGAGATTGAGCGAGACGAGTGCTTCCATGAAGTCCAAGGTCGGAATGGGGCCTGACAGTTGATTGTCGCTCAAATCCAGTGCAACAAGCGAAATGCAGTTCCCGAATTGAGGAGGAATGGAGCCGGAGAATGCATTGGAAGACAAGTTCAAGCAAGAGAGAGAAGGAAGCTGCGTAACAAGAGGATCGATGGGACCCGAAAGCTTGTTGTTGCTAAGGTCGAGTGTCACAAGTTTCGCTTGTTTGACGAGATCGACATCGTTGTTGAAGTTAAGTCCCTCAGAGAAAGCATTGCCAGAGAGATTGAGGTATAAGAGCTCTGGAAGCTGAAGCACATTTGCAAAGCTTCCGGAAAAAACATTGTTTGCTAGCGAGAGGTTAACCAAACTCTGTAGACTTGCAAAAGTCTGGGGTATAACACCGGCGAAGGAGTTGTCGGAAAGGTCCAAGGATTGAAGAAGGGAAAGAGCTCCGAGATCAGCAGGAATAGAACCAGTGAAAGAATTTTGAGCAAGAGAAAGCGAAGTGAGATGCGTCAAGTTCCCGAGTGTAAACTCTGGAATCTCTCCAGACAAGGAGAGATGAGAGAGAGAGAGCGCCACCACAAAACAATCAGGAGCAATGGAGAAAGTAACACCATACCATCCTTGAGGACAACTTCCAGCAGAAGAACCAGGTACATTTGTAGCTAACCAGGAGTTAGCCAGCACAGAACCGCCACCACCACCACCAAGGCCTCCACTCTCCACTATCCCTGCCTTAAACTGAAGAAGCAGCTCAACATCTGAAACGCCAACGACAGTACCAGCTCCCAAAATCACAGCTGCTAACAAAACGTACACCCAAAAACACACAGCAGCAAGTCGACAACAAGCTGCTGCAATACTACTACAACTACTACTCCTCAGCTGCTGCTGGTGCTGCTTCTGCAGGAACATTATCTTCATCATCTTCATACTCTTGCATGATGCGTTCAAGCCCTCTCTGGGCTATAATCCTTTCTTCTACAAATGAATCCTCCTTGTGCAAGTAGCTCCAATCCCCTCTCGCGGAGCCATCCTCCTCCTCCTCCCACTACTACTAGTCCTCCTCCTTTCACAAGAGAGTACTGCAGCTGCTGTGCAAGATCACTGCAAACATCGCCACATGATAAAAACTCCGCCATGACCACAAACCCAAAAAACAAAACCACTTGCAACTCGAAAGTAATCTGCGAAAACAATCTGAAATGTGGCCTGAAATGTCGAAATCAAGCACGGAAACGCGCGCAGCTTCGAGTGTGTGTGTGAGAGAGAGAGAGAGAGAGAGAGCTCGAGAGAAGAACGAACTTTGGCTACGATACCTTCGACTGTCACACTGCCCCAAAGGAACCCCAAAAAACAAAACAAAAAACTGAGACAATATTTATTGTTGCTATGTTCAGCAACAATTTCTGCTTCTGCAAATTCAGCATTTGTTGTACTCAAAATACTAATTCTCTCTACTTACATACATAAAAAACCAAACATGGTTTGTTGTATGGAAATTGAAAGCCAAATTAGTTTTTTACATTCATTGTGCTTCTGCAAATTCAGCACTTTTGTTTTGAGTGTCATGAGCAGCATTTTAGTTTTTAAGGGCAATTTTTTGCCACTTGCTAACCCAAAAAAATCCAGTGTGTGACCCATAGAAAGGATTTTTAGTGAAAAAATGTGCCAAAGTTGCCAAATTTTATGGGAAATTTTTATGAATTCACCATGAATTGGACAATAGTTCCAGCAGGTCACCAAATATGGCAGGATTATTTTAAAAATTCACTTTCCTGTCTGGCCTGTAGCCAAATTTGGCTACTTCCTCTTGTGAATGATAGCCAGTATGGCTATATCACAAAATTGAAAAGGAGAAAAAAAACCTGGTCATGAGTATTACTACATCATGAGTACTACAACGACTAATATAAATACTAACAAGTATATGAATGATTTATGTTCAGGAATAGATCTGTTCTGTGCAAATCCAATGCCATACATGTACTTAGCTTGAGAGCTATATGTTGAATACATTTTTTTGAGACAGTAGGGCAATAAGTACTAGTACAGTATATGAATATTGACAAAATCTGTTGTTTGCAGATTGGATGCCAATGCCATACATCTACTTAGTTTGTGCAACTGGTTTGAGACTTTTTTTCTTGCAGCCATATGAGTATCAGTGTTTATCTTTTCAGTCTCCTGATGCAGCATTCTTAGTGATCATCCCTAACATGATTTAGGTCAATTGGTGAAAAGTTGGTGTAAAACTGGCAAAAATAAGAAAACGCTTCTTTTTCATGGTAATGATTTTGTGAATTTTTTGCCAGAATATATAACCACTTTGAGTACTACTATGAGTATTAGTACTGTAAAAAATGATCAGCAACAAACCTCTTGTGTGCAAATTGGATGCAAATATATTTGCCTAGAATGTGCAGCAGTTCAATAGTTTTCTTTTTATTTTTTGTGGGTAGATCATGAGTACTAGTACTGTCTGCAATAGACAATGAGCGATGGTTTCCTTGTCATAATTTAGGATGTTGTACCGTTGATTTGTTTATGTTCTAGATTCTGCACTTTTTAAACAATTTGTGTCTCATGAGTACACTACTATGAATACTTCGTCCTGTACATGAGCAACATAATTTGTGCTACAAATTGAACACTTTTTCACCTCATGAGCCATTGAAAATTACAACGAGTACTTATTCTATATACCTGTAACAAATTGTGTTGTTGTGTGCAAATTGGATGCCATATACATTTGTGTATAATTAAATTATCTATACTAATGTTTCTGTGTCTGCCAACCTTTTTTTGTGGTGCGAAATTTCGCACTCTTGCAAAATTTTGGAAACTTTCTATTGCATATGCAATGATCTTTTGAAAAAAATTACTCAAATTCGAAAAGAAAAATCACAAAAACGTTTAAAAGTTGCCAGATTCCCTACATGATTTTAAAAAGATAGCCAAAAATATATAAGAATCTTTTTTAGAACTCCTTTCCTATTTTGTTAATAGCCAAATCAACTTACGGATGGTTGCTACCTTGCCTACATCACAAAATTGAAAAACAAAACACTGGTGCCGACCTGTCACTCTGGACCCTTGTTTGGCAAACAGTGGTGAAATTGATTTCTCTTTTTTCAAATATTCATGTCAGATATTATGAGATTATTTTTGAATTTCCTTGAAAAGATTGGGGAGATAATTATGAATCAATGATTTCATTATAATTTGAGGCAGGGTTTTGACTAGTATGTTGTACTGCTTTTTTGCAGCAGTTTTAAAGACAACCCCGTGTAAGGATTATTTGTTAAATGGTTTTGATGATTTCATTCACCCCTTCAAGACATGGGTTTGTTTGTTCAAATTTTGGGCCTGAATTCTTCTTCTAGAGTTGGATATTATATCAGCTGTCTTATTTCCAATCTCGTTGTTAAATGCACAGAATGTAAGCAACTACACTTCTTGTTAGGTTGTGAAGAAGTCCCTACAGTCCCGTTTCTTGTCGCATATTTAGAACATAGTGCAACTGGGGTAGATGAAGATGGTCAATACAATCTTTAAGAAACTTGTGAGAACGTTAATTAGGACCAAAGACCATGCAAGAAAAAAATTCAGCATGTGAGGAAGCTAATTAGGAAGGGAACACCATTCAAAGAAAAAATTTAAGCTTGTGAGGAACCCAATTAGGAGTGTTCAACACCATTCAAGACAAAATTTAAGCTTGAGAGGAAACTAAATTAAACTAATTAGGAATGGAACACTGTTCAAGAAAATATTCATTTCTTTGCTTTATGTTTTGTAGCATTGATAAATGCCCATTTGTCAAACAGGTGCACCCCTTTTGCATTTACTTTGTTGCTTTTTTGGATTCAAAACATCTTGTTGAACTCAAATACACTTTGGAAGCATCAACATATTAACTGGGAGAGCTGTTGAGACCACAAATTACAATGTCAAATTCAATAGGAGTTAAAACTCTTGTTGACTTGTTGTCAAGAATGGAATTGCCAAGTACTGAGCAATACAGCTTTTGAAATGTAACACATCTAACTTAACAATTCAGCTTCAATGCAACCCCATATAGGTGCCAACTTCATCAACCTCCCAAACTCCAACACTCCAGTTTTGTAGTTGACCTTGTTGTTATTAGCATTTATGAAACAATGAAAAATAAGATACCAAAACCTATTGGATGCAACTTTGTTAATGTGTATAATAATGTCAATTTCAAGTTTCTAAAATAAAACATTTTCAAGAATGTAATGAGACAAAGCATGAAACATACACCCTACTACTCACTAGAATTTGCATGCTAACACCCATATTGGTTAAATCAACTTTGCATTCACCTTCATGTCCCATCCTCAGTTACTTGTGATAGGCATGCTTACATCACAATGTTTATTTTGTTTGAAACAACCTTTGCATAGCCACAACTATTGGGTTTTGGGCAAAGACTCAAGAGGGAGAGGGAGAGTGGAATGGGAATGAGTAACTAACTAAATGGATGGACTTTATTAGTCTTGGGGTGAAGGGTTTAGGGTCTTTGACAGTAAATGGGATTTTGAATTAGGACTATAATGGCCTAAGGACTGTAGTTATCAGTAAGGTCAGAATCTCCTAATTAAAAGTCATTCCCTTAATTAGTTGAGAGACATGCAGGGTTTAACAGAAGCATCAGCATCTACTTAATAAGGAATAGTTAGTAAGTAGTAACTTGTAGGTATGGTTTGCTGATCCGCCTTTGCTAAATTTGTAGGCACTCACAACACACATCAGAGGATTCCAAACTCAAAAAGTACATGGCATATTTCATAGTTTAAGTAACTTTTGATTCTTTAGGGCCATGAAAATCAAAATAGATGTTGAGCTGAAAAACACTCAGAATTATGCAAATTGTGTTTTTTATCGTGGTCTCCTTGCAGGCAACTTGAAGAAGAAATCTGCTGCAACAATATGGAAATCCACTTCCCTTTCAGTCAGTATGTTTTTCACTGCAGTGAAGAGCAGAGCTCTGGAAGCTCTTGTTAGTCCCATCAGCCTTAGATGAAAGTCAAGATTCTACTTTTTGGATTTGTGAATTATCTTATTTACCAGCATTTGTAAGCTTATTTTCTGAGATTTTATTTTCCCTGTGATTGTTGTTGTGCGGGACTACGTCAGCATGCAACGGTGTTTTGATTTTCCCAATTTTGTGATGTAGCTGAGTGACGATTATACATAAGAGGATTTAGTCAAATCTGTGAATTATCTTACTTACCAGCATTTGCAAGCTTGCTTTCTGAGATTTAATTTTCCCTGTGATTGCTGATGTGGGTTACACTGGTTTTTTCTTCCAATTTTGCCATGTAGGTGAAGTGACGATCATACATAAGAGGATATCACCAAATCTGGCTATAAAAATAACGAAAGTAAGAAAATTTAAGCTTTTGTCTATATTTAGGGCTATCTATTAAACTTCATATGAAATCTAGCAAAAAAAAATTTTAATTTTTAAATTTGGGTTTTTTTAATAAAAGAAAGGAGTTACTGACAGAATAGTTTTTTTTATTTTTGAGGTCAGAATTTTGTCAAATTTCAGCCCCAAAAAAGCACTGGCATCCAACACTATTGGAAACCAAGAAAATCACACACATAAAAACATGCACACAAATGATGAGAATCTAAAGCATGACACACAAATAACAGCCCCTCAAACACACAACAAATCTGAAACCCCCTTCAGAGTGAATTGGGTTCCAAGAACCAATAACTACATATAGCTAGTATTTTTGCACTAAATATCTGATATATTTGACACACATAGGTCATAAAATAACCCTGGATTTTCATCTGCAATAAGAACATCACTCTTGAGTTTTCCCTCCATTTCCTGCAGTGATATGTACCATGGCAAACCCGACAAGTCTTGAGGTTCTCGTGTTCAGAATGCAGTTTTTGGTATTGTATTTTTCTCGTAACTGGCCTGGAAAGTTATCCAAAAATAAATTGAAAGAATAGACCCATCAGTTTAAAGTTATGTTGTTCTATTTTGTAATAACCATTGGTTATGAACAGGGTCTGTTCTCCAATACCCATCTTGAGAACCATTGATTATACTACCTAGGTGAGGTAAGTTATTAGGTTTTTTAATTCTAATTTTAACATTTCTTCATTTGTATTTTTATTTTTTTATCGTAAATGTGTTTAGGGTTTTAGGATTGGTATCCTACCCAAATCAAAATCCAATCATATGGGCAGGTTCCGGGTAGGATATTAAATTTTGAAAATTCAATACCCAGCTGGTATGTTATATATTGGTTCTCAAAAAAATCAATAACCGACAGATAGGTTATTGATACCCGACCAGTTACCTGGGTCCGAACTCAATAACCCTGCCAACAGTGGTACCGACATGACATGAAGCAGTTGCTTAGTTTTGGCCAACAACAAGTTATTATAAAACACTTGATGTGTGACTATGGACTTAATAATAGCATTGTATTCCTGAGCAGATTTGGGGATGAGATAAATACCACACGAGTTGTGTCTGCCTGAACAGAGAAACACTCTGCCTTGTGACCATATTCAGGATCACAAGTGGAAAGAGTACCTGACATATGAATACCTTGAACAATAACACATAGTAATCCTGAGCAGACAGATTTGCAAAAGATTTGCAATTGTTTTTTTTTTAATATAGTTTCCTGTAGGCTATATACTCTGTCTGGAAAGCAATGATGTGAAAACCTTTCTTGATGTTAAAAACTGTGTTGTGTAAATGATCAGAATCAGAACTTTAAACAAGCATTCTGACACAAAAATATATGTGTGTGTGTCACCACATTTTGTATCAATTTGATGGTCTGAGGATTCTCAAGTTGCTTGTGCAATTTATTTAATTAGTAGCTTACTACTGTGGCGTTGGGGTCAGAGAAGAAATGGGTTTGACTCCATTTTCTGCATGCCCAGGGCGTGACTGGCTTTGGATTCCTTTGAGTGAAAGTTTCATTTCTTTTTTCTTTTTCCTTTTTCAAGAAAAATTCAAAAAAAGATTGCAAGAAAAAATAAATAAATTATGTGTGTTTTTACAAATGTTTGTCCCCTGTATATAGGCCTGCACATGGTATATAGTCCCCTCTATTCAATTTTATGTAAAGAACCTTACCATGCTGGTATGTCTTGAGCAGTGGTACTTTTTCGATTTTCTGATGTTGCATCAATGGTTAGCGTCCCAAGAAGGATGTAGCATTAAATAGCCACAGGCTTTTAGAACTTGTCTAAATAGTATGAAAACTAGATTTTAAAATGCTACCAAACTAAAATCAGAGTCCAAATGTGGTGAAAGCTTTTTGAAAAATAAATCATTTAATTTGATGTTTTTTTCAAAAAATCCAGGAATATTGTGGTAGGATGTTTCCTGTTTATTTTTTGCATGTGAGCAAAAATTTCACACTTATAAAAACGCTGGTCTCGAAGCAATACACTGGTCTCCAGTGTATACTAGTGTGGGAGGGCCTTGAGCTAATATAGTCCCAATTCTATACCTGCCTCAAACATCAAGTATATACCTGCCTCAAACCAGCCAAGAATTGATCTTTGACCAAATACCACACTGAACCTGTTATGAACATTTGAAAGAGGACCCAATGCGAAGTCCAAACTCCCAGCTGGTATGAGAATTTTATATAGTTCCCAATACCAGGATCAAGCTAGTATGTTCAAAAGTTGATAACCACACCCGCATTGCTTTTTACATACCTTCATGCAATGATCAATTTTTGTTCTAAACATGCAATTCTTGCATACAAGAAATTATATGTTTGTAGGTTGTTATGTAATCACCCAGTTTTCTATCATGCCTTCATAATTTATTCATCACAGCAAACATATGTCAGGCCCACAGAGTAGCAGCAGGAGTCAGGCAGAGCCTGCAAGGAAACCTGATCTCTAACTCTGATCTTTCCCTGCAAAAACTAATTCTTATTATTGTTTTCCCGTACATGTGAACTGATCTCAACCAAAAGCTGATTGTACAAATTCTGATCAAATCACAATTGATGAAAAACTTGTGAGACTTTAATTGAAAAGAAATGAACATGAAAACAAAGGAATGAAGAAGGAGAAAGTGAACTAAAGAAATGCATGAAGGGGGCAGGTGTATGTGGCGAAAGAGGGCGATCTAAAGTCATATAGTAAAGTTAGCTAGCTACGAATGGCACCTGAAACTCAGATATCAGACTCTGAAAATGAGACTTTGAGTAAGGGAAACTTGGGAAGTCATGCACAACTCAGCATGGACCGACTACCATTGTGGGGGCTCAACTTAGAATCCAATATGCCTGCCATTCCTGAAGCGCAATCAGAACATGTTTATGACCACAAAAGAAGGTTATGACGACTGAAATGGCACTTCAAAAGGAGCAGAAGATAAGTAGTCATGTGTATGCACATTTGTGAACATTCGAACTGATGTGCTCGGGTGGTAAATTTGATTGAATGATATGCATGCTAGTTGATTGAATAGAAATGTACAATTCCACATTCCAATACCATTCAAATGATGCAAAAAAGGTAAATGATGAATTTTGTGGGAAGTAATTTACCTCTGAAAATTGAGAGGTGTACATGGGCAGTGTCTTGGTTCTTAGGGTGAAATTTAAGTGTATATATATGTAGCAGAATAGTTGTAACAGATGTAGGATTATTTTGCAATTTTGTGATACCAAATCTTTTGCAAATGTTTCCAATATTTTAGCATAATTAGTCAAATTTACACTAGAAAAATAAAATTTTCCCACTTTTTTGGGTCAAAAAATAAACAAAATGTGTCCACAACATATTAGTAAACACTTTAGACCACATATGGACATAAAAATGGGAAAAATAGAACCCCATAGCCAAAGAAAAAATCTCTAAATTAATCCAAGGTTAATTTCATTCTTTTTTTTTTATTGCAATCATTCTAATTTTTATTGGGATCATTTTTTTATTTGAAAGCTTGTATTAAAAAAATTGTAAATCTCTAAATTTAAATTTTATGATTATTTAACTTGACTTTTGAAAGGGAAGTTTAAAATCTTATTATCATTTTAAGAAATTTATGGAATGTACTATAATAATTAAATTAATGTTTACACTTTAATTTTATGATCATTTAGCTTCACTTTGAAAGGGAAGCTTTTTAAGGGTATGTAAGAAAGAGGTAAAGATAATGTTAAAGGATGTGAAAGCTTTGAAAAGGTATTTGAAATGTAGTTGTAAAAGTAAAATTAATAATGAAATCAATGTCTTTTTTCATGCCCATGTAAGTGGGTAGGGGAAAGGAGTGAGGTATTTATTAGAAAAAGAGTGAGATAATTAAAACGCGCAACATTCATGAATGGCATGAAAGCCATAACTCGGGATTTAATAAAATATTGGTTTGTTTGTTTCAGCCTAGTCTGAAGGTAAAAGCCATATAACACATTTATGGTAATACTTGACTTTGATAACCCAAGGTGCTTAAAGTTGCCGGAAGATTTATGTTGTTTGGCATCTATCAAGATCAAGGAGGCATCTATCATAATTAAGGAGGAGCTGAATGGCACCAACCATTTTCTTTCAACTAAGCCCTGTGATTACAATTTCTTGCTTCTTAAAGGTACTGAATCTGAAATTAATCAGCCTCATTAAGGTAAAGAAATGTGTTCAGACACAATGTTCTTACTTCTCGCTCACCAAACAATTCTTCACATTTGTGTCCCAAAAATGTACTTCATGAAAAGCACCACTGTTGATCAACCCATGTTACCTCAATTCCTGAAAAGCAAAAGCAATTGTGAAAAGGTTACAACTTGTAATTTCACTAGACAGTGCTCACAATTAGGGACCTTTGGAAGTATACAGCATAATGCAGTGGTGCTTGTTGTGAAAGGATCATTGTCTTGTACTTCAATAATCAAAGTTGCTTGGAGCACTACTGGGGTATTGATTTAGGAATAGGACTGCAATTTGTGAGACTTAACATTCACATCAGAGCAAACTTCAAAAGTGTTTAATTGGATAATTGTTTGGCCTGGTGCCACTTTGTACTGTGAAATTAACATGTAGGTCAGTCACCTATACTTTTAATGCAATTCTAACAAGTGTGCTTAAATGGAAATAACATGCAAGATGCTCCTTTTAGTTGCCTCTCCTTGCTTAACAAGCAGTTCATTGCAGAATGATTAATTACTCTGCCCATTATGGCATGTTTAAACTTCAAACCTTAAAGACTTCCCTTACTGGAATCAAGAACAATTCATGTATATGCATGCACTTTTATGGAACATGCCCACATGGTACTCCAGATGTCACTCACACATTGGGTCAATTTTGAGCCAAAATTTATGCGCAAGTCCTACATCAATGTGTAGTCTCTTCACTATGGGCAGAAACAATAAAGTAAAATAAGACAGCCAAAGGTAAGGAAAAATAGAAGGTCCAAGTTCCAACAACTCTTCCTCCTCCCCCAAAGAAGTTGCCCAAGAAGTTGGGTTCCATTCAAAACAATTATTTATTCTTAAATTGGCAAGACTTCGACACCAACATAATGGCATGTACACGACCAGGTCTCACTCTTGAGTTTGTTAGCTTGGGCCCTTGTGTAAAACCACTTGACCAAATCTGAGCTTTCAAATAATGTTCATGTTCCATTTTGAGTTGAGTTGATTCTTGGGCCCTAATGTGAAATGGGCCTCAAGTAATTTGCACAATCAATTGACGAGCAAAACACCATGGACAACACTTTCAATGTCATGTTATTACTAATGTTGTGCAATTATGTATAACACCAAGATATGGTTGTTCGTGAAGGACCCATGTAAATTCTATCAATGGGTGATCATTCGTCCTAGACAATACCAACAATTTGAATGCTAGTTGGATTGTCTAATATTGCTTATGATTTTTTTTAACTTAAAACTTGATGTCATTTATCTTATCATTTCCATCAGGGATTTGTTTTCAATTTTGTGAGGTCAAAAAGTGACCACAGATGTCAGCTAAAAAATCAAATTTAGTCGAAATTGCCATACTACTCAATGTAAAAAAAATTAAGTTACATTAAAAGTTATTTATTTAGCTATATTTGAATTGACATTGTTTTGAATCTTTAAATTTATTTTTGCATGTGAATTATTGATGGAGTTGTAAGAATTGTTTACCATGATGCAGGCATGTTGGCATATTGCACTTAGTAAAAAAAATTTAAGTGCATTATGCAATCACAGTTTGGTTTGTTTTGAGGCTAGAACACATTATAAAAAAGATTTCAACCCAATTTCTAAGCTCCACATTATTGTCACTTTAGTTGGCAATGGTGATCCAGCTTACAACTGAATATTATTGTAAAGAAATATCGATATCATATTGGGTGTGGTTGAACTTTCATGTCCACCCTTTGTGCTTCAAAATTTTAGCCCCCAAGAAAAATCCCTATGTTAAATTGCACCATTTTAACCACTTTAAATTGAATCATTATAAAATCACTACCATTGACTTTGTTCCAAACATGTTTAGTCTCCAACCTTGGCTTTGAAAGTATTTCAAGTCTTTTATTTTTTATTCACATGGCATTTGTGAACTGTTTGTGAATTGAATAGAATGTAGATTGTGGCAACTGTGCATGTTTGGAAGCTGCTAATCTGCTCCAAAATGTTGAACAAAATCTCAAAATTCTATGGAAAATTTTCTGTGGGTAGGCATATTTTTAGAATCCAAGTCATCCAAGTTACTCTTAGGAATTTGAGAATCACAAAATAAGTCCTAAATGTTCCAAAAGGAAGACCAAAAAGCCAGTAAGAAAAACAGGCCCATAATTCAAGAAAAAAAAGAATCAAGCTATTCGACAGGAGACAATGCAGTGAGACTGAAATCGAACAACTTGTAGAAGCAAACATGTTGTTCATGCCTTGTCTTTTCTCAGTTCATCAACTGTGGGTATGTACCGAGGATGTGAACAGGCCAAACCTTATGAGTAGGGTAAAACCCTATGCCACAAGATTTTCCGGATTATGGGTCATTGCAAGGTAGAGCAAAATTTGGGCCTGATTCCAGTAAAGCCCATGGCCAAGGGATTTACTGAGCATATATAAAGACTTGCTTTGATCATATGAAAAAAAGGGAGGGCATCTCAATAAATGAAACACCCACTGGAAGCTGATTTGCCAAGGGTTTTAGTAAGCATAAAGACTTGCTCAGATTACATGAAAAAAATGGGGGGCACTTCAATATATGGAATGCCCACTCTGGTGAGCATTCCATTTATTGAAACACTGCCCAAACAGAGCAGAGGAAAAGAATGTCTTTTACACTAAAAAAATTGAAGCAGGTCTTTACAATGAAACAAAATACCAAGGGAAATATGAGAGGGAAAATGAAAGGACACTGGTGGTGGACCTTAGTGTTTGGTTTAGGATTTGTTGGCAACCAAGACTTTGGAATAAGAAAGTTTCTTCCCTCTCAAAAAATTATGAACAACATGTTCAAGAGACACTCAGGAGTGTTGCTTTTTTAATCATTTGGAATTTTCATTTTTAAATGAGTAGACCAAGAGCAACTTTGTTTGCCTATTTTGTGTTGCCTAAAGAAATTGACAAAGTTCCCTCATGATGGGTTTTACTTTGGGTAACACTTGGGTCCCTTTGTGTTTTCTGACATCTTTTCATGGAATACCTGGCTTGCAAGATTTGTCAAAGGTTGGACAAAATAAGATGGCAAAAGTACTACAAGTCAACCTCGAACTTTAGGTTAAGGTAAAGTTAAGATAAAGTCCAAGATTGGGGGCATTCCCAAAACAAGGAGCCTACGCCAAGTCCAGCTTTGCATTTTTGTAATGTTCACCTCTTATACCCATTATATTTTTATAAGTGTTAATTATATATCAAACCTTTATAAATGTTAATTAATGAATATCAACCATATCCACTATACATGTATAAATGTTAATTGATTATATATGTCACAAATCTACAAGTGTTGATTAATTATACCCATTCATACCAATAAATATTAAGTTATTATACCAATATGGGTTCCACATTGCTATTCATTACTAATGATATTCATTTTTTTTTAATTTCTATATTTTTCATGTTTTCATATGGTCTTGGATAGTTCACCATAATTTATGTTTAAATGTTTAATTTAATTTAATTATCATGGAAATGAAAAGACATATGGTAATTTGCCTTTTCATATTCATATTGGTGGCTAAGGAACAATCATGAGGTAGTTATTTTAAAAAGGAGTGAAATAGTTATTAAGAAAGTTAGTAGGAAAGGATGTACTTATTAAGAAACATGCTTGAAAATGAAGTAGTCACTTTTGAAATTGTCTTTTCAAGGATGATCATGTGATAAAACTTGTCTTTGTAATTGTTTAAGGGTAACCACACAATAAATTTCCAAAAATCATCCATATACCAATTTTTTTGTCATTGGAATTTGATGTTTGGTCATTTGTACTATTTGAATTAACAACTAGTTAGTTATTGGTTATGCTTGTTAATAGTTGTTAGGTAATTAGTAATATTTATTAGTAGGACATAAACCTTTATGAGCGGATTAATTTGAAAAGGAGTGTCATCTCTTCTAGGATATTTTGTATGAATTTTTTTTGTAAATTTTAAAAAATATTTACTTAGTTCTATTCTTATTTCTAGATTTATTTTGAATGTTTGAATTTTATCAAGTTTTCCATTACCATTTGGCAACCATTTGTGCTTTCAATTCATTGAATCAAATATAAACAAAAAAAGATATTTGAAATATGTAATTTGTAGAAGGATTGTTTACTTTGACAAAAAAATATTTTTTAACTTTTAACTGATATAATTTTTTGGTGTAGATATTTTTATTTGAAATATTGACTTAAATTTTATACAAGTTATTAATCACATTTTGGTTGTAATTAAACAGCTAATTGGAGCATTGTTTTATTATTGTAAGGTTTGGAATATAATATGGGTTTGGTTTAAACTATAATAAAAACCCAATGTTTTTAACTATTTCAAGGTTTGGAATTTGAAAAAAGGTTGAATCATTGGAAATTTGATATAGAGGTTTAAATTAATCTACAATAGTCACCAAAACTCAGAAATAATTAAATACATGAGTATTCTTGTAACATTTCAACATTCTTGAAATTATGAGGCCATGAATTCCATGTGCCAATGTATGTACCATAAACCAACATGGAGGAATTGGTTCATTGGAAATGAATGACCAATGGTTGTGACAATAACATTTAATAATAATCTATAAAAAAATTCAATCGAGGATACAATTATAGGTCAATATCACCTTTCAAAACAACATATTTGGTCCAATGGAAAAATCAACCAACTATTGGTGGGTCAATAACACCTAACAACAATTGAAATCCTTACCATATAAAAGAAAACACTTGGAATGAAGATTTTTTTTCAATGGGGGGTACCCAATTGGTACATCACTTTCTAGATGTTGCAAATCTTATAAGTCATAATTTTCACTTTTACATCATTCTCAACAAATGAGAAACCCCATGGAGGACTTTTCCTAATCATGGAAAACTAATTGTAAGTACAAAGCCAAAATGAGAATTCCAACCTTTGTCTTGGGTTTGCAACACAAACTTGAAATAATCATGAAACTAAGTCAAAGATTTTGTTAAGGTGGATTGCCATGAAAAGTGTTGAAAGGTGCTTCAACCCAAAATCAATGAGAGGTGGGGGTTCACAATTGTGCCCCATTGCATAAATGAAGGCATTGACTTTCTTTTAAACAAAGGAGATAAGTGGCAAAGATTGTCACAACCTTGATTTGCATATGTGACCAACTCCTAGAATAAATAACAAATTTTTTTCTCACAATGAAAAGACTTGAAAGTTTCCAAATGAAAATGGGTTGTGACCAAAGTTAACAACTCATAACAAAAGGAGTGAGTTAAAAAAGTGTTTTAAGATTCAAGCACACTCTCATAAGTATGAAAGAATGCAAAAGAAGTGAATCCCAAACATTCCCAAGTGGGAAACATTTTGAGAGTTGGAACCTTGAATTGTTTTAAACATTCAAAAGTGTATATAACAAACTTAGTCCAAATTGGGTGCCCAATACACCAATGGAAAGGCCTTGAAACATAGATATTGAAAATGAACTCACATTTTTTAATTTTCATGAATTTAGAATTATGACCAAAAGAAACGTTAGGAATCAAACTAACTTTCAACCAATAAAACTTGAAAACTAAAGGTCAAATGAACTCCAATTAAAACATGCAACCTAAAGTTGAAATAAATTCAATAAGAGTTACAAGATAATGTGGTCACATGTTTGAAGAAGACCTAGTTTAAGGGATTTATGAAATGTCAAAATTTCTAATAATTAAACTAATTTTATCATTTCAATGTAGTTTCCATGGCTAGTCACAAATTAAACTACAAAGGAGGAAATGGAAATTTGTTTCAAGTTTGGGCCATGTGAACTCTAGATGAATCCATGGCAAGTCCATGATCTATTTGGTTCCAAATGCACAAATTTGTCTTCTTATATTGGTTTTTACATTTTGACATGTCTAAGAATTCAACTTGAAGAACTCTAACTAATCCCATCCTATAACTTTTGCACATCTTTTTGACCCTTCAATGCAAAAAGCTAGGGAACACACTCAAGACTGACACACTCCCAACTCTTTGAAGGATTCAAATATGAGTCCAAGTGAAAGACAGCGGAAGAGGGAGGAGTTGGGACGCGTTCCCTAGCTCACAACACTTTGAGGGGGTAGAGGGGCGTGTTGGAGCTCCGGGATGGGACTAAAAAGAATTGACAAGCTTATTCACTCACACGAGTCTGCACACACACAAAATGGTTATTGCATAGTTGGAGCATTTTTCGTGCTAGGACGAGTCACGGGCAACACGGACACACAAATGTCACAACCCCACTTTGGGCTAAGTGTGAGGATGAAGCTCACACTCCCAAAGTTGGGGATTTGGAGTCCTCCGGGACTCCCAAATGTTTAGAGTTCAACGACAGAGGCCAAAACACCTCGCATTGGGGTGTTCTTGGTGTCATCGAAAAGGTCTTGAAGTTTAAATGTCCAAAATGGCCTTGCATTGGTCATTTGGACATTTGCAGCCCAAGTTATGGGCAAAAGAAAGGCCGGGAGTCAAACTGGCAATTGATTCCCGACCACTAAAAGTCCGGAATCAACCTTTTTTCAACATTCGATTCTAAAGTGTGACATGGCATTAGAAAGCTTTCGAAGAGAGATACAACTTTGGTTTAGACCTCGTTTTGATTGGATTCTGCAGTCGGGAGATATGAGCTCCCAAAGTTCTGGGATTCCAACTCGGGATAGTTTCGGGACTCCAACTTGGGAGTCCCAAGAAAAAGAACCATTTGGATGTAGCCTCCGTGGAGTAACGCAGAGAATACTATATGGGGGAAGGTGGTAGCTTCCCTCGAGTCTGGGCCGTGGTGAGTCTTGTGTGTCAAAATGCCTGTGGCTTGTCCCAACACCCAAGGGTGTTTCCGAATGTGAACTAACTCTCGTGTGGTTGGTTCTGGATGCAGATTCAAGTTTGATAATCTAGTCCCTCTTCCTAGTCTAATCCCAAGATTTCTAGCACGCCCCTCTACCCCTTTTTAGTGCTGGAAGTCAAGAGCGACCCCCAAGTCCCAACTTTCCGCAACCCTACATAGTTGGACCCTCAAGTAGGTTCAACAAGGGACTTAGGAGCGCGTCACAAGACTCGCCACGGCCCGGAATTGGGGGAATCCACCACCTTCCCCCTCATAGTATACTCTGGACCTCTCCACGGGGCCCACATCCAATTGGCTTTTCTCTCCTGGGAGTTCCGAAATCTCGCCAACAGGGACTCCTGCAACTTTGGAACCCCATAACTTTGCAAGTAGACCTCAAAACGAAGTGTGGTCTGAAGCAAAGTTATAGCTCTCATCAAGATCTTTTCAACAATATGTGGCACGTCGTCTGAAGCCAAGTAAATCGGGTCAATTCTTGACTTTTTATGGTCGTGAGTCAAACTGGCAATTTGACTCCCAGCCCTTCTTTTGGCCATAACTTGTGTTTCAGATGTCCAAATGAGCAATGCGATCCCATTTTAGACATCTAAATTCCAAGAGCTTTTTAATGATATAAATAAGGTCATAAGCCGTTGAGTTTTGACCCCTCAAATCACTCTCTGAAATTTTGGAAGTCCACCGGAAGTCCACTGGGACTGCATTTCCCAAAGTCGGAGTTGCCTTGGGAGTGTGAAAGTTCACTCCCTCACACTTTCTTACACTCCCTGGAATATGGGATGTGACTCCCGGGCTTCCTCTTGGCTCGCACCCTTGCAACCCCTTTGCCTTGGTCACGAGCCTAAAGCTAGGGTTGCGACAAAGACATTCAAATCCTTTACAACACATTATATCACAAAGTTTACAATGATACTTTGTGTCAAGCCTTTGGGGATGCATTAAAAAACCAATAGCAAACTTATAACATCACTTGTTATATGTCACCTAATAAAAATTGTAGATTAGTGTTCTTTCCTTTGGAAGCAAATTTTGAAAACAAAATCTAATTGATAAGAGTGATAATGTTAATTGAAACATAATACGACATGTTACATTGTTCTAATCATATTTTTATAAGTACTAATAAATGAATACCATCATATTAATAAAATATTAACTAGTTACATTAATTGTATATTAAGTCACCTATATTTTATTAGGTAACTAATACAGTAGTCTCTCGCTTAAGTACGCAACTTGAACCTACATGGTTTGTGCGTACTTAGCCAGTAGGTGCGTACTTTAGATTTGCAACTCCCGAGTCGCTTACTTTTGGTAATCTACTTTGCAACTACACACTACCTATTGAGACACAATCACATTACCTTGTCCCTTATGGCAAGTTCAGTGAAATGTTTCCATGAAGTCTCACAAGTTAGGACACGTGGTGCACATTCCTGAAAATGTGGGACCAAATGAAAACTAGGTACATTATTGGGTGGTCCCTCCTCCCTCAGAGAGTCAAAGCCACGAAAGAAAAAAACTACTTTACTTGAACTAATATGACATCCTGGAACTTCTCCATTTTCCTTTTTTAATTATTCCTTTGTACATTTTCGAAATCTACTGTGTATTTATTAATAAAGTTTTGCAGGGTTTCACCACTTTACCTAATGTTGGGGTGATGCACCTGTCATGAAGCATTTCTATTTCTTAAGTGGGTTTTGTCTCTTCTTCTTTCTTTTTTTTCCATTTTGAGTTCTACAAAAAAGATCCCACTTGAAATCTGTGTTTTTTTTGTCCTCCATATTAAACCAGTGTTGGGCGATTCTCTCCTTTTTCAAATAAAGAACTAGTGTGTAGGGTTGAGTACACGGGACCCTTCACAAGCGGTTCCCAGAAAATCAAAGAACCAGTTCAAATCCTTGATTAGCAGTTCTCAAAATAAACCCAAAACTAGAGGTTCTTCTGATGATTGTATGTTTTTGCAAAAAACTAGAACCAGAGCTTCTGTGATTGTGTCAATTTTGTGAAATCCTGAACCAGAACTTCTACAATTCTGAAATTTTTTAGAAAATTGGAAGCTTAGATCATTTTATCTCTAAAATTTATTGAAAAAACGTACACCAGAGGTAATTAATAATTTTGAACCCTAATTTTTTTGCCAAAAAATGCGTACTTAACTGGGATGCGTACTTAAATGGGTGCGTACTTAAGCGAGAGACTACTGTACTATTTGAAATAAGTATTAGCTAGTTGTTAAGTAATTAGTAAAATATGAACCTACATAAAGAGATCTCAAGGGGGACAGTATTCAAATAAAATAAAACATGCGTGAATAAAAATATAGGGTGCAATACATTGGTTGTCAAGTAAAACTTATAGGTTATTTATTTCAAAAATAGGGTTATGTATATTTTGGGAAAAAATTTACAGTTAATAGAGGGTATGTGTAAGTATCTAATTGTTAAGGTTTTTTTTTTTTCTTCTTAAATTAAGGATTTCTTCTCTTCTTGTTTTCTTCTAATTTGGGTTTTAAATAATATTAACAAGTGATTGCTTCATATTTGTATATTGTGAAAATCAAAGACACAAATTTATAGATATTCCTCACAAATGCAAAAACACAACTAAAATCAATCTTCCATAACAAGTTGAAAATAAAATCTCAAAATTCGAAGTAAACATGTTTATAAAACCAAAAATAAAAGCATAAAATTAATCTAAAAAATAAGAAGGAAGAATTTCTAAAAGTTTTTTAAATTAAAAAGAAATTCCAAAAAAAAAAAGTTAGTTCATTATCCTCCAATCCTCCTATTTATACCAAATATAACATTGTTTAAAGTCAAACAATCAAAAAATTCAAACTTAAACTGTATCAATTATTGGCCACAAATTCAAAACAACTTATTATTGTCAACAACTCATTATTGTAACATACCAATTACCAATTCATTTAATCCATCGATTGCCCTAACACTTATTATTGGTTATCTTAACAAACTAGTTAAATAATGTCCCATTATCCAATAAAAATTGAACTAAGTCTAAAAATCATATTTTCTCACCGATTACTAGTTGGTAACAACTGGTTATTATGTACATACTTGAAAATTTGGGTTAACATTACCCCTCCTTGAAAACTAAATTTTGTCCTTAAAATCAGTCACATGTAACTACATGTTTTACCCCTATAGCCAAATCATTAATAGGTTGTTCACCTATGGTATCAACATGTTCAAGAAGGTTTAGGTTTAAACCTTGGTCTTTTAACAATAGGTGTGTCCTTCAATACTTATTTAGAGTCCTAAAAACCTCAGAAGCATGTGTGACAATGCCAATCAAGGTGACCTCTACACCCACCCCAACCTTTGGTATAACTAATGGAATAGGTTTAGGAAAAACAAGTTCTTCCAATTCTTTTACTTGAGTACTAACAACTACAACAAGTGTTTCCACAAATTCAATGGGCAAAAACAAAGTACAAGTAACAATGACAAGTTTTACTCCTCTATTGAATGGCTTTGGTTCTTTAGTGGTAGTGACAACATGTTCATTCCGAGAACTTGTAGCTATAATTGTTGCATGCACATGTGAAAATTTATGGGAAACAATAACATGTACCTCAACTAGTTTGTTAGTAATTTTATCATACATATAACCTTCAAACTATAATTGGTATGCAACTAGTTTATTCAAGTAGGCCTCCTCATCCACACAAGCAATTTCCAAACTATTATAGATATATTCTTCCATAACTAATCCCTTGTACGGTTTGCCACCATTCTTTCCATTTTGAGTTTCTATCTACTAATGTTTGGTTATGTACCTTAAGTAGAGCATTGTCCAAGAATAATTCCTCAAACTCCCTTGATTAGTTATCTATAAAGGTAGTTTGAGAAACTTTATTTAATGTTTGATGAAGTGTTTCCAATTCGCCTTTCAATTCTTGAATTTATACTTGAAGCTCATGGATACAATTTTCTATGTCAATGTTGGCCTTTGTCAACTTTCCCACTATTGTAAACATGTGTTCTTTAACACTAAAATGTTTTTCTCCTATTGCACACTAATATTCCATCTTACCATAATCCTTTGTTAACTAATCAAGATTGGTCTATAAAGCCTTCAAGTCATTATGGGTTTTTAAATGAACCTAGTTCAATTTATTGTATTCTTGCCGCAAAGCTTCAACCTTCTCGATTACCTTTTTAACTTCAACACCTTTGGCAACCATGTGCTTATTCTTTGTTTGCAGTTTAAAAAGTATAGTTTTCACAACGACTAGTTCTTTGTCCCTATTCTACAATGCTTGTTCATGGCTAACTAGTATGAGGCAATGGGCCTATAGTTGGTTGTTGGTGTCTTCTAACAAACTCTCAATAGAATTATACTTAGTCCTCAAATTGACCAAGATGTTTATTGTTTAAGGCCAAGTCTAGGCAACTAAAGTTGTTTGCTCAAATAAAAGTGTAACTTGTTTCAAGCTTTCATGCTGAACATAAGTTGTAGACATTTTAAGAAAAATATAAAGAAGTCTAGACTAAACTAGTTCAATACTTGTTGGTAACGAATTGCTAACCTATTATGTAGGAATTGAAGTTTCTTGAATAAGTAAAGGCTTTTGATTTGGTACCTATTCAAAGTCAAGTATACTTGTCCTCCATGAATTGATCACTTTTCATCCTATTTGTCATCATGTTACATGGTAACAACTTCCATATCCTTGTCTCCTCCTTCCATAATCATGATTCCTCAACGGAAGCAAAGTTTTTTCTTTGGTGGTGAACTAATTGGTTATAGATTCAATCAGTCCCTAGGTGTTGATGACTTAGTTTGTATTTTCAATTTGTGTGACTATCAAACTAGTCATAGCAATATATTAGTTGAGCGTACCAGTCGATGCTCGCTAATGAATTGCTCCCTAATATGATGACAACCTTAAAAAAAGGTTTTCAAAAAAGGGTTCTTTAAATTGCCCTTTAGCAACCTTCTTCTTCTTTTTCTCCTAAACCAGTTTTGTTTCTGGAAACCAATGTTGTAAACAAACTTATATAATTGGTCCAAAAAAACAAGTTGTTGGCTTCCTTTCAAGCGCTACACTACAAAATAAGTTGTCTTTTGTGACTTGATTTATGACTAGATTGTTAGTCATGGAAGACATCTATGACTACATGACTATGTAGTCGAATAGGACACATTGTTTAGGACACCTAATCGCTAATGTGGTTGAGTCATGAGACAATTAGTGATTGTGATTTTTGCATTTATTAAGTCATGGAGGTCATCAATGCTTGATGAAATCTATAAATTATGGTCGTTGGATATAACGCATTAAATATGAAATAAATATGTTCTCCACCCATGTCATGTAAACACATGGTATAAAGGTTTAAAACCTAGCCTATATGTTAGGAATGTAAGCCTTAACCTACCTACGAATGTAGGTTTAAATTAGTTAGCAAACTAAGCTAGTTAGGCTAATGCACTAAGTTGCAAATGTGAAGACTTGAACCCCTACTTAACCATTGCACCACATGATTTTTGCATGCCAAAAATATCACCATACTATTATTATTATTTTTTATTAACCTACTTAATAATTTAGGTACCCAAATACTTATGTTTAACAACTTACAACCTACCTAGTAACCTAGTAAATACTTAGCTTGGTAAGTAATAAGTAAGTAATATTTAAAGGTAGTAGTAAATAGGTGATAGGTGAGTATGTATGTATTAACTACCTAGTAGGTAGGTAAGCAGGTAGGTAGGTGCCAAGTAGTAGGTACATAAACATACTACTTATCTAGTATGTAAGTAGGTACATAGGTAGGTAGGTAGGCAAGCAAGCACTTAATAATAGGTAATAGGTAGGTACCTAGTAATAAATAGCAGGTAGGTACTTAGTAGTAAATAGTATGTAGGTGGGTACATACTACCTACCTAGTAGGTATGTACACATGTACTACCTAGTAAGTAGGTAGGTACCTAGTAGTAAGTATGTACTAGGCAATTAGGTAGGTATGTACTATTTATATCTAATAGGTTGTTAGGTAGGTACATATGTACTAGATTGTAGGTAGGTTGATAATAGGTAGTACTAGCCCATAGGTACTAACTATTTTGTAAGTAGCTAGTAAATAGTTAGTAGGTAGGTAGCACTTAGTTAAACTATCAACATAGGTAGGTTATTAATGTATGTGGTTAGTCAAGTAGTCGCAATGTAATCACAAAATAGTCATAATCTAATCATGCAGTCATAATGCAATTGCAAATGTCGTCACAAATTTGAATAAAAGTATGTGACTAAAGACATATGACTACATGACTAAATTAGGACATTAATCATAAATGTCCAAATCATGAAAGACACATTTTGGTGTTTTGCTACTAACCTTGCTGTAATATGTTTGTAATGTTTTATCCATCGAGTTAACTTTATTGACATTTGTGTCAACATGATGGAGCACTAGTTGATCTTCTTCCCTTTATTTGCCAAATTAAGGATAATGTCAATGTGGTTACTAAAATAAACTAACCTTTCTTGTTAACAAATGATCTGCAAAATTGTTGCAAACTTGACATGGTATTCCTCTTTCATTCAAATCACACCCCTTTGTTGTTTGTTGACATCCGATCCAACTATGTTCTTTAAAATGACTTGGGTCTCTTTGACCAATGCATTTGCTACATCAACCACTCTTTTATCATTGATGCCAAATTGTTGAATGATTAACACTTCCAATCAATAGTGATCTTCTCACCACAAACAACCGCTTTAATGTGTCTATCTTTAGTGGGCTCCCACATGTGTAAAAACTCCTCCAATACGTATAGTTGTGGAATTGTCTAGTGAATAGCAAACAAGCCACCCAAATTGGCTTGGTTTACCCATTGTTGATCTTTGGATCCCATTTGGATCCATTGTAACATTTTTTAGTTTTTTTTGTTTTAGTAGGTGCTCGCTTTCGAATCACTTTGGCAAGTGAAATGCCCTCCTTTACATATTCCTTTCCTTTACCGTTCATCATGAACTTCAATCACACCTTAGTATGTACAACAAGTATGTCATGGGAAAATCCTCTTTCAACCGATGTTGACAAAAAAATTGTTAATTGCTCAACTTCAACATGTTATGTACCTTCTACTTCTATTTTGTAGTCTTTTTTCAACTTGTTCTCCCTCTTCAAAATCATTAATTAAAATGAATGTAAATGTAAGAGGTGAAAAATGTCTTTGAAGGCTTCACAATGTCTCTTCATGTCCTCCTCCCATAGTGGCAACACATTGCAGAGCTTCAAAAATATATATTCTACATTTTTCTCCTCTCTAAAGCTCTTACTACTTTCTTGAAATGCAAGAGGCAATCTTGATGCAAGCAGTTCAATGTAAATTACGCATGGTACTCTAAAAGCTTCCTCTCTAATTTTCTATAGTTCTCTTTCCTCTCCTTCTTTCTCTTTTATTTGTCTTCTTATTTTGCCTCCTTCTTGCTTGCGCTATCTCTCAACTAATCCAAGGCATTCATGTCTTCATCTTGGTGCAATAATAAATATAAGAGTTTCCCAAATGAAAAAAATGAAAAGACACATCAACAATTACGCCAATTCTTTGTATTATAACCACAATATGAAAAGTGGCGACACTTGAAAAATGACATGACTTTTAGGGCGTACTTTCCTTTAAAAACTAACACCTATAACAAGTTCAATTGAAACATCATTACTTTGCGCAAAATTAGGGTTAACTAATACTTTCCCAACTAATTACCTCTTCAACAAATCATTGGTACCCTTTTCAAATAGTTTTTGGTTGGACAAACTACAATTGGTTTTCTTTTCAATCAAGTTATCTACTATCAAACCTTTAATATGAAGTTTAATCAAACCCTTAGTAAAAAGATTACCACAATGGTTTATTTCAACCGGTTCCTTATTGAATTGGTTACCATAATGAATTGTCTCAATTGGTTATTTAATGAACAGGTTACCATAATGGTTTGTCTCAATCAATTACTCAATGAACATGTTACCATAATGGTTTGTTTCAATCAATTACTCAATGAACATGTTACCATAATGGTCTATTTCAATTAGTTCCTTAGTGAACAAGTTACCAAAATGAGTTGTCTCAAATGGTTACTAAATGAATAGGTAACTAAAATTAGTTGTCCCAACTAAATTCTCTAATAAAAAATTATTAGACTCAATTAAAATAGGTTGAAAAGTGTGATCCTCCACAAAAATATAAGGTTTCAGTTTGTTAATGTTAACCAATACTATATTATGATCAAATTTATCAATGGTCACTAATAGTATGGTATTGTTTGGTGAATAATACTTGATCCTATATGGTCCAAACCATCATCTCTAAAATTTGCGGTTATGTGCTTTGATAGCCCTTGAAAACCATAGAACATAGTTTTCAAAATTGGTATTTTCCTTCAATGTTTTGGTTTTGAGACCATAACAACCAATTCCACTAGTTAGAAACTACCAAGTCTTATGTTATTAACTAGTTTTCTTGGAGTTTCTTTAGTTTTAATAGTTGATTAATTAAAACTTTAATAAATGTTAGATCTTTTTTTTTTTTAGTTTGGATGGTAACATGTACTCCATAGGTAACAATAGGTGCAACCTATAAACAAGTTGAAAGGGAGTGTGACTGATTCTAACCTTAAAAGCAGTTCTATAAAAAAATAAAAATATGGATAAATGTTCATCCTAATCATTTCCAATTCTCATACACTAGTTTTGGGAACAATGTACTTGAAATTTTGTTACTAAACTCAGCTTGTCCATTCCTTATGGATAATAAACAATAGAACTAGTATGTCTTAGGATAACATGATCAATTCAATAACAAATAACATCGTTAATGAAATGTGTACCTTGGTTAATAATAATGGTCAACGGGCAACCAAATTGGGCGAAAATATGGTCATATAAGAATTTTGTAACAACAATTGACGCATTCCCAAGCTTCTTGATACACTCAAATATGAGTCTGAAGTGAAAAACAACGAAAAAACAAGGAGTTGGGGCACGCTCCTTGGTTCGCAACACTTTGGGGGTAGAAGGGCATGCTGGGGTTCCAAGATGGGACTAGGATGATTAACAAACACTTACTCACTCACATAGACTTGCACAAAACCGAACAACAAGTTGGTTAATGCATAATTGGAACACTTTTGGTGCTAGGACGAACCATGAGCAAACTCGGACTCACAAGACTCACCACGCCCCATACTTGGGGGAAGCCACCACCTTCCCCCTTATAGTATACTTTGTGCCTCTTCATAAGGCCCACATCCAAATGGCATTTTGTCCTAGGACTCCCAAATGGGAGTCCTAAAATTGCCAAAGTTGGGACTCTTGTAACTTTAGGGCCCCATAATTTTGTGTGCAGACCTCCGATTAAGATATGGTCTAAAGCAAAGTTGTAGCCTCGTCAAGAACTTTTCAACGGTATGTTGCATGCCACCTAAACATAAGGGAATCAGGTCGATTCTTGACTTTTAGTGGTTAGGAGTCAAATTGCCAATTTGACTCTTGGCCTTTCTTTTGGCCATAACTTGTGTTTTAAGTGTCCAAATAGGTCATGCGAGTCCATTTTAGACATACACATTTCAATAGCTTTCTAATGATATAAAAATTCTTCAATCCAATGGGTTTTGACCTTTGAAATCTTTCCCTGAAAATTTGGGAGTCCATCGAAACTTCAACTCCCAAAGTGGGAGCTCACTTGGGAGTGTGACGATTCATTCTTTAACACTTTCTTGCACTCTTGGGAGTATAAGATGTGCCTCTCGGGCTTCCTTCTTGTCCCGCACTATTATAAGCCCTTGCCTTGGTCGCGAGCCCAAGGCTAGGGTTGTGACATTTTTGGTGTAAATAAAATCTGTTACTATCTTGAAAATCCATCCAAAAAGGTATATACCTCATGTTGGACAACTATGTTAATAACTTCATATGTAAAAGGCAATGGATAAGGATCATTTTTTGTTGTTGCGTTGAGTTTTTTGAAATCAACACAAAATTTCAACTTCCCATTCTTCTTGGGAACAACCACTATCAAAGATAACCAAGTTGCTTCTTCAACTGGTTTGATAAAACTAGCAACAAGTAGCTTGTCTATGTCTTGTTTGATGATAGCAACATAATTAAGATTCAACCGATACCTTGCTTGGTGAACAAGTGGTACTATGGGTTCCAATTCAATCCTATGTTGAATAATCTTTAGTGGGATACCTTTTAGGTCTTTGTATGTCCAAGCAAATACATCTTTGAATTCTCTTAGAAATTCAATAAATTGTTTTATGACAACCAATTCAAGTGCAAAGTTAACTTTCACCTATTGCACATTCCCTTTGGTGCTCAAATTAACTTTAGTTAACTGTTTTTTCTCAATAATTGTCTAACTAGTTATGGTTAGATCTTGTATTCACTTTCAAACATGTGTTTCATCAATAATCATATACCCTTATTTCTAGATGGAAGAAAGTCTCAGGCAAGTGTTGTTTGATGGTGTTAAGTGGGATAATTAAGTTAACAACTAGAACACATACCCATTCAACATGTTATTTTGGAACCGGTTTGTTATATTGAGAGTTGGTATGTTGACAATTTTAGAAACTGGTTTAATATGAGTAAATATTTTTATGGTTTCTATTGAAAACAAATATAACTTTGTGACAGACATTACATTGTCCTTTTCATCTAATATTCTAAAATGGAAATCATAACAAATTAAAATTTATGATCTTTTGGTTTGAACACCAAGTTTTTTGGTAACATCTATGGTTTCTACTATACCTATTCCTTGTATGGTAACAACATTAGTTCCCCAATCATGGGATATTTTTGGATTTTTCAACCATGGGCGTCCTAGGAAAATTGAATAACTAAGATTTAAAACATTATTGTTGATAACAATAAATGTAACTATATAGGGTATACCATGAACAAATATTTTCAAATCCTTAATAAAACCAAGTGATTTGGCTATAGTTTGATTTGACATAGGTAGATTTTAAGACATTAAATTAAGCTTTAATAGACCTAATTATACTCTCAAGTTTTCAGTAATGATATTAACTTTAGAATCTCCATCAATTAGCACATCATCAATACAATTTTTACCAACCTAAACTTGAATCACTATCATTTAGCAGTCAATGGTCACTATTGCAAAATATGTTTAAGTTGAATAGGTTAATGTTACACTAGTTTAATAGACTTAATTGGTTTTTAAATGTATCTTTTGATGTCTAGCACAATCCTCAAGAGTTGTCCCAAGTTGATTACATACTTGGTCTCCAAAACTTGAGTGTTAATGTCTATCAAAATCTCTTCCAAAGTCTTCTTTAATAATTTTGTTTGTGACATCAATTGAACATGTTGTTTACTAGTAATTAGTCAACTTATTATTTTTGGTATACTCACCCAATTTGAATGAAATGGTTCATTTAATTCAACGGTTGCTTGTGATATTGAGTCACTCCCCTATAGTTCTGTAATAATATGGACAAAAGAATCACACATTTGTTTTTTAGTTTGCCAATTAACTGTTACTTCTGCTTTCATTGGTTCATGTTCTTTAAACACTTATTGTTATGTTACTTGGTTACGTGTCATGACAACAACAACTACATTAACTAGTACATTATCAAGTTTAGAGGTTTTTACTATTAAAATGGTAATAGGGGTTGGTTTAGTTCAAAACATGTTCAGAACTTTTATCTTTTGAAGACAATCAAGTGCATGCTGATTAAAGCTAGATAAATAATTCAAGGATATCTCAAGGGTATTTTAATTGGTTTGACAAGTTGTGTAGTACCTTCAACTATTGATTCAACAACTTTGGTGGGAATAATAGGTATTGTAGGTTCTTTTTTTTTTTTTGTTATGATAGGTTTTTTTGGCATGATTTGTTTTACCATAGTTTGAATAGTTAAGCTATTGTTTAGTAGTAGTATAAGTGACTATAGGTTGTGCAATTGGTTTGGACTCTAGGTGAGTTGTCAAGGCTTTGCAATTTGTTATAACTAGTCCATTTTTTTCACAAATCACTGTAGCTTCCTTATGCTTGATAAGGGCGTTTTTTGCCATACTTGTTGTTGATCTAAGGTATGGTTGCAAACTTGCTTCGAAAATAGTAGTAAGGAACACATCAATAGTTTTTATTTATAAACAATTAGCAATTTTTAACAAAGGTTCATAATAAACCTCCACCTATTCACCAACTTATTATTGGAAGTTCCTTAATTGCATATAAACTTCATCATTCTTCATAGTTCATTTTTTTTTGAAAAACGCATACTTCAACTCCTCAAAAGTGTAATTGGGATGATTTTGTACAAAGTTTTTGCCCCATTTTGAAATATTGTCTTGTAATGTGAAACCAAACATGTTGATGATATCAACTTCCACAATCCCCCTTTTAGCTTTGATTGTTTTTTTGAAAAATTTGATGTGAACATTAGGATTGGTATCCTTCACGTATGTTGGATATTGAAATTTTTGATATGGAAATTTACTAGTTGGTTCAAATCGAATTACAATTAGTGGGTACCATGGTGGCACGAACATTCTTAGATCAACTGCCAACATCTGTAAAATCCAACATGTGGATCAAGTGGTAGTCCTCCAAGTGGGTTTCGGTTAGGTGATCCTCCTTTTCCTGGTGTTCCTCCATCAGGTGAACCTTTAGGTGGTTTTCCACTCAACTAAGGATGTAAATTAACCATTCTTGGCTATTGAAATAAAACATCATTACCATGGACATGTAGTCCATTGGTAACAAGTATGTTAATAGGTAGAGTTGTTGCCAATGTCTGTTGAACATGTACACCTCTAGGAATTAGAAATAGTTATTTTAATCCATAAGTTGGTATTTTGACATGATACTAAGTCTATTCTAGTTGTTCAAAAGGTGGCACCAATTTTATTTGGTAATATTGGTTGCATATCTCTCCCTTCTTCTAGAAATCAACGGATTGGAATCTTTGAATTCAGAATTATCCATAGAGTACATGTCATGATCCATGGGAATAAAAGGTGGAATTGTATTATACCACATTGGATTTGGTGGATATGGCATAGCTCTAGGTTGTCATGTTATTAGTGGTGTAATAGGTTGTTGCCAATTTAGGTGTTGATTAATCAATGTTGGGTGGATAACCAAACTCGATTGTGATTGGATTTGTGGCACAAATACACCAACATGTATTGTTGGTGTGTTCATTGCGAGATGTGATAAAGAAGTTATAAATTCTTTTCTTAATAATTACTTCAATTTATCGTTCACAAAGGGATAATTCTTGAATTCATGTCCAATTTGTTGACAACATACATAGGTTATTGCAATTTTAACAATGGGTTGTGGGGTTATAGCTGGCATATTTCATTAAAGATGTGGTCATTCAACGATTCCCATACATAGGTACACTTACCCAAACACCTTAAATGACGAATTATGTTTGTCAAACAACAACAAGTACTAACAACCATGTCCACTGGTTTTGCATGTTGTTGAAAACTAGATCAATGTGAAGGTCTTTGCTCCAAGTTACATAGTTGTTCCAACTAGTTTAAAAGTTGATTATGTTCCATTTTCAAATTTGTCGCAATTGGATTCAAAATAAAAACCAATTTAGATGTGTAATACCCACCAATTAATATTGATCGAGATAATATAATAGTTCTAGGAATGTAGTAATTGGGTGTTACAGATTGCCACCCTTGTGCTGCAAAGGTTATTTCATTAGCATGTTGAACAAGTGCAATGTTTTGTCCACCCGGTTGTGTGTTCGACCTCTATTGTTGGGATGACTATTAGGTTGTCAAAAATTGACCAATTGAAGGTACTTGTGGTTCCCCTCTTTCCTTCTTCCTCTTGTATTATTGGTATTAGATGAAGAAGTAAATATGTCGTAACTAGTTGTTAAGTTCATTACTAGCAACATCAACTACTTGAAATTCCCTTGGCTTGAAAACATAATTTTCTTATGACTGAACGACCTTCATGAATGAGTTGTGGTATTCCTAATTCTAATTGCCTTCTAAAGCCCCTTGTGACTACTTTTGACATCTTTTATATTGATTTAAAATAATTGTTAATTCAAGTTCTTTTGATCAACATGTTGATGTAAAAATCAAAAGTCATCAAGGCATTAAAAACTTTTTAAAACACCAAAACAAATACAAATCCAAACATAAAATTTCAAAACAAAACAATAACTGAAAACTAAAAAGTGTAAACATGCTTATTTTCAATTTGGTTCCATTTCATGGTCGCCAAAATGTTAAGGGTATTTCTACTTTTTTTAAATTAAGGATTTTTTCTGTTCTTGTTGTTTCATTTTGAGTAATATCAATAGGTGAATTGCTTAGATCTATATATTGTGAAAATCAAAGACACAAAGATATAGATATTCCTCTCAAATGAAAAAACTAAACTAAAATCAATCGTCCATGGCAAGTTGAAAATAAAATCTCAAAATCAAAAGTAAACCTATTCATAAAACTAAAAATAAAAGCATAGAATTAATCTCAAAAAAAGAAAGAAGAAGTTCCAAAAGAAGTAGTTTTTTCATTATCCTCCTATTTGCACCAAACATTACACTATTTCAAATTAAATAGGCACTTGCTGATATAACAGGCAGAAAATTCAAATTTAAACTATAGCAACTATTGGCCATAGATTCAAAACAACATGTTATTTTCAACAACCAGTTATTGTAACATACCAATTACGGGTTCACTTAATCCATTGGTTACCCTAATACCTATTACCAATTATTTTAATAGACTAGTTAAATTAACATATCGTTATTTAATAATAATTGAACAAGTCTCAAAATCACATTGCTTCATTGGTTACCAATTGGTAACGGGTAGTTACTATGTACATACTTGAAAAATTGGGTTAACATTAATATTATAAATTTTTATAAAAAATAACATTGCATTAAATATTTAAGGTAGTAGTTGTTAGTAGGTTCAATTATTGTGAAATAATGTTTTGATAAGTCCAAATGATATGGTACAATTTTTTTTGAAAAGTTAGACAGAGGCTAGATGTGCCAATGAGGAAATATAGAGGTTCCATTTGATTTGAAATGCTAAAGAAAGGTTAGAAATTTTGAAAAAAAATTGTTTTCACTTTACAAGTAGAAAACAAGATAACAAGTAGGGTCAAAATATTTTGCTTGCACCCCATGCTTTCATTTTTGCTTTCAATTCCAAACTTTTCTAGCTCCTAATTTTGTAAAACAAAAAAATAACATTAATGTAAGGTGGCTAAAAAGGTGCATATTAAAAAATTAGATAATAATAGGGTGAGGAAAAATATAAATCCAAAACCTAATATCCCAAAATTAGTTGTTGAATGCACGTAAGTCACAAAAATAAAATTGAGTGCCCCCTCCCCCCTTGGGAAAAAGATTAGTTTGAAAATGAATATCATGTTTTTTACAATCTCTGGTATGATTTTGTTCTATAATTTTAATTTTTCTAAATATGCTTAGTTCCACTCTTCTTACTAATTTTATTTTGACTACTTGAATTTTATTGTCCTTCATTACTAGCAAATCATGCAAAGTGGGCATGTATAACATACATGTGTGAATACGAGCCTCATCAGTATGTTCACAAAATGTGGGAGAAATATGCCAAGAGTTTGGGAGGAGTGAGATCCACACCAAGAGTGTTCATAAAATACTAGTGGGCCCTTGTGCTATATGCCCATATTAAACCACCTATAAGGTCACCCATCCCAATCTTATTTTGATCAAGGTGACTTGATTTCAAAGTTCTTATGAAACTCAATTGTGAGAAAACCATTTTTTATATTCTTAATTAATTTTCAAAGATGAAAATGACTCTCAATTCATTAATTTTTACTCCATTCTTCCCAAAATTGTGAAACAACAAACATGCACATTATCTTGTTCTAGGTTTTACAACACTACCAAAAGCAAAGGGGGGCCATAATTTGAGAGGGTTACAGCTCGATCACATCTAAACAAAACAACAAACACTTATCTTAATATGCTCATATATAAAATGATGCGATATTTGGAATGCTGAGATAAAATCACACTGGTTTGTTTTGAGTAAAACTTATAAGATTGTAGCTAAGCAAGCCTTGGTGTTAGGTTTAGTGTTCCATAGTCATGCATTCTTGCAGCTTCAGAAAGCTTGCCAAAATGAACTTGGTATTGTAGGGTAAGCTCCCTACCAACATATAGCAGTCACAACTATGTTTTGCGTCTACTGGTTTTGGTGTGTCAAGGAGACCATTGTACTTTGTGCAACTGGCAAAGGCTCATGTTTTGGTGACTGGCTGGGAGAGGAACCAAGTACAACGAGGGTGTTGTGGGGGAAGTTGCAGAAAAGTTGCAGATCAATGGGGGTGAATTGCATTGCATGTTAGCTGTTAAAGTGTTTTCTAAAAGGATGGAATCTGATTAGAGTTTCATGCTTGCAATGGAAGGGTCAGATGGGTAAGACTGATCAGCAATGGATCTATCAGATAGCACTGTGAAGGTGTTACATCATTGAAGACCAGTGCTGATGGGCAAGGGATTTCAATGCGGAGAAGTCCATCCAACCCCATCTCAAATTGGGATTAGCAACACAGTAGAATTGAAGACCATACACCTTACATGAGACTCATGTTTGAAACTAATTAAGTCTTAAAGAGGGCTAGTTTTTAACAAAAGAAAAACCAAGAATAGCTTATCAAAATTCTAATAAATTGAATCCATTTCAAAACCCAGGATAACTTTGAACTAGCGGACTTAGCATACTTAGAGATTATTGTTGAAAATTTGAAATATTCAGATTGGGGCTGCTTGACCCTGTTTTTCAATTAATTATTTCAACAAGATTTGCTGAACATGAGTTGTAGGAATGGTAGTGGTGACGGAAGTCGAATTGCAAGATTGCTGGACTTGCAAGCCTCACAGAAAGTGAAAGCCAGCAAAAAACTTTGTTTACAAAAAGTTTGGACAGCGAATGTTAGGTCTGAAAGAGCCCAGTTAAGAAAGTTTTGATCTGCCCCCACCATCTCATAGAATTTGTTAAGCAACTGTGTGAAAGTATGTTAGGAAGTGAACTTCTGGATATATAACCCATTTCCTGAATCTTCACAGAAATCACACAACAACATAAGTAGTTGAGCAACAAATGAGTCCTGCAAACACTACCTAACAGCAATGGCCCATTGAAACGTTGGTCCAAGGCGGGCTGCGAGAGGATGAAATGAAATCCAAAGAGAGAGATTTCAAGGCAAGGAAAATGGAACTTGAGAGAAGCTGGAGTTTCACCCAAAAAGAACACAAAAAGAAAAACCAAAGGACCCACTCCCTTGCTCCTGGATTTCTTAACACATACTTCACCAAATCCTGCAAGATGTGAAACTATCATAGTAGCTTAACCACTCCCACATTAATTAAATTATTTTCAATAAATTCTGGATTTTCTCAAAATCAGCTGCTCACAATGTTGAAAGTTTTAGAAATTTTGTTTGCTGTTATTATTGACTGCCTGCTGTAAATGTTGGTGGTGTGGTGTGCCTAAAATAGTGCAAAATTACTTGCCATTTTTTTTGCTCACCTAAATAGTATGAATTTCAGGAATTTTTTAATTTTTACTTCAAAAGTGATAAAACCCAAAAAAAAAAAGAAAAAAAAGAAAAAAAAGAATGCCAGAATGGTAAAGTTACTACAGTAATCTCCTATCCTACAAATGTTGGACATTAATTTTCTACAATCTGTGAAACACTAGGTAATCTCTTGCATTAGGATGTTGCTGTAATTATTAATAATTTTCTAATTATTGACAATTTTTCCTTTTCATCCTGACTTTTGATTTCATCCCCAGTTCTTTGTTATGGCAAAACTGGATGCCCAAAAAGAAAAGAAAAAGGGAGGAGGGGACCAAACTGGGTTGTCTCACTTAAAAAGGTCCTCACAGAAGTTTCACCCCCAGTTTTGGATTTGCCTTACCTGAGCCTTCACTGCTTTGCTCATATTCTTCATTCAATCAAAGTTTTGTCTGAATAAAAACTCCTGCAAATATTGTGAACTGATACCCAGTTTTTGCCAATTCCCAGCTGCACTCAAATTGGGGATGAAACATTGATTACAAGGTCAAACTTTTGTATGATTTTGTATTTGCTCATATGCATTGAATCTGTTTGCAGGGTCTATGTATAGTGCACTTGAGGATAGGATTGCCTGAAAACTCTACTTCAGGGTTTTTCTTTTTCCAATTTTGTGATGTAGCCACATGGGGATTATCCACAAGAAGAATTGGTCAAATTTGGCTACAGGCTAGAAAGGAAAGCAGAAAAATTTAACAATCCGGCTATACTTTTGTAACAAACCTATGACTACATATGGTGATTTCAGAATTTTTTTCCTTGAAGTCTGGTGTTTTTTGGTCCATTTTGTTCACAAAGGATTTTTTAAAACCAAAATACACGTTTTATGAGATTTTTCTTAGTAAAGTTATTTTGTTTTTATAACCCAATCAATGTAAATGAGATTGCAACACTTTTTGTTTTGGGGTTATCCACATATAATGTCTCTAGATCTCTTTTTTTCATGTTACAAAGATTGATACACTTGCAATATAATGTAAGAGTCCATGCCCAAAAGATTATTTGTGTGACTTTAGTAGCTACAATAGCAATGACCATCAATTTTCTTATAGCCCACAAGTTACAACATTGGAGGCCTTCTTATGTTTCAAATGTTCAATAATGTTCAATTTGGAATATGTGATTTTCACTCTATTTGTAGCTTATCAAGTTTTCTAAGACATGGTTGTCAAACTTGTTTGTTTCATAGAGCTTATTCATGTGTGACATGGTTTTCTACAAATGACAAGCATATGGGTTGTATATGACATCATGGATGACAATGATAATATATAAGGTTGCATATGAAATGACCATATGTGGTGAATGATTATGCCACTATGCGTTCAGGCGTATAGTGAATGTGTAGTAAAATGCATAGTCGGCTGGGAATGTTGGTGTTTCAACCTGCCACATGTCACTTCAATGCCAGTCATAATCTTGTGGACAAAAAGATTATGTTTTCCAAATTTCAAAATCAGAATACATATCACCAAAAAGGTTCCCATGTTTACACATTCCTGTGATGTTCCCATGTTCTAGTGACATTCCCATGATGTTCCGTTGTTGTTCCATTGTTTCCACTTCCCATGTTGTTCCCGTAGTCATTTCATGGTGCATCATAATCATTCACCAAGGATGTTAATGTGAGAGAATGAGCTCACGGCTGCCCGTAATGTTGGGTGTGTCACCCCTCTTGCCCTACCAGCCTCACCAAAGATGGCTTACCTTGCATAAATGGAATTTACTTTTTCTCTTAGCAACTGCCATCATGAAAATTTTGTGCAATGCGTCACTCTGATCATCAATAAGCATACAATTTTCCTCCATTGCCACTAAAATGCAATGATTGCACATCTAGGATTATAGTGAAGGTAATTAGGGACTAATGCAATATTAACTTCATCTACATCACACATCACCTATCATGCAATGCATGTGTGGAATGCCATGTGCATGACATATGATATATCATGTATCATCATAAAGAACATGTGCAAAGTTGTGATGTAGAATTTGATGTGAAAATTTTTAGTGCAAATCATATCACATCCATCAAATAAATTCACATCTTGTACAACATAATTAAGTATGTGGGAAAACTAGGCCAAACATGACCCAATGTGGCATGCACCATCACTGTTAAGATCATTTGATGGGTTGGTATTAGCATCATCAACAATAAAATTTCATGCATCAACAATACATGGTCAATAAATACTCATGATGTTAGTGGATAATGTTCATTGGGAGTGGCATTTCAATGTATAGCCACATTTTCATTGTCAAATTTATACAAGTTAACCATGATAATGTCATTCCTAATGAATACAAAATTTCAATGGTTCTTGAAGTATTTGATTGGGTAGCCTACTTTGGCCATGTAATAGCAAACATGAATGGATTATATACATTATCAATAGCCACCATTGGTTGTATGTTGATCAATACACCAATAAAGGAACATCTTTCATTCCATTGATTCCACCACATAGGTGTGATGAATACCATAGTACCTTTGCAATTTGGACACTAATTATATTATTTTCAGAAATGTTGAAATTTTAACTTGAAACAAAATTCAAAGAACAAAATTTTGTGAAAGGAAACTAAACAAGCTTCAAATATATTTGAAAGTATTTTATTTGGACATGGAATCTTCAAAATTCTAGTGACAAATAAGTTTGAAATTGGTTTACGGGGATTTTATGGGGTTGAAAATGGTTCATCCTTTGTATGTGAGGGGAAAAATTGTCAAGCCTTTTTGTTTAAACAATATGTTGTATCTAAAGTTAATCTTAAAACATGAAGATATATTTTATCCTTAATCCCATACCTTATATATTGGCCAATGACATACCCTAAACAACCAAGTTCTTTGGATTTAATTTGAAGAAATGAAACTATCTTTTATTTTCCATACCTTGTATATTCACCAATCAAATATTTAAACAACATTATGCCACATCCCATATCATATACCATACATCCTATACCTTTGACCATGGTCATCACATGTGTAACAATATGATGGTAAATGGTAAATCAAATTTTTTGAAGTCCTTTTGTTTAAACATAAAGTTGTATCTAAGTTTGATTTCAAGGTATGAAATTATACTTTATGCCTTAACTAATATGCAAGTACCCTAGACAACATTGTCCATCTAAACTTCATACCAAGAGATGAAATTATATTTTATCCCAAATTCCATACCTTATATCATGACCAATAAAATGTCCTAAACAACATAATTCCATACATCCAAATCATGTATCCTATATCTTATATTTTCAATCATGGTTTAATTTTAGGTCATTACCAATTTTGAAAAGTTGTTTATTAATAGAACCAAAAAATCAATTGTTGCCTCTAACTTTAGTTCAAGGGTTCTAGATGTAAAATAAGGTTAGATTACTTGGAGTTTAAGATGATTTATTGGGATTTTCATTTTTTTTAGAATCCCCACCATTTTTTGATGGACTTGAAGTCTTTTCTTGGGGAAGTTCAAGGGGTTTGGGTAGATTTCTGTTTTGATTCAATTGTAATGTATTTTGGGCACTTTTGGAGGTTTTCCGCATTAAGTGAATGTTTGTGCAAGTTTTTTGTTTTGCAAAGTGTGGTAAAGTTGTCTTTTGCACTTGTTGTGACCGGAAGTTTTAGAAATGTTGCAACATTGTCTATTGTCATATACTTGTTTTTCCTTAAGTGAAAATGGTAGATTATTTGCTTAACCTTTTTCCACCGGTTTTTAAATGAGTATTTGTCACTAAACACTAATAGATTTGAGGTGTTCAAGTATGTATTGATTGTCGAACAAGTTTCCAAAAACACCTAAAAATTCACTGGGTCGGCCTAACATCATCCCTACCATCTTGAAACATATTCAATGTTTTACAATTCGAATGCATATCACCTTTCATAAAAACAAAATACTAAAACATCAAGGTGTTTTATTTTAGGGTTGTTCAAACACCACTACAAACCTTGACAAATAAAAAAATGATTTGATTATACTATCAATCCATCATCCATGGGTTAAACCCAGACTCATACTCATCTACCAGCATTTTCCAAGCTCCTTCTCACCTAGACATAAACAAAAGATAGGACAACTTGATCTTGCCATGGTTTGAATTTCAAAACATGATGCCAAATGAATGCCAAAAGGAACTTCTTAAGCATACTAGAAATTGAAAATATTCTTGGCATTGTAACCTCATCACCTCTCTAGTTGCACAAATGCACAAACTTGTTTATGTGCAAGTAGCTAATCAAGCTTTGTTCTACTTAAAACTAATGGAACTTTGCATCACATTGTTTTCCAACAAGTTGTTGGAACTTTGACAAACTATAATACAAAAGAAACATGATTTGTTACACAAATCAATTATAAATGATCAAGCTTAATCACTCAGTTCATCAAGCTTGCAAATTTTGTGCAATAGAGCTTGTTATACATCTATGCACCTCAATGGAAAGATTAAGGTTGCATCAAGGTCATTGTGATTAATCAAAGACGAAGACCATTACTTGTGAGTCATAACCTAATTTTATGTGTGTGTTGGTGCCATAAAAAAATGTCAAAATTTTGAATTTTCTTGCAAAATCCCGAACAATTTTTTTTTAATTTTCATCAAAACCTTTCCATTACATGTTTGACCCCATTGAGCCCCCCATTACTTGCCACATGGTCCAAATTCATAGCAATCATTCATTCCCATCAAACCTACCTTGTAGTAACTGATTCCTTTGTGGAGGTCCGTGCCCTAGTGAATTATTTGCCATTTGGAAGTTGATTTTGTGACGCGCTCCCAAGTCACGGGGGTGAAACCCACTTGAGGGTCTCACCAAAGTCAAGTTGCGGAATTGAGACTTGGTAGCACGCTCCCGGCTTCCAACTCTAGAAAGGGGTAGAGGGTCGAGTTGGGAGCCCCGGGATTAGACTAGGAAGAGATCAAGCTTTTAGATCACACGAACCTGCATCACAAACCAACACGAGTTGGTTAGAATCCATTTGCACTCTTTTAGTGTTGGGACAAGCCACGGGGACCCGGACTCACTTGGACTCACCACATCCTTGGCTCGGGAGTATGCCACCACCATACTCCCTATAGTATACTCTGCGCCACGTTGTGGGGGCTACACCCAAATGGCACAAATTCCCGGGACTCCCGAAATGGAGTCCCGGAGTTGTCCCGAAATCGTCCCGGCGGGACTCCCGGAACTTTGAACGGCCATAACTCCCGACTGCGGAGTTGGATCGCGACGAGGTCTGAACCAAAGTTGTAGCTCTCGTCGAGATCTTTCCAACGACGTATCGCACTCCCAATTCGGACTTCGGGAAGGGGTCGATTCCCGACTTTTAGTGGTCGGGAGTCAAACTGCCAGTTTGACTCCCGGCCCTTCTTTTGCCCATAACTTGGGCGACAGATGTCCAAATGGCCAATGCGAGGCCATTTTCGATATCTACGCTTCAAGACCTTTCCAATGACACCAAGAACACCCCGATGCGAGGTGTTTTGGGTCCTGCTGTCGAGCTCTAAACATTCGGGAGTCCCGGAGGACTCCAAATCCCAACTTTTCCAAGTGTTGGGCTTCACCCCCACACTTGGCCAAAGTAGGGTTGCGACATTTTGCATGTGGTTTTTCATGGAGTAATTTAAACATTAGTTTAAGTTACCTTGTATTTAAGGAATAATTGATGAATTCACATTTTTATTATGCAACCCAATAAAGTCTATTCAATGATTATTATTGTTTCAAAATAGGAACATATAATATCAAAACTTAAGTAGTTGATTTTAATAAAAATTTCAATGATGATTATGTGGGGTTGTACCTGAATCTATCAATGATTTTGGAATGTTGAGGCAATCATCTATATAAACAAGTTCAATATAAAGATTTGTTAAAAATTAGCAAGGGCACATGTAATGGTATTCTTCCATACTTTCTTCATGACATAGGTTACTTGCTTATTTCTTGCATGATGATTACATTAAAGAAAAGGGTCAACGTAACATACTTGAATTGCTTTACAATCAAAAGCACAAATGTAAGTATTTTGTTGTAATTTTTTTTTTGTTGAATATTTTCAAAGGAGTTATTTGGGAAGTTGAAACTCCATGTGATTTTCATACCTAATGTATTCATTTGTGCTTCCATCTTGCACAACTTGTTGAAATTAAAAGGATAAAATCACATTCAACAATTAATGCACATTAGTTTTTCTAAAGTCACAAGGATATTTTCAACCTAACGCATCAAATACATTCAATTGTTAGTGAGCCATCACAACATGGCATTGAAGGCCAAAAGTGATTAAGGTGAAACACATAATGATGACGCCCTTATGTAAATATATCATGGGGCTGAGAATATATTTGTATAGAAATAATATTTTTTTGTGTATGGAACAATGCAAATATATTCCACAAACAATTGAAATGATTTAAAACTTTCATGAAATTTGTAGTATGTATTTCACATGTGATTCCACATATTTTAAAACATGTTTGTGAACCATGTAAATTTTTTATAATTTTCATCCCATCAATGGTGTTTTTTCCAAGTGTTGATCACAAATAGGTGATAGATTGAAATTTAATGATCAATTTGAATTGGAAATGACAAGCATTTAAGTTGGGCCAATGAATTTCCTATCATGCAGTTTTATTTAATCCAAATCATAACATTCATCCATATGGAATCATTCATCTATGGACATATTCATCCATGTAGGTGGATTAAAATCATATTAAATTTTAAGTTCCAAATTCAAAGTTCCAAGCTCAGGCTTCATGTTCATGCACAAGCCATCCTTTTTGTTGTCTTTACAATATTTTTGTGAGTTGATGAGCAACATCTTTTGACATTTATGTTCCTAATTGATTAACCATGATATCAATCCCATCCTTTCTTGGTGATTGAAGCTAAGGTCATTAAACTATGTTGTGGCACTTGTTGGGGTGGCGTTGGGCCTTTTCAATCTAGAGTTAAGAGTGGAACTATTGGTGTGGTTTTTTCACAACTTGTGAAAATACTATAGTTGTTTTCAAATTTATTGGGTCATATTATTTCTCATATTTAGTTGATTCATCAAAGTCTTTCATGCAATTCTTTCCATTGAAGTTCATTGCATCTTTAATTGTGTTGTGAAACCTCATTTTGGTTTGACATATACATTGTCTAAGTTGTTCATTAGATCTTTGATGTGGGGATGTTGGTAAATTCATTCATACCTAAAAACTCATTCATCATGATCTACATCCCATGGCCAAACTAACAAGGTAAGCGCATTGTTACTTTCTCCTAAGGACTTAGCAACCAATATTTTTCATTGTGACCTATTTTAACCATGTAGTAAAAGAGAATCTTGAAGTCCCCGTTGAAAGCATGCCATTTGTTCATATATGTAGGTTTGTTCTTTACATGTTGGCAACAACATGCATCCATTGCACAAACAATAATGTTCTTCCACTTTGTCACCATTTTTTGGAATTGATGACAAAGGTTTACTAGATCAATAGCAACAATATGCTCTTGTTTTTTTGCTTGAATCAACGTGACAATTTTTGCATACTCCCAATTCAATTGGCAAGGCTTCTTGGGTTGGATAATTTTTTTTGAATTGAATTCCCTTTTGCTTATTTTTCTTGCTTGTTGAAATGCCTTCGTCATTGGGACATGATAATCTTAAACATACATGCAATGATTAGTTATTTGTAATAGCATGGATTTATAAAATTTGCTTAGATTTGTCTACATGTGTTCTTGGTGTTTGCACTTTTCTTTTTTGAATGAAACAACAATAACATTTGTAGTTTTGATTGAACAACATTAAAAATCAAAGAGAAGGAAGAAGCATTGAAGTAGCCCAGAAATGGTAGACCATGAAAACTTCAAGTAAATTGTGAAAATGATATTCTTGAAAATCCATTGCATCATTAGAGCTCAATCTAGTTAAGCAATTCCATCAAACTTTGTACTGATCCACTACTCTAGCACTAGAAACTCATTGAAACATTTTTAAAACTACAAACTCATTGAAAACATTTTCAGAACTTTATTTTACGAAACATTTTCACTTGCATTTTTGCTCCTCACATGTTTGTTCCTCGCGAGAGTATTGTAACATTGCAATGCATGTCTATCCATACATAGCAACAAAAGGCACGCAAGGATGAAAGGGGGAAAAAACTCTAGAGTGAATTGTTTGACCATTTTTGCCTACTATCAACATTTTCATTGCAAATCTATGTTTTTGGGAAGATTAAATGTTAGCCAAAATTACATCTAACATTGAGTTAGCATCTGTTGCCAAGGTTGCCACCTCATCATTTTTAGTAACTAACATTTTATATGTGAGTTTTTTTGTGTGGAGTTTGGGGGGGGGGGGAATCGTAACGGTGAGTTACCAGAATGTTAACAATAGGTGTGAATGACCCTCAAGTGTGATAGCCCCAGGTCCAAGGCCCCAAAATTAGGAGAGGCCTAAGAGAGCAGGACCTCCCAAGTGCAAAAGTACAAAAGGTTTTTTATGTATCTTCATGCGACTGATCCAAAGTCTTGTCCAAAGTCTCTTCCGTTCTCTAATCCATCGAGGTGCTTTTCAAGTACAAAGATGAAAACTTTGCGGTACTTTACGTTACCCTGATGACAACAACTCCAATTAATGTTCAATATCCATTTCATAAATAGAGGATTCATCTTGGATATGCATTTTGTATTCCATGAAAAATTTGCAATTGTTGTGAACCAAGAATGAATTGTTGTTGAATTGATGCATTCAAATTCCTATGTTCTTGTCTTGGACACATTTGAGTAAAGTTTACTCCAATGTCCATGCAATTTTTTTGTCAATGCATATTGAGATTGATATTTTGGTCTTTACAAAAAGTAAGGAAATTTGGTTTTGGGTTCCTTCCCCCAGTCAAATTTATACATCCCACCTACACTACCTAAGTTAGAAGATTTTGAAGTATAATAATCGAGACATGATTTTTCAAGTAGTGGAAATGAACTTGTGTTCAGTTAAATATGGCCATTTGACCTCGAACTCTTCATTTATTTGCATTTTTGGAGTTCCCAACTTTTGATCTCAAACAGTATGCTAATACAGGCATGGGGTAACTTATTATTATCTATGCACCCTACATGCTCCAATTGCATTATATATATATATAGATAAGAGTTACAATGGACTTCAACTTGAAAAGCTTGATGGGCTTGTCGTCCAAATGAAGCCTTCAATTTATGAAAATTATAAGGAAAACAATGTTGGTGGGTACACCTAAAAAAACCAGAAAAGAAGATAAATCCTCTTTGACACAACAACCTCAACCATAGTGGCCATGCTCATCCTTTTGCTCTTCACATGACATTTGTGTTCAAAATGCCTTGTAAAAGGCCTAGGCACACAATTTCAACTTGACACCATGACCAGAAAGCCTTAAGTAATTAGTCTTGGCACACACAATTTCAACTTGACACCATGACCAGAAAGCCTTAAGTAATTAGTCTTTGCACACACAATTTCAACTTGACATCATGACCAGAGGTTTTTTTTCCCTCTTTTTAATTTGTTTTTGGTCCAATTTTGTGATGTTGGTACGTTTGCTATCATCCACAACAGGATTTAGCCAAGTTTGACTACAAGTCAGATGGGGAAGTAAAAAGATTTCAGAATTCTGCTATATTCTGGCGACATGCTGGTAACCTATTTTGTCTAAATCTGGCAACTTCATTACAATAGGCCTGCTTTTCTGGCGAAAAAATTAAACTTTTTTTCAGTTTTCCCTTTGCACGTGTCGCAGGAGGTCTCGTGGAATTCGCAACATTGCGAAATTTCAACGAAAAAAGGAAAACAACGAAAAAAAAGAGAAAAAAACGCTGACAATGACTAGAAAGACTTAATGCGTCTTTGGAAGAGTAAGTTATCCAACATTTTGGCTTCTAGAAACTAAACTTTAAATGCTAATGCGAACTTTCATTTTTGGCCCCAGAACTTTTTGTTTTTACAAAGTGCTAAGTACACATTTAAATTTTTGAAATTGCTTTAAAAACATCTTTCGGAAGACCCAATTTTTTTTTTCCTTCTTCTTTTTCACCCCTTATTCAGAGGTTGTTTGAAGGGTGAACTGGAAGGAAGCCTTAAATATACGAGCAACACTTGACCAACACCCCCCACCCCCAAAAACACAGCCAACAAATTGGACTTTGTTTGCACATTCTCTTGCACTTTGTTTAAAGTGGAATTCAAATCGGCTCCAGGTGCTGAATTTCTTTTTGGAAAGTGTAAATTCAAATATCCTCCAGGTCAGCTTTTTGCTTTATTGGAAAAGTTTAGCCAAAAAAGCGAATTTCAATTTTTCTAAAATGAAGTAATTTTGGAGGCTTCATCACATAAAGTGATAAAAAAAATTTTATGTGAATTTCACCAGATTTCTATATTTGGTTCTAAAAAACATAAAGTTATAGCTCTGGCAACAGAGCCAACCTCTAACCACCAGGGTAGCTGACTGTCCTCAAAGAAAGAGCGTGAGGAGAAGGGGTCCATTTGGGATTTGAACTCCCAACCTGCTGGCTTGGGCAGCTCACAAAGCCTTAGCCACTGCTGTAGGCCCCTTGTCCTCTATATTTTTACTCTTTGGAGTGTATAGGGAAAAAATATAGAAGGATGATGAAAGATTTATATTTCATACTTGATTTATAGCCAGATTTGGCTTAATCTTCCTGGGAATGATTGGCTATTTTTCTACATCTTCCTATGAATGAGAAACCCTTTGACTGGAAACAAAAATTCCTAAACAAAAATACTGCTCCAGGTGGTGTATTTCATTGACCATATGAATGTGTAGGGTAAAGCCCAAGGGCATGGACTTGACCCGCTTAAGGGCCCTGCAAGGTGGAGTCGAGCGCAGGCTGGAATCCAGTAAAGCTCACCCCCAAGGACCAAGAACTGTTTCCCTTTTAAAAAAAAATCAAAATTGTAATTTCCAGTGATACTCAACGGGTACCCATCGGACATCTTGGGGCTATCATGGGAAAAGAAACAATGGCAAGCATTTGAAATGGCCGGCTGTACAGGCATGTTTTTGAAACTCCCAATGCCACACAATACCCCTTGTAGTATGGTGGCCTGCGAGCAACTACACTAGAAAAGAAGCAGATTTCATGGAATTCTAAGTTCAAAGCTTATGTGAATCTTGTGTTGAAGTCCTTTCGAAAATCTTATGTTCAAAACTTTTATGAAGTTTTTGTGTTGGAGCTTATATGAAAGTTTGTTAAATAAATAAATAAATAGAAAAAAAAAACCCAGCCAGGGAACATGAGATTAAAAAGAAAGGATCAAAGTCTTAACAAAAGATCGCATCCAAAAGTGCAGGATGCACAATGGGGAGCCCTGAGAGGAGAATACCTGAAACCTAGGACCTAATCTCATCACCAGCAGTACTAAGCGAGTCATGCAAGGAGATGGGTGAAAAAACATGGAAGGACACTGAGCCTAGAAAAGAACCTAGGACCAAATCTCATCACCAGTAGTACTAAGCAAGTCATGCAAGGAGATGGGCGAAAAAACATGGAAGGACACTGAGCCTAGAAAAGAAGCAAGTCATGCAAGGAGATATGGGTGAAAAACTTGAAAGGACACCAAACTTAGAAGAGACCTCTCTTGCTGCAACAACTGCCCTACGCAAGATAGTGACTGCCAGAACTCTCTGCAGCAACTGCCCGATACAAGATAGTGGCGGCCTGAACTGTCTGAAGAGTTGAAGTTTGAAACTTTTGTGAGGTGTTTTGTGATGGAAATCTTATGAAATTTTAAATCACAACTTTTATGTATTCTTTTGGGTATGGGAGCTTTGACGCGTGTAGAAAAGGCCCCTTGTTGAAATCTATTTCTTCTACCAACAAAGGAAAAGGTCTTTAACTTTGTTAGTAGCCCCCCAAAAAAAAAGACGCCCCCTAACCCATGTCATATACGACAAGCAGAAGGTACTGTAGTTCCCCACGTCGTATACGACAAGCGGAAGGGCGTGAGGCTCTTGCGAGCTTCTCTAGTCTCTTCGTCTTCGTCCCTCCGCGTTCCTTGTTCTCCCGTGCGATCTGCAGTCGGATGCGACTCACTCGCACTCAGAAGCAAGCAAGTGAAGAAGGAAGCAACAAATATAGACACCCAAAACAAGGATCCAGGATTACAAAACACACAAGGAGTAGCAGCAGCAAGTCACGCTTCGCTGCAGGAAGCTTGCCGCACGGAGTAGAGCATCTCGGTAAAACAGTCATCCCTAATTCTGTTGCCGTCGTTTGTCGTGCTTTGAGTGTCTGGTTTTTGTAGCAGATTCTCCACAAATCTGAACCAGCTTAGTTTTGGTTTTGGTTTTTGTTGTTTTGTTTTTTTGTCTGTGATGTTTCCTCTCCGACTATCTCTGTTTTGTGGAGATTTTGTCGCTCCTTTTCCTTCGAATTTGGGTGTTTGGGTGTTTTATGATTTGAATCTCCTTGCGTGGAATTCACCCTTGCCTCTGGTGTGGATATATCCTTTGGGGCTACAAATCTGCCTCCATTTCCCCAGCTCCATTTGTGCATGAAATTGGCACACCCTTTCTCATGCCCAAAGGATTACCTTACGTGACATTCGCATCCATTTAGAACCTTTTGATCAGTGTCTGGATAAATGCTCGTGATATTTGCTAAACTGTTGAAATTCCCCTTGCCGAAAATTCCTCTTCCTGTTTGTCCTTGTTTGTGTACTTTCTTCACTATGGGGGATGGCCCCCCAGTAGTTTCTGTTTTCCTTGGTCCACAGTGCTCATGAATTTCTTTACCTCGATGTGAAAAGTGAGCAACTTCATTGTGTGTGATCAGTCACATGTCCTTGACTTGCACTACTCTGTTGGACAAGAAGGATGTTTTCAAAGCAAGGACATTTTCTGTTGAAATGGACATGTGCAACACTTGATGAAAGGAGATGACAATAGAGGTATTTGTCCTTGATATGTGTTGTTGTGCAATCAAATCTTCAAAGACCTGAAGTCATTCTGATAGTTGAATTGTAGTAACATGGCATCTAAGATTGCAGCAGTGTGGACCAAAGGTGCTCCTGAGCTGTTAAAGGGTTTCTGTTGTCTGAAAGTTTGCATTACACAGTTGTGAAGACAGAGAAGGTTTAAGATTATGAAGGGCTTCTGTGGGTTTGAGTCAGTAAAGACTGTTATATCTTATTGGAACTTCACTGATAGGTTTCCATAGCTGTGAAGAGCAGTTAAGGGTGGACTTCTGTTCAGTTTCATCATTAAAAGAATTGAGTAGGAAGTGAATCAACTTTCCTTTTGTGTTCAAGGATTTGGTACACCCTGTTTTTGGTGGTGTAAGTCACAGCTGGTTCACATGTTGATCTCGGCTGACCATAAGTCTTGGGTAATTTTGTTTCAAGCAGCATACTTGTGTCTGCAAAGCAGGCCATTTCATGTGGGTCTTGGCACTGGGTATTTAATTGCATCAGAAGTGTGATATGTTGTAGTTCTATGCTGCAGATCATAACTAACTTTAATTTTTCTTCTCTGGTTATCTTTTCTCAAGAACTCCACTTCTTGCTGTCAGAAAGCTGAGGTAAGAACTTGAGCTGTAGACAACCACAAGGAGCTGTGGCATTTGTTCTGATGAACAGTACAGTAGAAGTTGACTCTCATCAAACTTCCATATGCTCTTCAGTACTGGAATTTGACTATCTCAGAAAGACATGCACTCTGGTGTCCACTAGACTAATTTTTAAGGCTGATAATTTTTGTACTAGTGGCAAAGGATTACATATGCTTTGGTCAGCTGTTTGAAAATTTCATGTGCTACAGCATGGCTTGACAGTTTCTGTGCTCATGAACAGCCAAGAGGGTCAGTGAGTTGTTGTGGAAAAGGTTTGTCCTTTTGTGTCATTGTCCAGCATGTTGGAAACCTGACAAGGTGGGTTGTAACTTAGTCTTTGGGTGTCAAGTTGCTAGTGTGTACAAACAGTCAGCCTGAGGTAGTGGAGACCCTTCTGGCCTATCCTGTCGTGACTGGACAGTTTCATCTTTTTATTGCTGTCTCTGGGCAATACCAGAAAGCTACAGAGCAAAAGTCTTAAGAGGCAGCCCCTCTGCCACAGATTTTTCCTTGAAGGGATTCATAAGTTCAAGTGTTAGAGAATCTGGAAAGACAGCTAAAAGAGGCTGGAGTGGATCTGCAAAGGCAGGTCCCCTTAAGACATTTACTTTTGACAAGGTAAACTTCAGCCCAGATGTTTCCTGAAGGTGGGTGACAGTTTCTATTGCATAACCTGCATATGCAGAGTTGTTTTATTGGGGTTTAACAGAAGGCTTCTTCTTTTGTTTTCAGGATAGGTGTGCATTTTGGCTACTTTCAATGCAAAGAGAAGTTGCTACTGTGTCTCAAAGTGAGTTAAGACTGCCTGCTATTTACACTGGTGATCTATCATGGCAGTGCCATTTACAAGAAGCACGGAGAGGACAAGCTCTGTGCTTCAACAGCAGCACCATGCAGTGGTAGAAAGAATATGCTCATCTCTTCTTCTGCTACAGCGAAGTTACCAGGTATAGTTCATGCAGGAATTTGTTAGCTTTCCAAAGTATACCTTTGGTGGCATGAAGATCGACCATATTTTCAATTTTCCATGTTCACAGCAGCACAGACCTGTTAAACTTTTTCTGCTGTGTGTACTAATACTGCATATGTTGGATATGCAGTATTAGACTTGCAGTGTAGTGCTGCTTCTGATAATCCTTGGATTGCTTTCTTTCACATGTCCAGGCAGGTGTGTTATACTTCTTGAAACTTGCAGTGCAGCCTTTGTTCCTCTACACAATCTTTTGGACATTGATGCTAGCAGCAACAGTTGCAGTATCTTCTCTGAGCTTGGAGATGGGATTCAGATCTAGTATTTCTCCTTCCATGGAGATTGCAGAGGCTTGTTCTTTGCAAGGCAACAAGGGTTCACCATCCTGTAGGCAGTGTTTCAGTTTGCCGCTTGATGGTCCCTCTGATGGCCTGTGTGTCCCTGCAAATCTTTTCAAGAAGTCAAGGATAGATATTGCAGTGCCCCCCATTTTTGCTGGTCTTGTTGTTGCTGCATCCGCCTTGTTTGTTCAAGGTCTGGGGTTGTGGACCTACTAGCTCTTTTGTTGGGGGTTGCCAAGTTGTGGATACTGGATATGTGACCTTGTGCTGGACTGTTGGTTTGACATGGTCAAGGGGATTAGCTGTGTTGAGAAGAAGACCACATCTCCTCTACATTAAAAAACCCAGAGAAGCCATGGAGAACTCATTGAAGGTCATTACTACAAGGAGTCATAGAACCTTATGGCACGGTACTGGGTAAGCCTTTAGGGTTACCATGGCTAAGGTGCCTCAGTATTCGCTAGGCGTTGTATTGAAGCTGGGCCTATAACATATGCCTAACAGTGGCTCTGGAGACATTGTAATCAAGCTTTCTGATCACACCACTTTTTTTGGGTGCTGTTAAGTTGCTAGAGGAGAGTGTTTTTGAAGTCCTAGATCTTGAGATGCATGGGAGAATTAGCTAAAATAGTTTTTCCCCAATGCCATCTTCAGCACAATAATAAGCATGAATGAAGTTTAGTTACTGAATTATGACAGTTCTGTTTGGACCATAGTAGTCCCTGCATGTTGGTTGCTTCATATTGTGAAATGATTTGTATGATAGTAATCCCTGCATGTTGGTTGCCTCATGTTGGGAAATGAATTTTGATTTCATTCAGGATTTCTTTATCTAATTCTTTTTAGGTGTGTTACAAAAGCTACATTTTAGTCTTAGTATGGTTTATGAAGCTATATTATGATAGGCGGGAGGTTAAGTAAGTTTTCATGCCTACATTTTGAAAGGAATCAAGAGCAATTGGTTACTTTGGCTTCATGCAAGTCATGGTCAGCATCTTTTAAAGCTTTTGTGACAAAAAACGAGGGCACAAACAAACAAAATGCAAAACACATATATAATGAATCATAAATACATCTTTTGAATTTCACATTAGCCCAAGTCAGATGCCACCTAAATTTTGTCAAAAAACTAGCAAAGAAATCACTTCTTTCATCATAAAGAGGTTTAAGGTTTTCAAGGGTCACATTGTTTTAATCTTAGTCTCTTGACGTCATTGTCCTCTCTTCTCAAAGTTTTCAGACCCACACAAATCTTAGATCACATTTGGACTTTCATTGGAATTCTAGTTCTAACTTACATATGGTATAGTAAATCCTTTAGCCCACACGATTCATACGATCCAATTTTGTTGATAGCATCGTTCCATTTGATAAAACAGAAGACAAAGATACAACACATTGAGTTCCCCAATCACTATTTCAAAAATCCTTACAAAGAACTACATTTATTCCTTCTGTGACTGACCTTGTAAATTCAATGGATTGTTGCAGTCTTTTGGAGTTCCCAAAATCAAGGTACTCGTTCTTGAAAAGTAAGACAATAAAACTTATATACGAACAAAACACAAACACAAACATTTGAAAAGAGTTGTTGGTTGCTCTCAAGACCTCTAGAACTTTTCATCATTCCCCTTGCCCAACCATCAAATCCAGTTCTTAGATAGATATTTTGCCATACTGAATACATTGCGCAGCGGATTGTCTTGTATTTTCCTTTAAGACAGAGATTCAAAAACCTCACTCCCACAACTTCCTTGTCTGCTCACAAAATAAAAACCTACATTATTTATCTTTTTTGCAACAGATCCTTTCGTTGTTGTTTTGCGAGATCTCCGCCAAGTGCACCTCCTCGGTAGCGCTTTCTACCACACCATCATCATGCGTCCAAGCATAACACATGCATACCAAACAAAAGAAAACAACACCAAAGCTTCAATGCTACCAAACATTGATGCATCTCCATTCTACAACCATCCTTGTCTCCACTCCGTCATGAACAAAAACTCCTAGCCACCAACAAAAAAAAAACACGTTTCATTGAAAAACCCTAAAACTATTTTCTGTTCACACTCAAAACTCTAAAGCTAAAAATTTGTTGCACATTCTCTACTCACTAATTAGAACTGTTATCTAAAGTTATTTTTTCTAGATTTTCTCAACATTTCCTTGAAGTGACTATGGATTGAATGTATAATTTGGTGGCCTCTAGAGCCCTGTGTCCATGTTGCCAACTAAGCTTTAATGGTCTTGGATTGAATCCCAAAAAGACTGATAGGCCAAATCTTTCTTCAATTTGACATTTCAAATCAACAAATTTATAATTGGAATTCCCTGTTTTGTCAATCCAATTTACAAAAATGTTGGAGGCTTTAAGATCCATGTGCATCATCAATCCACTCTCATGCAACGTTTCCATCCCCTAAGCAATTTGATGCATCATACTCAATGTTGATCCATAAGTGCATCATCCAAAGTTGATCTTCCTCCTCTTCCTCCTCCTCCTCTTCCATTTAGACCACACACATGACATAAAAATAATGCGAACGATGAACCAATGTAGGCTAATACATATGTCAATAGCTTGTCAACGTGATGGTCGCAAGGGAACAAACCCCACAATAGCTTTGTGTTATCCTATCCATGAGTGCAATGAATAGCAAAAGGGAAAAAAATAGTTTTTATTTTATAATTTAAAAAAATGATATTAAATGTGGTTGTGAAAATGGCATTAGATTAGAAACTCAAATAACAAGCCCATAGAGTCTAAAGAGGAGAGAGACACCCCAAAGAACAAAGATAGTCAAAAGAGTCCAAAGAGCACAAAGTTCAACACACTTAGCACTTTCACATCATGAACTCTCCTTGCAATGCATTTGCAAGAGCTTGTCCACTTGTAGTAACTTGCCCATCTATTGCGATTCCATATTTATCCTTTATGAATGTGGGGGATCACCTACTTGATAGTTTTTTAGTTATTTGCTTAATGGGGAAGGAGAAAATAGTCTTGCATCACATGTGGAGGAGACAAGGGCTTTACGATTAGGGTTTTCCAAAAAAGATGTGATAGGCAAAAAAAAACATGTTGGGAAAACATGGACAAATATTAGTTTTTTGTGCTTGTTAAAAATTGTGGAAAACAAACATTGGGAATACAATTGTAAGCCATTTAAGGAGAGCAATTGGAAAACATTCAAAGATGTTGTGAATGCAATTTTCTTAAATGATGTGGTACAGAATTAGAAACAAGTTCGAAACAAATGGAAAAAAATTAAAAAGATGATGAAGATCTATGAAATAAAGAAGAAAAAGACTAAGGTGACTGATGCATTTCCATCATATTGTCCATGGTTTGAATGTTTTAACAACATTTTTATGGTACTACCAAAATAAGTGGCCATAAATCAAGGTGTGCATGTGATGAATTTTGAGATTAAGGTTGTGAATGTTAATGAGGAAGAGGAGGTTTGAATGCCTCAAATGCCTAGTAGCCCTAAGAGATAAACTCTTGTATTTGGGGATGATAGCACAAATGTTGGAATCGCTCCATGTATTAATTTTGATAGCCCTAGAACTAGGGCATTCAAATTACTTAATGTGCAAGGGAAACCTAAAAAGAAGTTAGAGAGGAAGAAAAGGAGGTTGTGTAAAGTCCCATCTGTAATTGTAGATGCCATTACCGATTTCACAATTGGTGAAAGAGATTGAAATGAAAAAATGGAGATGAAAAAATTCATCACATGTCAAATGTTGCAAAATGAAGAGAATGGAAGACAAATGATGACACAAGGTTAGGATGAAAGCACACTATGGGTGAATCAATTGTCACAAAAAAACGTGATGTATAATTAATATCGAAGTACGCAATATATTCAAATTTTGATGACATTATTTGACAATCCTATACATAAGCAAAAAGCCCTAAAATGTGCACAACCACATTTTGGAACTCAAATTTCATTTTAAATCAAGATTAATTTTGATCCAACAGTTAGATGAAGAGGATTGAATAAAATCAATGTCCACAACATATGTAATGTGTAATTTTTTGTTAGCCATAAAGCCTCATGTTTGTGGTTCATAAAACATTACTAAACAAAAGAAATTTGAAAAATAATGCAATGCCCAACTGCCCAACTATACAATCTTTTTATATTTCATTTGGTATTGGTTTGTTTTTGTAAATACATAAAATATTTTTCCTTTATTGTCGGAAAAAATGAGAAAAAAACACATATTTTCAATGAATTTTCAAAGTGAATGCATTTTCTATGACCACCTTCCTTTAATTCATGTTGGAATCATATTTTATATTATCCACATTTGCAAGATTATGAGTAACGCAATTCTTTCGCAACTAGGTGCGAGTTGGATAAATTACATCACCAATCAAGAATGGAGTGCATCTCATGCCTTGAATAATAATAATCGGTTATTGGAAAATTTCTTGAGACCTCAATTGCGCAAATAGGTTATACCTTTTGAACTCCCCACCATCATGAACCCCTCTAGGTTGACTAGCACAAATGTTCCAAAATATTTTCTCTACATCACACAGAACTTGCAACATAATACTATGGAACTTTTTCCTATTGAAAAAATCACCAACAATAAGTGTAACTTTCTTGTTTGAAAAATCCACCAAAGGAATATGAGTTCCATCTATAGCTCCACAAATGTTAAGTATACCTGTAAGATCTTTAAAACGAGCAATGATGTCCTTCAAATGTTGATTTGAAAGAATAATACTGTATTAGCTGAACAATGTCTTTTTTGGTTAACACATCACAAACAATGTCAAGATACTTTAAATTATTGATGCACCCAGATTGAATTGATTGACCATATGTGTAGTGCTAAATCCATGAACAACTCGATAAATAACAATAGTTACAATCTTTTTAATGTTTAATTGTGACCTAGCACGGTTTAAACAACTCGATTGCAAGAAGGTGTCCTCTAAAACTAGGTTATTAAAAGCTTCAAAATTCATTTTATAATGCAATAAACATTTCTTGTCTTTCATTCAAGGTGTGGTATGCCACACATTGGTTTCCACAAGGTCCCAATGTGTGTATTGTCTAAGTTTTTTCCACCAAAAATGCAATAGAGGTTTACTTCTATTCACATTGGCTAAGAACATTGGAAAGACATTGAATTCTATTATACTCCATTTAAATTTGGAAGCACAATACTATACTCCCATCTTTCATTAGATGTTGCACAATTCCCAAGTGTAATGGAGTATAACATTCAAATAAGAAACATTTGCCGATTGAGGCTGGATCCATTAACACAAAATTTGAAAACAACAAAAAAACCCTAAAACTACGAAATGCACTATAATAGTCTAGAAAAATGCAAATTTCACAAATTTTTTTTTTTTTTGGGAAACTGATTTAAGTTGTTTAAAACATCCTTCACAAACTTGGAGAAAAATTGTGGAAAAAAAGAATACCCCCAGCTAAACAAAGATTAAAAAAAAAGAGTAATGTTCTTGGACCTTGCTTGTAGTCTTTGCTCTCTAGAGTTTGTCTTGATTCAGACTGTAGGGCTTTTGGTCTCTTTGTCCCTGATAATCTCCTTCATGTCTGTAATAGGAGTTTCATAAAAAAAACATTTACCTTAAACCAAGGCTAATACACTTGTGGGTGGCCCTTTGTGCCTGCCTTGAGCCAACAAATAGCCTAATGGATAGCTTGGGTAGATGCGGCTCATTGGTATGCTTGCCCTCACATGAATATGTGCAGAGTTGAATTGTTTTTCTCTGTTCAGTGCCCCAGAAATGTATGGTGCAGGACTTCCTACACATGTTCACAAATATTTTGATGGTTTTGCAACAAATCCAGTTGTGATGCAGCCACCAGATTAACTCCAGGCCATCTGCATTCTCTGGAGGTTTGCCATGCACTGAAAAAGAGAAGCACTCCAATGCAGAGCAATGGTATACAGTTGTTAAAAAAAGAGAAACTACATCACAAAAAACTGGTGAAAAGAGTAGGCATAGCACCAGAAGTGAAGCTGCAAACACCATATTGCACAACCCAATGCAAGCATAATCTCATGTAACTTCCAGAAATCTGACAAGCATTCCTCATCAGGCTATGCATATAATCATAGCAGATAGTTCAATAACCACATGCACAACAAATAATAGAGGTGTGCACTGTGTTGAGAGCCAAAACAATATTAAAGTTTACCTTAAAATGATGCATTAGTATTGTGTTAAAAAGTTTTAGAAAATCAGCCAAAACAAAAAGTTGTGCACTTTTCAGAGCAATCCAAGGCAGTTGAATCTAAAAAGGTTCTCTATTACTAAATTTTGGAGCACAGTATTTGCTACACCAATAGCAAGCAATAACACCCCATATGAAGCATCAAGGGTGCAACAAGCAAGTAAGATCACTTTGAGAAACCCAAAGTACAATGGATGAGTGTACTAAAGGTGTGGTGTCACAAATCTACTCAGAGATCAATTTATTAGACTCACAATGTGATACTGAAGCTCCAGGTGCTTGTTGGATATACCACCATCACAATTGTTGCAATATGCATCCAACCTAATACAAATCTCCCATAGTTGTCTCTGTGCCATCAAACCCTAAAAGGCACTAGTGCAGATAAGACCTGGTTCACGACTACGCTTTGTGTCACTTGACAGTAAGGAACATCCTAAAGTTGCAATCATCTACCTTGGAAGCAATTACTGCAAAATGTGGTATCTAAAGTGATTCACTTTCCTCAGACTATCCTAACCTTGCAACACCAATAATGCAAATATTCAATGATAGGTCTCACTCAAGTCTTGTGTTGAGGGCATGTCTCTCTTGTGTAATTGTACCTTGCATGAATGTTGTCATTGTCCATAAAGACAAGGGAGGTGGTCCCAGTGACAAATTGTAACAGGTGGGGGCAGGAGTGGGGGCAGTGCACAGATAATCCAGTTTGACATGCACAATGCTTATAGCAGCATTCTCTTGGGATCAGATAGATTTGCATGCAAAGCCTTCAAAAATCGACCTGCAACCATCAAAGAAACAAAGCTTAAAAGCCCAATCCACATACCTTCATTGGATCAATATGTGTAAGCAGAAGACTGTCATAGTTTCTCTGATATTCTACAAAACAGATGGATAATCAACATCTTGAGGGGAGAAAAACCCACCTCCAGTTTCACCATCATAGACACGATGATCCACAGACAAAGTGACAAGCATTTGGGTCACAGTCTTGGGCCTTCCTCCACCTAGCAACAAGTTCTCATTCTTTGTTAGTAACAATAGTGCACATACAGAGAGTACCAGACCTAGCCAGAGGCATATATTTTGCAAGCAGAGGGCACTGAAGGGTTGCATACCATCTGCATCCTCCTCCCAAACCACCTTCTTCACACCCCTGCCAACAGCCAATATGCATGCCTGCATGCCAGAGGGTCCCATCAACCACTGATTAAATTGTACAGCAACAAACAGTCTCTATCTGTTGTGCGAGTCATATGACCTTGCTCCTCACATAGCAAGTGATCATGATCTCCTTTGATCCAGAGTCAAAGTTGTGTACTCTACCTGAGGAGGATTTATAATAGCAGAAAAATGGTCCACTGAGAACATTCCAAGGTTTGAGATGCTGCACAAAATAACCAAGCATCCAACCAGTAAATCACTGTAGTGCAATGCAGGACCAATGCCAAGGCAGCACAAACATTTCTGCTCCACTTAGCAGCAGATAGCTTACATCTAGTGTGCATATCATAAAGAGCTTACCTTCTCCCATTTTCCTGCATGCAGAGTGAAACAAGATACTGACCTGAAAGTCCCACCTTGAAACTCATTTGGCTTCAACTTGCCTGCTCGGGCCCTCTCAGCAAGTGATTTTACCTGATGGCACAGCATAGAGAATCCTCTTTCACATATGAAAATTCACAAAATTTGGAGTAGGGTTAATCATGGAAATCAATCACAACACCACATGCCTGAAAGAATTACCTCTGAAGAGATATCTGATAATGATTTCTGGTCTGCATTCTTCAAAATTGGTGTCATCAATCCCTGAAAATAAAATTGCAGAGCACCATCAGCACTCAGGTGTCCAGACAAATACAACCTTTCTCCAACCTGAAACCCACAGTGCAGACCTCCCATGCAGTCCCAACAAGCATACACACACCCTACCTTCTCAGTGGCAACAGCAACACATATATCAATGGAGTTGTTCTTCACTCTGGTTCCTGCCTTGTCATCCCAAAATGCTGCATAGCAACCACCCATAGTTATTATCCAATCTGCATTGAAGATTCCACTACTCAGATTTCACAACAAAGGTGTAGTATGCACATCAAGCTTACCATTTGCCTCAGGCACTTCTTTCAAAGCAAGAGCTGTGGCCCTGATAATAAAATCATTTACTGATATAGAAACACCATGATTCTCTGCATCATGCCCACACCAACCACTTTGTATAAACATGGCTGTTCAATAACCACCTTCTCTCACCTAAATTTCAGAAGTTCCAGCATGAGAATCAGAACTGCATCCCCACAGCAATCTTCCACTGGGATTTGAAACTTCCACATCATGGATTTTATGCATTTAACCTCCAAGAGGAAAAGTTTCAACAGCCAGTAGCCATGTTAATAGACAAATGGATCATCAGATACAGAAAAACAGTTGAAGGTATCAAATCATATGAGCAACAGACCTTTCAGTTCTTTTCGAAGGTCAAGAGTTGGATCCAAAAGAGTAGCTGACAGCAGCACAGCAGCAAACAACCACTAAACAATGTCAATGTGGACTTTGGGATCACATAGACCTAGAGGTTAACACATCATTACAAAAAGTGAGTGCAGTGGACTTTGGACATGGATTTCTTTGTGTGTAAACAGGTTACATCCAATCATAGAACCAGTGGCAAGAAGTTGAACTTGAAGCTTGGAGATCAGAAACCACTTCAAATATGAAATTCACAGACATGATGCAACTGCTGACCTGCTTCAAGATAAGCATGTGGTATGCCAGACTTGGATTCCACCAGTCGCTTTGCTATGATCTGAAAAACAATTAATCCATGAGTTGCCATTATAAATTAATTGCAAACACTTCACCATTTGCAAACATGTATGAAGATTGTATTCTAGAAAAGACCCTATTGACTGGGATTTCAACTGCTGATTCATCAATGCCATACATACCTTCCGAATTTGGCTGGTGGGAATATCTTCATAACTTAATGCTGGGCTAGAAGCTGCTGGGACTTTAGCAGGTGCAGATATCTTAGAAGCAGCAGCAGGAGTTGATTTTGACTTTGGTAATAATCCACTTTTCATTGCAGCTAACACATCACCTTTCACCAGCATTCCATGAGGACCTGTTCCAGTTAATTGTGAGGCATCCAATCCACTTTCAGCAAGTAGTTTCCTCACTGCTGGCCCAAATTTACCCTGCACAGCTGAAGAAGACAAAGGAGCTGGAGTAGCAGGTGCATGTGCTTGTGACTGTCCCTCTGCTGCTTTGGGTGATTGCCCACTTGCTGAGGGAGTAGAAGCTTCACTGCTGTAACTGGCAAATTTCTCCAACTCTTGATCACTCTCAGCCTATGGTCACATTCCCACAACATCACCATCTCGAATAGAACCCCATTCTCTCTTCAATGTACTGTTCCATTTATCTAAAGACCACTCTAGATCTTGTGTACATGATGTAATCATCTCCTCCACCAGATAACCAACAGATGATTGCTTTGCAGAGTGATTGGCAGTATCTTAGACAGTGTCAGGAGCACAGTAGCAGACTGCAGAACATTCAGAAAGAAAGCAGGTGATAGTATGTTTGGGAGGTGCTTACAATCACACAAAGCCCTCTGCCAACCTGAACATCCTTTGTGCCAGATGGTATAAGAATCTTGGCCATAACTCTGCAGTCACATCACACCCCAACACTCATTGTAGTGGATGCCTGCAAGTCCAAATACATTGATGGTTTGCTGCATGAAGCTCAACAGCTTGCTAGTTGTCCATAACAACACCACTTGACAGATGATTGGGTCCCATACCACCAGGTCCAATAGTTCCTCAGTTTGCAAGGTCTGCAAATATTCTGCTTGCTAAGTTTGCACCAGTTGATGGTGTGATATGATTCTGTAGTTTAGAACCCTCTGGAGATGATGTTCCAAGGGGACATGGTCTCATGGATTGGTGCTTCTTTTCCCTCTATCTACTTTTCTTGCTTGCATTGGGTATTTACAGAGAGCAAGATCCACAAACAAAGAAAAGAAAGAAATGCTTTGACCTCAGGTTCTTAAGTAACAAACATGCAGCAGGGCAGCTTTAGATGGACATATCCCAATGTGTCTTGAACATGCTCCTGTTGCATACTAAAATGAATGTTGCCAGAACAGTCACAAGAACATACCCATCCTCCAAGGACTCAAAGTCAAGAGTAGCCTTGTCTGTCTCAATGTCACAGAGCACATCACCTGCTGCTACCTGCCATGAGATTCTTCTCCTCAGGTGCACTCTACAACGGGAGCTGTTCTGACCTTTGAATTTTTTAAAATAACAAAAGAGTTGCTTGCAAAGTAATAAACTGCAAAACCAGGTGCAAGTGGAGCACAACAAAGAGATGATCTTTTAGCACGCCACAGCTCTTTACCTTGTCTCCTTCCTTCTTTTTCCAAGTGCCAACATTCCCCTGGGTCTGCAGAAGAAAATCCATGAAATTGTCAGACCCCTAACAACACGAATAGCATGACATTTCCCCTAAGCTTAAACACCTTCAGAAAGTTTTGAGCCATAAGAGATGTTGACAGACCACAACATACCATTGTTGGAGAAAGTGCAGGCATTGATAACACTTCATGAGGCGGGAGGTCAACCGGGGGGAAACTAGGATGAGGTGGGGGGGGGGAGTGTGAAGATGGTCTGGCTTGTTCCTGTGGTTGGGAGGCCTGTGATGCAGTTTGTCCATCTTCCTCCTGACTGTAGCTTGTAAATTTCTCCAATCCTTCTTTACTCTCAGCCTATTTCCAGGATTCCACATCATCCAAATGTCCAGTTTCTAAATCAATTTTCCTTGACCAACAATGAGTGATGCAGGGCAAAGAAGACAGAGAAAAAGGAGCATCAAAAGTGCTTACAACTACACAAAGTGCCTGGCCAACAGGAATGTCCTTGGTGCCAGCTGGAATAAGAATCTTAGCCAAGACTCTGCAGTGAAGTCACACCCCCCAGTATTTATAAGTTCTCGAAGCTCCAAGTCCCAGGTTCTTGATCAAGCTACTTGCAATTTAGAGGCACATAATCTTGATATGCATCAACACTGCTGGTCTCTCATGACCAATAATACCAGACAGGTTGAAAGTTGAGAAGTCTTGAGAATAGGTATATATGTGTACCCATCCTCCAGTGACTCAAAGTCAAGAGTGGCTTTGTCAGTCTCAATATCACATAGCACATCTCCTGCTGCTACCTGCCATACTATCCTTTGAGTTTCAGTACCATTATGGTACTAGAATAAAACCCTCTGCAGAAACTTAGAGTCAGCAGCAGATACCAGGTACTTAATGCACAAAACTAATTTCACAATTGTGAAGTTGAAGCACCACCTTGAGTGGACTATGTCTCTTACCATATCTCCCTCTTTCTTCTTCCACTTTCCAACATTCCCTTGAGTCTGCAGACAATTAAGGAACAATGTGAGCACATATTTCTGTACACAATGAACCCTCCAAGGACTTCGACCTCCAAACACATTACCATTGTGGGAGATAGTGCAGGCATTGTCAAAACTTCATGAGGTGGCAGGTCAGATGGAGGAGAGCGTTGAGGACTGGGAGATGGTGCAGTGGCTGGTGGTGAGGATGGTGATGCTTGCTGCTTTGGTTGCGGAGAGGGTGTAGGCCCAGCTCCAGCAGAATATGATGCAAATTGCTCCACACCTTCTGCACTCTCAGCCTACATCCAGCATTTCAGGTTAGTTCAGTCTTTTTACCAAAAAAAAAGCAGTATGCTGAATATGCATAATGACCATTCTCTATACAAATAATGCAGACGACTGCACGCTGCTCCTTTATCTCAGCCCTTTTGCTGGAGTCATAAAAATTGGTCATGTTTCTTAATCCTGACTCTAGAAGGCACTTACAACTACACAAAGTGCTTGGCCAACTGGCACATCCTTTGTTCCAGCTGGTATCAAAATTTTAGCCAAAACTCTGCAAGGACAAGGCAATCCGGGATCAGCAATACAGAAGCATACAAGTCTAGGTTCAGTACAGAGCCAATTCAACAGCAAGAGATCATAGCTCTAAAAGATTACACAAACACAACTAATGGTCTCCATACAGAAAATTGCTCTACTGAGTCCATCCATCTGAAACCATGTGTCTGAGTCTCCACCCGAAAAGGGGAGGATGGAAGGAATTCGAAGTTCTTCTAATGTGAGTGAATAAAGCGTACCCATCCTCCAAGGATTCAAAATCAAGAGTAGCCTTGTCTGTTTCAATATCGCACAACACATCCCCAGCTGCTACCTGCCATGTTCTCTCTATATTCATCATGCTTTACATGAACAGGTTTAATATTTGTACAGATGCTCAGGAAACTCCCTGCATTTTGAGTTGTCAGACAACTGATTCAAACTAAAGCTGTAAACAAAGCACTTTTCAGATCCTTACTGTCTCCCCTTCTTTCTTCTTCCACTTCCCCACATGTCCTTGAGTCTGCACAAGAGAAAACAGCATTCTCAATAGTGTTGCTGACAAAGATGAGCAATTCTGCAGAGCTACAATCTCAAACACCAACACAAAAAGACAGTACACAAGCACACATATCAGCCTAGGATATCCTCATGAGATGATAACAGAACAGCCACAAATAGATCAAGCATGCTGGTGAGCGTACTGAAGAATCCTGGAAAACTAAAAGCAGTCATTCGAAACTGTAGAAATGTGTAACACATAGGTGGTCTCCTTTCCATTGAAACCCACCATTGTGGGTGACAGTGCTGGCATTGTCAAAACTTCGTGAGGTGGTAGGCCTGATTCCAGTTAGAAGACAACATACTTGTCAGTTACAGTCTGTATGAGCGCCCTTGAAATGTATGGAGCAGAACTTCCTACACACATTCTCAAATGTTTCAATGGTTTTGCAACAAATTCATTTGTGATGCAGCCACCAGATTCACTCCACACAATCCTCATTCTATGGAGGTTTGCTATGAACTAAAAAAGAGAAGCACTCCAATGCAGAGAAATGGTGTAGAGTTATTACAAAAAGAGCAACTACATCAGAAAAAACTGGAGAAATGAGAAGGCATACCACCAGAACTATAGCTGCGAACACCATATGCTGACTGCACAACCCAATACAAACATAATCTCATGGAATTTATAGAAATTTCAATAAATCACACACACAACAAATAATATGGGTGTGTTAAGAGCCAAAATAATTGTGCACAACTGGGTTGTAAGTCAGGTAGATTTTCATACCACTATTGTGAAAACCTATCAACAATACAAGAGGTAAAAATGTTTAGCCAATGTACAAAGCAAAGTAAGTACCTTGGCAGTCAGGAAGCCATACTGCTCCTCTATGAAGGATGCAGAGAAGTAGCTGTTCCTGTGATCCATGCCTATTGTCAAGTGAGTAGCTAAAACTGGATTCAGAACTGGCTGACTCCTTGCACATGATCAGGACCATAAATCCTAGAGAGGAAAACTAGTGGAGGCAAACCGGATTGAGCTTACTATACTTAAACAACACAAGAGTTTCAGATAAAGTGCAAGCTGATCAAACCTAGCATCCTGAAGAGGCATCAACTGCTCCTTTCTTGCAACAGGCACACTGCATCCAAACCAATCGAAACACAATTCCCTGATTATCGTCACGGCCAATCAATCAGGTCACCTCGATCCTTTTCCTTCCTACTGTATGTCCAAATGCCCTAAGACAGAGCTGTAGATCGACCAGCTTGCGGAAGCATCTTAATTTGAACCTAGTTTTTTCGATCCTGCTTTCCTGCAGGATTCCCTCTCAATGAATGTTCGCGTAATTCAAAATCCTGGGATCTTCCACATAACCTCCAAGATCCGCCACCAGGCAGTCAGCCCCACAGCTTGATTGGTCACAGCGAGGGACGATCGAACAAATTGTGGAATGTGAAAGGCACGAGAGATAAAGAATAAGAGTACCGGGTGTAATACCATCTGGGTGAGACGGCAGTGCGGCGAAGACTGGAAGCCAAGACTCGCGCCATACGCTCCCGTGCGACCCCCGAGCGACAGAGTGCCGCCATCGCCGCTGGCAAGCGGACACAGAAGGGAGAGTCAGTAGAGGTACCGGGAGTCGATCGTGCGTTTTCTTGTTCCCGAAGACGCAACTGTTTCTCCTGAAAAGGCTATCTAGACAAACCGACTGGCCTGTTGGTAGATTTTCCAGAAAGAGCACCGCCGGAGGAAGGCATCTCATCAACAAAACGTACCTATAGAGGGTGAGAGAGAAGACGAGCGAGCGCCGTGGTCCGCGCAGCTTGACAGAGGCGGAGATCGCTGCCACCGTGAAAAGGAGGTTGGGAATCGGAAACCCTTGAATTAGACGACTCGCCACAGAGGCGCGTAACACCCACCACTGCCAAAAAACAGAGCTCGACAAATACGTGTCGGCGAGAAGACGAGGCCCCAAAGAAAGATTCCCAACCGCCTGGATCCCGCAGCTATAATGGATGTGTTTCCACGATCTTACAGACTGTCAGTCTCGCCCTCTGTCGCGCACTGTATCGTCGTATCAATTCTCAATTTCTGATGCGAATCAAGTATGTAGCATCCTGGATTGTCATGATCTCTTGTGCCCTAATCTTCAGTGCTGGGAAGAGCGAAGTAGGTTGGAGTTTTGCAGAGAGTGAAGGAGTATCGCACTCAATAATGATTTCTGACACAACACAACTTATTTCAACACGTTTATTAGCAGAAGTTCATCTCTGAGTTCGACCCTAGAATTCAAATTAGCATTGTTTGCAGCAATGGTTGGTTGTCGATACTTAGATTTGCTCCTTTCGGCTCTGGGATTCAATTCTTTGCGAATTCTGCAAGGAGCAGAAGCTGCTGTCCCACAGATAACTTGCTACAAAACCCCTGTTTTAGGTCTTTTATGATCTCCCAGCAATTTTGCATAGAAGGTTGGGTTTCTTTCTTAGGATCCGGGGCTCACTTCATTCCACGTGCTGCAAGAAGGGAACTCAAGTTGTCAACTGGTTTGGGAAGTTGTTACAACTTTGATACCCAGAGATTCAGAGAAAGCAGTGTGTTTTGGTCTTAGAAACGTTGGTGTTTGTGGGACAAGAGGTAGAAATGAATTACACAGTAGCAACAAGGTGATTTGGATCATTGGTGGGCTTCAAGAGATTGTGTTTGAGGAGGCAAAAGCTGATGGAGTCAATGGGGTGTGATAGTAGCTTGTCAATCCTAGTCATGATCAAGGTGATGGTCTGACACTATGTGAGCATCTCTCATAAGTCTATGACACACTCACTGTCATGTCACGTTCAAAGTGTTGTTCTGAAGACTTCTGTGCAGTCTCATGTAAAGCTATTTAACTCAATATGCCGGTTTCTAGCTCCAGCAGTGAGCATTGTTTGTTAAGGTGACAATTGTTGAAAGACTGAGGACAGATGGGTATGAGACACAATGTAAGGAATGCAGCTAAAAGACTCATACTAGACAGTAGAGAAACACACATGACATTGAAAACCATGCTCTCATCTTGGATTTTGATGTACTCCTATGTCTCTTCCTTATTTGCAAATCTTCATTGAAACTAGCGAGTGACAATGTCAGTGCGATTTTTTTGGGGAGAGGGGCTGATGAAATTGCAGGATTATGCAGACAATGAGCATGAAGAAGAATCTCATAGATGTGTTAGCTTGTTAAACTTAGGTTTTGTATTCTGCAGGAAGAAGATGCTCACAGAGAGGAAGTTGATGATGAAGGGATATACTTCTCTTGAACTTTGTGCATTCAAGTTCAAAAATCCATGCATTCTACTGCATTGGGATAACTATTCTGTTTGAAAACTGTCAGTTGTTTCTTGGTCCCATTGTTAGATTTTCTGAATGGAGAAAGCCTTTTTCTTATGTTGACATATATATTGTTTTTTGAATCCAGAAATCCAAAAGAAAGACAAAGTCAAGCCTCCTGGGACAAATTCCTTTAAGAAAGGTGCTGTTGATCAAGCACAAGAAAGAGATGGAGCCTGTGAAATAGAAGGGGGAGGAACAGTGCAAAATAAGTCAGGAAGAGGTATTAAGGAAGTTGGTTAAATAGGTTGAATCTTTATTTGTCTCATTCAACCTTGTGTCATAGGAATGAGAGGCCTCAGATCTGTGCAGGGTTCAATTGTCTTATCTTCTACAAGTTTTTAACTGCTTGCACACATGCCTTCATCTCAATCTAATGGGTTGAGTACTATGGTTGTAGAGACTGATTGTTGCTAGAAATTATGCTGGCATGTAATGAGATCATCAAGCTAAAAGGCAATTATGTACCAGGAAATCTATCATGGTCCTCAAATTTGTTTCATTTCTAGAAAATGGTTTTGGAGTAATATGCATTTTGAAGGAGGATGCCTGTGATTTGTATGATTGCTTTGCTTGTCAACTAAGCTTTGTGGCACTTGTTGGTTCTTCTCTTGCCCACGGAAAAACAAGATGTAAATTCCACATGGAAATGTCGAACAGTGTGGTTTTCCTGTGAGCTACACACTACTTGATACTGTAGAGTCCTACCACAGTTCAAGGGATGGAAGGTCACCTGATTGTTTTCTTGAGTCTGTTGGCAGGTACCAACACTATGGAGTTCACCAAAGTGCTAGTTTTTCCAGGGATCATAACAGTGGAGCTGAGGCCTTGTAGTATGACCCTCTTTGTTTCATGCTTAGATGCTTGCTTATACAAGATCGAGGAGTGAAAATGAAAGGTTACCCTTAGAGGCCTGTTGCAGCTTGAATGAAGATATTGTTGACCATTTGTATCACTATTGATATATAGCATCCAGGAGGGCAGGATGGAAACTGGCGAAGGATTGATGAAGGGAGCACATTGAACAGTGAGGTTTGCTTGCCAAAGCTATTGTGCCTACTTCCTGTGGTGGTTTGCAGTTTCTTGATGTCCAAGGCTGTGGTTGCCAGATACTCTGCAGCAGTATTGGGTTATAAGAGGGTGTTCACAAACAAACATGCAGATCACTCTGACCTGATGGCTCCTCTGCCCCTTTCTTCTTCTGTGCATTGAATGTTTGATGCAGTGGGTTCTGAATTCTCTGAGCTCTGCATCCTTCACAATTGTTCATGCTCTGATTTTGGTTTCCTCAGGGTCAAAGTGGTGATAGGCCTTCTCTTGACTGATTTGGATGCTCACAGAAGCTTGTGAAGCTAGTTGCTAGCAGCTTTCCTACAGCTCTCTACCACACACAACAATTGTGGCAAATAATCCATCACTCATAGATTGAGTGGCCCTCTTTCTTGGTCAATTTCTCAAGCATCAGCCAACTTTTTCTGATGTTCAGCCCAACAATTCTCTTATCCAACAATCCACCTCTACTGCAGCTGCTACTATTATCAGCCTGTCTGTTCTTGATCACTACAAACCCAATTAGTCCAGGAAACCTCTCACTGTGGTTGATGGTAGCATTGCACAAAACCTCAATGTGTAAACTTTTTCAATCTTCAAGCATGCAACATCTGGCATGCACACAGACCAATGGTAGAAGTTTCTGTATCTATACCAATTGTATGACCTGTGTAGATGGCTGCTACCTGTTTCTTGTTATGCAATTGTCATCTGCTTGATAATTTTCTTCACTCTTGCATGTACAAAGCCATGATCTGTGCAAGCAAAGTGCCCATAGCATATTCATTTCTGGATATGTGTTGTGTGGCAAGTTAGTCCTGAATTGTCTAAGTGTCGTCTGGATGCAATTACTTAATTATAGGTGCTTCGTTCACATTCTTAGGGTTCTCATCCATCTTTGAGTTGAATACAGGTGTTATGCAACAACATAGTGGATTGTGGCACTGCAGACATGTCACTCTGCTGCAGCTACTAAATGTCAAATGTAGCTACTACCTGTCTTGGGACTATTGCTATGTTGTTCATGTGAGTATGTATTGAAAAGTTGAGTTTTGCTCTGTTTTGAGATATCTTAGAACTGGATTGATTGATGCTCATGCAGGTTGATGCTCTTTATTTGTCCAATATGAGGTCTATTCATGAAGTTTGACCTGCTTAAACAGCAAATTTGGGAAGCCTATACTTGTAGCACGCTTTAAGTAGGTTGCAAAGTTGAATTCTCATCAATTCATACACAAAGTTCACTTACAATTTGGGATGTAGACATGTTGATAATGTTCCAAGATTTGGGTCATTTAGTGAAGTGTAGATCATAGTTTGTCAAATGAAAGTAGTCTTGCATGCTTGATATGTCCAATGAATTACTTATATGGAAGAGCTTGAACATCAAGTACAACAATGGGTTGTCAAAAGTTAGTTTTAAGGTGTGTGGATGCAGCTAAGGGCTATATGCACCATGGATTGGAGTTCACTTTCTAAGTATGACCAATTTTTTTCTCATGTTGGCATAGATGTTACAACTATAAGCAAATGTGATGATAAGCTAGTAGCCAAGGTGGATTGAGGTTGTTTTTGGGGGGTGTTTTTAAATTCACGGTTTGTCTTTGCCACACTAGCATGGGCATAGTGGGTTGCCCTTGTAGAATCAGAACAGGATGTATGGAATCAAAGAAACTTTGGAATGTAGATGGTGCATTTACTGTTTTGAGATGTGTCTGATGCTTATTTTGGGAGGTAATGATGGTTTGGAGATGGTGAGGTGTTGGCTCTTTGTCTACATTGTGCATTCAAGTGACATGGTGGCATGAAGTTTTCAGGCAATGGGTAGCATGGAGCTGGAAAGATGGGGGAAGCATGGAAGATCAAGGCATTAGAGAGGGGAGGAAGCCTCTAAGATCAGGGAAGAACCTTTGCAAGGCAGTATTTTACACATATGGTTACATTTTGTGCAGAAGCTTGTGGGGATTCTGATGAAAGCTGGTTCTTAGTCTTTTCAATATTTTGGCAATGAGCAGGACTTTCATGTTGCAGGATTCCTTTCAACTCAATTTCAATGAGAATGTGAACTCATTGAACCCCTTGAATTCTACATGTGAAGCATCCAGATGAAAACTTTTGAGATTGCCAGAAGGATTTTGCACACATAATACCAACTACCAGAGTGTCATACTCATCATGAGCAGGAACAGAAAAAGAAAGGGGGACACTAGAATGAGCTCAAATGGGATGATTGGTGGGTTGTTTTGGTCAAAATTGATGGAAAGATCAAGTCTGAGCATTATACAATCCAAGAAGTTCACTGTTCAGAACTTGAGGCTTCCAATTCCTAAATGCCAATGGAGGAGTGAATGACAAAATTTTAGCAGTTGGGTTTAGTGGGGATATGACAAATGAATACATTGGGTCTGAAATTGCAAATCACCAGCCTCTGTACCTTATCTAATTTCAATGCAGAAGTGGTGATGAATAAGAGCTTGAAAAAGTCAATTGAGCATACTAGGTTCTCAACAGATTGCAGCTTGTCCAAAGATTGCAACACCAGATCACAGCAGCTTATGCTTCCGTTATATATAATAGTCTATAATTGCGGTTGCAAAAAATTATCACAGGCATCTAGTTTCCATGTACCAAATGTCTTCAATTGTTCTCATGTTTGCTTCTTTAGTGCACATAGTTTTGTGGCAGAAATGAGGATGCTGAGGTTTGAAAATCAGCAACAGAAAAAGGGGAGAAACAGTTGCATGGGAGGTGATGAGACCTGCACAGTCCAGAATGCCCAGGTAAGTTAAAGCAGTAACCACCATGTTGCAGTGACTCTTTGCATCTCTAACAGGAAAATACTGCCAGACCATTTACACTGTTAATAAGCATATGCAGTTGCATGGCTGCAGACTCACTAGGACTGCTCATATTCTTTTGATTGTCCCTTCATTACCCATCAGTTCAGCTGGCAGAGAGAGTCTCTGATCAATTGAACATTTTTGAGAGCTGAGGAAGAGAACAGAGGTATTAAGAGACAAAGCTCAGTCAGCATTATGAGTTCAGGCAGGAATTGGGGAAATTCTTTGCAATCCTTTTGAGGAAGAATAAGTTCTTTGTGAAGGGTGCTTCACTCTGAGAAAGTGCTTTCTTCTGCAAGCATTAAAGAAAGAGAGATTGTTGGAAACACACTCAAAAGAAGATAGCCATACACACAGTGAGAGCACATTTAGTTGGAGTAATCATGGGACTGATGCACATATATGCAGAATCTGATAGACCCCGCTTGGGGATGGTGAGAGATTCCTCAAATAAAAACTGGAACCTTGTGAAAGCTGAACTTGGTCAGGTAAAGCTGCTTTCTCCATGATCCATAGTTGGAGGAAACTCTCAAGCTGTCTATACACCTTTCATACCCGTTCCTGCTATCAAAATTATTAATTGGGAGAGCTTGTCACTGATGAGAGAGAAATTTGGATAAATTTTGTACATGCTACTGCTATACTTTTGTCATGTTTGCAAACCCAAGAATGTCAATGACACAAGAAAGAATTTGTTTCTGCCTTGAGCTCTAAATTGTGTAGTAAGAATCTTAAAATTGTTGATATGCAGCCAAGGAGAGTAACACACAACATCGGTGATTCCAAATTCATATATGGCAGGCCAAATGAGCGCAATGCTTTAGGTGTGAGAGAAGGTGCAGTCTCTAACCAAATTCAGTACATTCCTGAGAATCTACCACTCAAATCACCACACTCTGCTCCATTGCTGTCAAATTCCATATTTTGCAAATAATTGAACATCTATACTCCAGAAAAACCACAATGCAAAAAGAATACACATTTCATCACCCATTCTGAGATCTCTCAATGACCAGCAATATCAAATAAATTTTCTATTCAGCTGCATTTTCTTCATCTGCTGCAATTTGAAAACTCTCTGTACAATCAATCAGTCATAACTGTCTGGAACTTCAGAAACAGAAGATGAAAACTATGGTGCTTCAAGGTCAGATAGCTGCCAGACTCCACATGTCTGATTGAATGCATACCACCATCTCAATAGTGTTACTATCAGTAGAATGCTCAATCACAGTCCAAGGGTTAGGGTAGCTTCATCAGGTCTAGAACTGAATTTCCTGAGTGTTAACATAAGATCCCAATCCTTGGATCAAAATTTGAGGTTTTGGGTCTGGCATGTATGCAGTGATAGTGCACATCCATCAAGTTCCAAACTCACTAGACCAGAAATATGGCCCTGATTTCAAAGCTATGAACAAAACAGCTGTAATCAAGTGCGTGGCATGCATGGCTTTTGAAACAAAACAGAAATTCTTCAATTTAATCAAGTTTTTTTGTAATTTTTTTCAACACTACTGTTGACATAAAATTCAGTTGACATCTTTGCAATCCAGTGACTAGAGTTGAATCAACTTGCAGGGATCTCTTTGGGAAAGGGAATCACAGCATGTTGAATGTGATGCACCAAATCTCAAATGTTGTTTTTCATAATGTCTGTCCAGGCACTATTGCAGAGCGAATGAGCAGAGAGCAGCCAGGGAGCAGTTCTATTGTCGGATCCAGCCAAAACACACCCTTGTATGTCTTGACACCCTTTGTGAAAGTAGAGTCCAGGTCTCTGATTTAAGAGTTTCTGAAAACACAATCCTGTCTTCAATATCAGATTCTTCAGACACAGTTGGTGAATTCAGCTGCTCTTAGTATTTCTGCTGACATTTTGGCCTGGCACATTGCACAGATGACAAGGACAAAGCTTCCCTCTGACAGCAACCCACATCACATTTATGGTGTCGAGTGCCCAGGGTGTGAGGATGCTTTTCCTTTTGTTTACTTACTTGAAGCCTGTTCTCTTTGGTGATACAACTCTCTTGTTTCTGAATTCAACAGCTTAATGAAGCAACATTTTAGAAGACTAGATTTTGTTCAGAGAATGAACAGCCCATACAGATTGAAAAGAGTGCAAGAGCATGCATGCATGAACTTAACACCTAACAATGCACAAAACTCTTCAAAGAGCTGTCCCTCTTAAAATGACTTTGAAACAACTTGCCTGATAATATCATTGATGAATAAGATGAAAGAGTCCCACAAGAGAGAATGGAAAAGAATCAAGCAAGTAGACATACATGTGTTGATCTATGGGTTGAGTTTGTTCATTTGTGTAGAGACCCACCTTTCGATCAAATCATAGGAGGAGGATTTCAAGATGAGTGGATTGATATGAACAAGTATTTGAAGGTGAAACATCCCCAAAGTTATAACCATGTTGAACAAAGGTTTGAGGTGATCACCAACAAAGCAACAAACTTGCAATATAATTTCACTAGACGAAAATTGTCTCCACCGCCACGAAAGCAAAGGTTCATACTTTCCAAGTTCAAGAATGTGCCAAAGCGAATTGATAATGAAAACAAAACACCTTTGAATCGTAACCCTCCATTTCATCCATTTTATGGGACCGGTAGCCCAAAGAATGGGCCAATTTAGTACTCCATGGAAAGTCAAGTCCCGTCATCCCAACAATAACAATTGGGTTCAAGTGAGCATGAGTCCTACAAATGGATCTAAATGTTGTATGAAATGATAGCTTGAGCTTCTTTCTCAAGGAGTACAACCAATAGTAGGGGAGGAAAGTAATTCCACAAGAATTTTCTTATTGTACATGTGAGCACTTTTCATTAAAGAAAAAAGAGTTACTTCTTGACATGCCATTCAGCCTCCATAAGATGATATGGGAATGAGATTAAATAAACATATCCTTTACACATTCACACCAATGTTGAAAGAGATTGTTTTACTTGATGTGAAACATTTTTTTTGTGAAAATAAGAAGCTAACGTGTTGGAACCATTATTATTATTGCAAGTTACAATCTAAATATTTTCCGTCTTCATATAAGGATACCATAATAGATTGTGAAAAAATTACTAATTTCAAATTTATAAAGATGAATTAAGTTTTGAAACTTTTGTTTTGGTCAATGTGAAAATTGACCTTAGCCTATTAACATGTAAGGGTCAAAGCCTAGTTTCAAATAAACATAATAAAGAATATAAGCATGTTAAGAAGTACATGTGATCTTAGTTATAACATTAAAAAAAAAGAAAAAAGGCTTATTATAATGGCTATAAAATTTAAAATTTTGATGCTGCAAACTTGGAGCAACTGGTATCAGTGATTTGTTTTTTTGGGTGAAAAATAGCCAAATGGTGACACAGTTTTTTGAAAATGGAATAATTTTCCACAAATTCTTTTTTTTGAGAAAAAATTCGTTGAAAAATGATAGAAAACCAATTTTTTGGGGATGGTGTCACTGCATTTATGCCTATGGCTCCAGTTTTCAAAGTTTTTTGAAATAAATTTGCCAATTAAGTCGAAATCTGCTTAGGGATGCTCGCCACTTTGGCTACCTCAGGAAATTGAAAAAAAAAACATTGACTTATATAAGGGTGAAATTTTATAATCTTTCATAGGCTCCTTATTGATTTTGAATAATCCTTCATACAGCCATCCTTGGACAATTTTAGAAACATTTTCAAATGTGATTACCTCTTTTTTAAGCCTAACTACTTTTTATCCTTATAATAATACCTCATTTTTTTCTTAATAATTATCTCTTATTCTTACAGCTATTTCACATTTTTCCTTACCCATCAACATGGATATGCAAAAACAAATTAACATGTGCCTTTTCATGTCTATTTCAAGTTGATTTGTGCTTTGTCCAAGTAATATTGTTAGTCAAATAATTTTTTTATTCATTTGTATTTGATCAACTTTTTTACTAAACTTCTTATAGGACAAAATTCAAAACTTGAAGTGGTAAATACCATGAAAATAGTGTGCAATTGTTCATTCTTTGTCAAGGTTGTACAATATTTTAACTAATTTTACTTAGATGTGCATTTTGGCTTTCAATTCAATCTTTCATTTAAAATTTCAACATTTTTTGAGAGTTTTGTAATTTGCCTTTGTCACTTTCAAGATAATATTGTGAAGAATGGAAGTCAAAGTAATTGTCATCAATTCATAAACAATTGTCTTTTTATTTCTAGGTGTATTTTGAGGGACGAGTAGTGGGTAACCCGTGGCTACGCCACTCCAGCCACCCTGAAGGCTGTGTTAAGCTCTACTATCTGGCCCTGCCCTGCCCCTGCCCCATGTCCCTAAATAGACAGACCCCTCATTTCTTGAGACCTGAAACGAAAAGGTGTGTTCTAACCGTCCCCAAAACATGTGAAGTAAATGAAAAGATAAGTAAAAAACAGACACACACACACCATGTTGTAATTATATATAAGACTACTGGGTACCCGTTAATTGCTTCAACCAATTAATAACGCACGCATGCTCTTAGGACCTGGGTTTCAAGATCTCAATGCGAGGTTTCAGGACCTGGATCTCAGGCCCTGGGTTTCAGGCCCTCGGTATTTGGCTCTTAGGACCTGGGTTTTAGGACCTCGAAAGCTCTCCATCCTACGGTCGTCTTATCTTTTTCTTGTCACTTTTCTCTGCGTCCATCGTCACTTTTCTTTTTCCAGTCACTTTTCTCTGCGTCCATTGTCACTGTTCTCTGCGTCTAGTGGTCACACGGAACCCTAAAATGAGCCGGTTCTGCCGGTCAGTCAAAACCCTAAAATGAGCCGATTTCGAAATCCGACTGTCTGGGCCGAATCCCGTTTTCAGAATCGGACTGTTCGGGCCCGTTCCGTCGGCGGATTAAAGCGCAGAACTATCGTGTCACGCACGCACCCACGCACCAAGTGAATTTATATATAAGATTTCCCATAGCAAAAAACCCTAATGCATTTTGAGATGTTCCTATGTTCCAATAAAATTAAGGTTGTTTATGTGTGTGGAAGTTCATGTACTAATGGGTTCTCCTAAGGCTCAAAAACATTATCAAGTTCACACTCTTTGGTAACCTTCCCTCTAGAGAGCCCATTCATACAAGAACCTTCCTTACAACAAATAGGAAAAAAAAAACTTGTGGGAATGATATATTATGATCAATTAACCATCATTAACGTTGCAATAATTTTGACAATTGAATTAAACTTGAAGTTAGTACAGGTAAAACAAGTTTAAGGTGCAAAACTTATGTCATCCTATCAAAAAAAAAATTGGTGGTTGAAATTTATTTTTATCAGATTGAAACAATGTCTTTGGTTCTATTTGTCCTTTTGCATTTCAATTTGAAATAAAAATAAATTATTTTTCCTTACTTCAAAAACATTTGAAAATTTTGTTTTTTCTTCCTTTTGAGCAAATAAAGAAGATTTATTATATGTCACACATTGCATCATGTACCATTATTACCATTTGACCTGGAATCCCATGGAATCAAATGCTTTTCCCATTAGCAGAAATCCCAAACACTTTCAAGACATGTCAATGGTTACCCTAATCTAGTATCTTCTTATCTCATCAGCAATCCTGCACTTGTATCAAGTTTTAGTGAATGCTGTGCGGATCAGGCCCTCACAGATACTGCACTTGTGGTTCATCTCTCATCCCTCCGAAAAATACCCTCCACACAAAACCACACACTATATCCATCAAGACTTTGACAATGAGTGTAAAGGCTTTCTGTCATGGGTGCTGCACAGAACTGACAGATTTCCAAGTTTTCTTGTGCCATCAAGTGTACCTATCTCCCCCCCCCCCCCACAAACTCAGATCTGCAAATGAACACCATTGACTTGGACTGGAAGGATCACATTACAACAATTTGGAAATTTGGATCACACATGCTCAAATGTATACTTAGCTATTCTTACTTACTTAAAGGGTGTGGGACTTATACAACAAGTTGCACCAATAGAAAGTTCAGACCTGTCAACACAGTAACACATATGACTTCAATTGACAAATCACAGTACTGACTTGCACATGGAGATTGTAAATTCTAGAAAGACAGGCACAAAGAGAGAACATTAACACCTCTGATCTTATCCGCCACTCCATTGATGAGGTTTTTGACAGAACAAATGTTTCCAATGCTTCCCACACTTCTCTTTTTTGTTGTTACATACACTTGCTGGGAAAGTGAAAACCTCCATGATTTTGGCTAGTGGAGTCGAAGGCACCCTTATTTGAATGCAGATTCCATCAAATAAGGGTGACATCAAACATCGATAACACCTTCAGAGTGGGGGAGTTCTGGAAGTAAGCATCCCTTGGCTGTGCCTCAGGCAGACACTTATTTTCAAAACTCCCCGCTCCTCAGGCATTATCGTAAAAACTTGTCAATTTTGTATTTTCATGTCACTCCCCCCACCTGAATCTTACCTATTTGACTTTTCCTGACTCACCTCTAGCTTAGGGTAGAGAGGTCAGTCATAGTACACTTAAGGTAAGGGTTCTCATTCTTTTGGAAGGAGGGCCCATTATTTATGGTGTCCAAAAAGTAGATGGAGCCCTCCTCTATGCACATCTATTGCACTAAAAATGAACTAAAGGTGAGAAAGTTACAACCCTTTCCAAGTCATTTTTGCAGAATTTTTTTGATCGAGCAACTCAAGAACCTATTTTCAAACCTCTCAAAAAATCCTTAAATATTATTCTGTTCCTTTAGAGTTACAAGATGATTATTAGAGCTTAAGATGACAATTTCAGAACAGTTTAAATCACTCAATTTGAACAAAAAATGAGAAAATTATACACTAATGAAATAAGAGGGGTCAAAATGAAGAAAAATGAAAAAAATCACGTTTTACAATTCGAAAAAACATATTTACTTCACCTCTTTCTAGAGCTGCTCCTTTGGCTTTGCATTTCAAAGATGACTTGTAAAACTTGAGAACACGCTCCTATAACATTTAAAATCACTCAAAATGGAAAAGAATTGAGAAAGACCTGCCAAAGGCCAAAATGTTCGCTGATAAGCTAGTGTTCAGTGCTGGGCCAGTTTACACTATGTACCTCATTTTAACTGGAAGTTCCGAAATTTAGAAGGCTGGGCTGGGCATTCCGAATTTTCCAGTTTTCTGATTTCTCATTTCAAAAAACAAGAAAAAGAGTGGCAGGTCTTTCCGCAGGGGAAGGTCCTGCTATAGGGCCTAGGGGATCTCAATCTGGAAGGCCCCATAGAAGGATCTTCTCTTATACATAAACATCTTTGTTAAAAAAAAGCAATGAGCCAAAATCTTTTCCTTTAGGGAATGGGTCAGGGGCTTGGCTATTGTCGCATACGTCTTCAGCTGCCTGATGTCACTTATACCCAACCAGGTCCAATAATGGCGTCCCAGAATTAGCCACCTTTTGATTCTTCGGCCCTACGTCTGCTGAGCTGGTCGGTAATGGCCCGTGTGAAGAATAGAGTGTTCTTCTACCATGCCGTCGGTCTCTCTATGTGTTACTTTCAATCTCCTCTTTTCATGGTGCTGCTTTTTTAAGGCTCTCGCCTGCTCCCGTCCGTGAATTAGCCACATATGGATCCGGCCCTACGCCTCCTGAGATGGTCGGCAATTGCCCCTGTGAAGAAGAAAGTGTGTTCTTCTACCATAATGCCGTCGGTCTCTCTCTCCGTTACTTTCAATCTCCTCTTTTCATGGTGCTCTTCTTTTAACCATCTCGCTTGCTCCCCCTTGTTTGTTAGAATCCGCACATCATCTCCTGTCTTAAATCCAGTGTATAATTCCGTTCTCAAAATATTTTCAATTCTGGGTTTGCTGCTTCACTTTGCAACACCAAAAGTGCAATCTTTTTCCTTCTTTTCTTTCTCACGAAGTATATTTCTCAGGCGTACACAAAGTCGTCGTCATTACTTGCTTATGTGCTTCCATAGTTTTAGGCAGTCTGTGGAAGTTGTGGGGTTGTGAGGGCAAGTGAATACAAAGCGTGCAACCAAATAGAGAAAGCGAAAATGAACTACAATCAGGGAAACCAAGGGCCGCCCGTGTTTGACGATGAGCACAATCCTCAGCAGCAAGGAGGTGGTGGGTTTGTTCCGTCTTCGACAGATCGTTCCAGTGACTATGTCCCTTACCCGCAAGTGGAAACATCTGATGTTCATGAGGGGCAAGGGTCTCCGTTCGGGGCGCCTCCGATGGGGGAGCCCGCGGAGCCGAGTTCGCATCCGGACAACCGGGCTGCAGCCGAGCAGACCACTGCCGCTCCCGAGGAGCTGGCTTCGGGTGCCGGGGGCGGGCTCAGAGGACAGCAGAGTGGATTCGATGGGACGCAGACGGATAGAGGCTTCGTGGGGCAATCGTATACCGCTGACCCCGCTGCTGCAGGAGGGACGACTTCTTCTTTTCAGCAGTCCTCAGCGCAACCTGGAGTGGCTAGGACGGCTGACGTAGGGCAGCAGCCTGGGAGTCCTTACGTTCAGACTGCTGAAGTGCCTCCCACTGGAAAAAGTAAGTGATGCATTAGGTTTCGAAATTTTGTGCAGAATATTCTTCGAGAGACGATGAATGCGTAGCATCCTTCCCATAGGATCTCTCGAATGTTTTGCTGGTGTTGATTTGTCTTGAATAAGAGGGATGATACGATGACAATACTCTCCTTTTGTGTGTGTTTGAGAAGGTGAATGCTGTAAGAGCTGGAATCAAAGTGAACTCGCTTCAGGAGGAGCTCTGGCCAAAGAAGTAGATCAGGAATTTTGTTCTGATTTGGTGATGGATGCAATGATCCATGTTGACAGGTCCTATGAATCTAATTGTGGAGAATCTGAACAAGTGGGCAGCAAAGGCAGAAGGTCTTGCTGGAAATGTTTGGGGCCACTGTGAGTACCCTAACTTTTCTGTCATTTTTGGCAGTTTAAAGGTGTTGTGGTTCTTGGGTTCGCTTTCCAGTTGGTCTTGTGTTCATCAAAGTTTGCTGTTGGTGATTGCTCTTTTGAGGCTGTGCATGCAAAAAAGTCTGCAAGTACTGTGTCGTATTATCTGATTACTTTCTGGAATGTATGATGTGCAGTGAGAGTAGGGCCTTCAGTGACAGAGACAGCATGGGGGCGGATGACCCATGGCACCCGACTATTGACAGAGGGAGGTTTTGAAGGAGTGTACAAGCAGACTTTTGGAATGGCAACGAATGAGCAGCTGCGAAAGACTTATGCATGCTACCTGTCCACCTCAACTGGTCCTGTTGCTGGCACACTCTACATTACAAACCTAAAATTTGCATTCTGCAGTGATAGGCCACTCTCATATGCACCTGTTCCTGGCCAAGTGGCATGGAGTTATTACAAGGTTATCAGCTCTATTTCAATCTATTGTGCATTTTACAGCTTGCATGTTTTTCTTTAAAGGAGTATTCTGCATCAATTTGTGACCTTACTATTGGGCCACTAGGAAATATCTGTTCATGGTCTCAAAGCTGAATTTCAAACTGCTTTGTTGCATGTATTTGGCATGCAGGTTGTGATACCTCTTGAAAAAGTGAGAGAGGTTGTGCCTTCCGTGAATGAGAACAAGCAAAATGAGAAGTATATCCAACTGGTGACAACAGATGGTCATGAATTTTGGTTTATGGGATTTGTGAACTATGACAAAGGTGTGATGAATATGCAGGATGCTCTCCGCAACATTGGTGTTGTAGATCCCCAAGGTGGTTTGAAGTCTCGATTCGGTGGAAACAGGAATAGGGAAGTACCACAACAAACAGGATCAAGTCAGGGCTATGTTACCCCCAGCCAAGAAAATCCAGCACCAAGCAATTAGTCTGCCTGCAACATGGGCCAACAGCCTCTAATGCTATAACCAATCTTCATACACCAACTTAAAGTGCATGTCAGGACACTGCAACTGAATGTTCAAAGCTATCAACACTTATAGTTGTTGACATGGTCTTTGTTTCTAGTGTAATACCTGAGAAATGCATGATTAATTGCCATGTACAGGATGATGTTGTGTTCACATGATATGAATGTTTCTGGCCCTCAGTAGAGCTAAAGGAGGGTGCTGTCTGCTCCAGCAAGATGTTGACTTGGGGCTTGTACTGGAATGATTGATGTCAATATTTTCTACCAACTGCACAATATTTGGATGGGATGTTCCTACTGTCGTCCTGTTCTATATCCTTTGCAATAGCGAAACTTGTGGAACTGTTGCAGGAACACTTATTTCTAGGTACGATGGAAGGCTAGATGTGAAAAATGATGAGGAAAATCAAGAGACATGGAACTGCAATGTATCTGGCATAGTTTCCATTATGACTTACTAAAGGCTTGCGAAAGATTTTCATTGTGTATGCAAAAGAAATGCAAAGTTGGAAAGCTTGAGCAAAATCGGTGGTGAAGTGATCTGTGAACTTTGGATACTGATCACCTTCTACACAGGTCTCCACTCAAAATTCTGAAACCAAGATTTACCTACATTGCATTGAGCCTCGAAGTGGGCCTTGTTATATTGGGATGCCTTGTTTGTGAGGGACAATGTACCCCTCTTCTCCTTTTTCCTTCTATTCCAGGGTACCTTGCCCCTCATCCTACTCTATCTCTATATGTTGGCCAGACGAGAGTAACCCATTCCTGCTTCACTCCCATCCTTATTCTACCCTTGAACACCCCTAAGAAATTAAAGGTCAAGGGTTATAGGTGGTGGGCTGCTTGGATATCCTGAAAACTGCAAGTACAAGTGGAAGGTGCTTCCCCTTCCTACTAAGGAATACAACAAAACCTCTAAACTAACATGAGTGCACTAAATTACTTCACCTAATCATCATTTCTAATGAATTTGCATTGTACATATGCTTGGTCTCCTTCTCCATTCATGAAATCCATAACTATATCACATGGAATGTACGTTACATACACCTTTTGGCATTTTAATCCATGAGCATCGGGTTTATTGGTTTGTTGCACTTCAAATCACCACAGAAGTTATATGTAATTAAAAGGGCTCCGATTTCAAGTGCTAAATGCTTCCCATCATTGCTTACATTGCATGAAATTATATCAATGACTTTACATGTTCTTGTAATTTACCATCTCAATAACATTACCCTGGTCTTGATTGCTCTTCTTGGCCATGTTAAGAATCCTCTCCTTACACATTAAGAACAAAATGTAGTTAGTAATAGATAATTTCATATTGTTATCTATTGGGAAATTATCTATGTCTCATTATTGTGTTTAGTTAGTGTCATTTTCCTATGCAATGAAATTGAAATGTGTGTTTACTATATTCTAACTTGTGAAAATATATTCTACAACACAAGTGTCAAATTTGGTACTTATTAAAGCATTGTCGACCTAGTAAAAAGAGGTTTTCTGCCTTCCCATTTCCTCTTCTCTGTCTCTGCTAAAATATTAATGTAAATAGGTTCCTATTTCTAAACACACGCAGGTTCTTGTTGCATGTCAAGTAATCAAAACAACTCAAAGATCTAGAGCGGAATGCGCAACCATTGCCTGGTCATTAGTTTGTGCCACTTGTGGGACATTAAGGACCTATTGAACCTTAGACACATTGCAATCATTACAAATTGTAGCTTAAAACCACCTCCAATTTGAAAAAGTTCCAATTGAAACTATGGGCAAATGACCTATTTGCCTTTAAATTATCAACACTTCAATATTGGATGGTGAACATGTTGTCTCTTGGACTAGTGACATGGTGATCTATGTGTCTTTAATAGGTGACAACACAAGTTGATTAGGTCCTACTTCTCCTTGACTAGGACTAAAAGAATCCAACCTTGAAAAAATCTTTGGTGTATTTGGAGGGTCGATTATTTTTTAATTAGGCTTATGAAATGTTCCCGAGGGTAGATAGTGCAATTTCATAAGATCCTTAGGGCGAAAGACATAATCCAATCATATTGCTAAGAGGGAAGGAATTATTTCATAAGGTATTGATTATTTTGGTTGTTACACAATGTAAGTCCTTGATGTCAAGGAATTATTGTGTGGACCTCATGCTTGACCTTCATAGCTCACACAATAAATCCTTGACAACAAGGACTCACCCTAGTGCGTTTTCATACTATGGTGACCTTATATGGATGTCATAATGACAATTTTTCATGCATTCCTTACATACAAGAAAATAAATAGAATAAAATTCATTGAAATAATTTTTAAAAGGACTCATTTATCTAAAAGCTATCATAATCAACCTTCCAAGAATAAAAAAATCAAATCAAAATCGTGAATAGCTAATAAATAATGGACTTTTGAATTTTGCCCACACTTTTTGTCACACATACAAAATTCATGGATATGAACTTTCATGTTGTAAGTTGTTAGTCTTATGTGTTTGAAACTTTGGGATATTGGATGACTCATGTTTTAAAAACTAAAGATGCATTGAATGAACAGAATTTGATTTTAATTTATTATGTTATGGACTTTTTAAAATGTCATAAATTGTAATTATTTAAAAAGCCTTTTTAAGCATTTAAATAAAATTATTAAACAAAATTCTTTTGTGATTTTTTTGATGTCTTATAGCATCATGATTTAAAAATGGAAATGGAAAAAAATGTTATTTTCAATATCATCTAAATATTCATATTTTAAACTAGTTTTCAATTACACTAGAAAAAAACTTTGAAAAGAGATTCTAATTTGCCAAAATTGTGACATTTTAATGTGTTTTTGCCCCCCTATACATAGTTTTTATTTCAAGGGTAGGTGGGATGTAAGCAAATTTTAGAAGTGCTTACACATAAGTTCAAAGCTTATGCCAATACATGTGTCCTTATCTACATGATGTTATGTGATATTTCATAAATATCCTTTTGCACTATGTCTTGAACTAAATGCCAAAATTTAGGATTGTGAAATCGAATTATACATATTTTCTAACAAAATTTCATCAAAACTTTGGTAGATGATGTGAAAAAAAATAAGGATCCATGTTTTTAAACTTATCAATAGTCATTTGCAACCTATTAATGTCACATTGAAGTTCTTGATGTTGTTTAGTTGGTTCCTCCTCTAGTTGGTCCATATGTCCACAGTTTATTGAGCAACCTATTCAACAAACAAGTTGAAATGTTTTTTTAGGTCATCAATATTCCTATTGTGAATCATAAAAAGACATTTATAACAACATATTTACAAGAAATCATGACTTTTCAGAAGATTCAACTTGACTAAAGTGTTCTCATTAACTAAAGGGATGTTCACCTTGATTAAACACATGGTTTTTTCAACTCGTGATTTCGGATAAAGTGATTTTAAAAATAAATGTCAATAAGTTATACATCTAATCAAGATGGCTTAGACTTAATCAAATTGGCCATACTAGTTTGGCACTTGGATCCTACCTATTAAATCATCAACACCTCGATGTTAAATGGTGAATTTTTTGCACAATGGTGTTCATGTTGCATGTTTGGAAATTGTTGCAATTTGTTGTGGAGTGTTGTTTTGTAGTTCAAAACCCATGCCCTCCATATGAGTGTATGCAAGTGATTTGTTACAAGTAAATTGAGTGGGGATTAATTGAATCAAGTGTATAACATAACATATTGCTTTAATGTTGGACACTTTGACATTAACATTATAATTTTTTTAATTTACTAATGACCATAGCTAGGTATATGCTTTAATTGATGGGTCAAATCATAGAATTTTGTCTCTTGTTAATTTGATGTGAGATGTTTCATGTTTGACTATGCAACCCTTGTATGGCTAATGTGCCCAAACATGAACCTTTGTCCAAGTTCATTTATGCCTAATTAATTCATTTATGTTTTTGGCCATATGTTTTCTTTCAAGCATTGTTGGTTTCACACATTGTTGTGTGAATATTCTAGTTTGAATGCTCATTTTAATAATAGTTGGTACTTCAATTGTTTTTTTTTTTTTTTTCTTTCATGACCTTTATTGGGTTGCCATGTAATGCATGCAATGTTGACTTATTATTTATGTGTGCATCCATTTATTGCAAATTTTGTTACTAAAAAAGGTGCATACATAACTATATGAATGATGGACAAATCATCATTACATCTCCTCACATATTTATTGGCAAAATTGCTATTTTCACAAATTTAATAATATGACCATGAGGACATCATGCAATAATATATATTTTTGTCATTGAAACTTATACCTAGTAAATGCCCCCATATAACAATGCCAACTTGATTGAACATGTCAATTTTTTGACCCATTGGACTAATGTTTCATGAACTAAACATTGAAAAAGGATAACCTAATCAAATATGACTAATCAAAAGGTACATGTCATTTTTTTTTCCAAACCTCTAATCAAATAATGTCAATACACCAATCAAAATAAACAATTTAATTAAACATTTCATAATCATGTTCATTGAATACATTCGTATCATACTTATGACATTCTTGGTGCGGGAATGTTATGGAAGTCCAAAGACGCACGAAAATTCGTTAAAATTCGCGAAAATTTGTTGAAATTCATTAAAATTCGTGTCGAAGAATGTTTTGACAAGGTGCTAAATGAAGAATTTTAAAGAATTTTAATGTGCAAAATGAAGAATGTCATCACTAGGATTTGTATACTTTAATCTTTGCATGACAATTACCTTTCTTCCATCAATTTTTATATTTCTCTTGTCTTCTTTCTTTCCAGCCCATACATTTTATTTGGAAATATTTCCTTTTATTAGAAACTCTCTCACACAATTTTTTATAATGATGTATGATATTGATATACATCAATTAAAACTAGGAACATTTAGAAATTAAGTTTTTTTGGATGAAATTCCATTCAAAAAATGAGTTTTTTGTATTTGTTTAACAATAAATGCATAATTATATTTTTTAAAAAGAAAAAACCACTACCATATCAATGAAGAGGATGGGCATTACATTATTGTTTTAGTTTTTTTTTGTTTGGAAATGTTTTATGAAGCATAAACATGAGGCCCTATGGTTGTTGAGAAATTATAATTATATATTCTACATGTCCATTAATTTCATCTAATCTTCTTCGTCTAATTGTTGAACCAAAATTAATTTTGACTTAAGATGAACTTTGAGTTCCAAAATGTTGTTATGCAAATTAAATTTTTTTTTCTTGTGTTTAAAATAGCCAAAGGATGCCATCAAAATTTTTGCTTATTATATACCATGATATTCGTTATACAACATTTTTTTGGGTGAAAAGTGGTTCAATCTTAGTGTGCTTTCACCCCAAAACACAATTGCAATTTGGGTGAAACATGGTAGAATATATACAAAAAATAATGTAAGCAACAAAATGCTTAAATCTTTTAATAAAAGGATTAACAAGTCATTTTATGGGGATAATATTTTTTTGTGTACATTAATTCCTAACTTTTATTCACATGGACTTAAAAATTAAATTTTTATAATCATGTTTTTTAAAGTGCTTGCAAGTATTTGAATTGGACTTGAGATTTGTGACAATTTGAAAAATAAAGTTCAAGTATTCAAAAGTAGGTGAAATGTTTTTACAAATATTTGGCTTTTTTCAAGCACCTCAATATTGATATAATGGTGAACATTCCAATATATGTTTTTTTGGTTAATGAAGTTTGTTTTTATAACTAAAATCATCCCCAACCTTTTGAAAAATGATGAATTATTGGGGATACTTTTTGGGTATTTTTTCAAATCCAAATGATATGACAGAAATTATTTTGAAAAGTTAAAGGCAAGTATTGATGCCCATAAAAAAAACTAAAGGTTTCATTTGTTTCAAATGCTAAAGGAAGGTTAAAAGTTTATTTATTTATTCTTATTTTCAAGTACAAGGTAGTAAATATGTACAAAATATCTTGCTTACACCCATTTGCAATCCCTCATTTTTTTCTTAAGTGTTTATTGGGTAGATGCAAGCTATGGTGGCTTAATATTGGCAAAAATTACATTTCTTACAAGTCCATACAAGATTCTTTGAAATGAATCAAATGGACATGGTTGTTATTTTTAAAAATGTTATTATTTTAGTCTTTGAATAATACATGTTCAATCACTTAAAAACCTTCCCAAATCTATGTGAAAATTTGTATTTAAGGTAATTGATGTCATTTTTTAATTTGGAAGTCCTAAAAAGGAAAATCCACAAAGTCCATAGGAATAATGATCCCTTTAAAAATTTCAAAAAAGATGCTTTTGGGACGAAAAATTTGAAAAACAAACAAAAATTGCAACTTATATGGATTTATGGAAATATGGTCAAAGTTTAACCATTCAAAAGTCCTTAACTATTAAATGATTAAAGTTTTCGAAAAAAAGATTATTCAGATAAATTTATCATTTTGTATTACATTATATATTCAGTCTCAATAACAAACTTGAAATGCGAATCAATATAATATTTCTCCATTTTTAATGTTTTTGTTAGACAACCAATCCATATTTTTTATTTCAAAAGTCCATTACTACTAACAAATGATTTTTTTTTCAATAAATAACCACACAATTTTCTTCATAATAAAATTATTAATTTAAATATGAATATTAATTAATAAATCTATCGATATATTAATCACCATATGCATTTGAATATAGGGTACCTATGGAAAGAACATAGTTTCATCACAAAAATGAGCCATTGTAACTTGCATCTATTTTATTCACCGACCTATCTATTGTTGAAAGAAATGGAAATCTATTGATTTTGAAGAGTATTACCCCATCATTTCCTTATGACAACCATAATAATATCATATGGGGAAGGAAGAGTTGTTCCTCAAATAGGGTAGATAGGCCGATGTCCAAACATTTAAGAATGCAGAGGCCAAAGGAGTCCTATCACTAGCTTGGTTGGTAGTATGGTTTAAATAAACTTGGTTCAAGCAACCTTAATTTTGTTAATGGTTGGAAGCATTGCAACAATAAGGTGTGGCATCCCACCATACACTTCATTCTTGTTGTGTGTTGTTTCATGTCTTGGTAGTCATCCTCTTCTAATGAAATGTAGTTTTTTGCTTTAATGTTGTTAACTACTGCAGATGGAATGGAATTTTTCATTGGTGGCCTCTTTTCATCTTAGTTTCATCTTTGTTTTTGATTTTGTTTTGTTGATGGAATGCTATTGTGATTTGATTCATTAATGGTTTGTTTATGTGTGTTGTAGGCATGGAATGTTAATGTTGATTTTTGGTCATGATCTTATGGTCAAGTTACACCTTATTTGTCATGATTTTTATTAATGGACAAAGTATACACTTCTAGAAGACATGTACACAAGAATTTCATTATTCTTATATTGCAAATTAAACATAATGCATATATATAATTCCAAAAGATAGTAAAATAACTCTATGAATGTTATTGCAAATGAAGAAGAATCCAAATGATTCAAACTCACCTCCTTAAATAGGCTAGGTGGTTTTATTATTAACTAAAATAGTTACTTAACACTAATTCAAAGATGGAAGACTAATTAATAACTAAAGTAGTTACCTAACTAATTAAGAACTAATAGACTAACTAATAACTAGTCAATTAACATTTATTTAAATTATAATTTAATATATACATGGTAACATCTAACTAACAAGATAATTACAAGTTTTACTTTAATACTTAAAAAGGTCAAAATTATATAAAGATACATCTTTTTGGTTGTATTTTTTGTCTCATACCTAACCAAGTTGTGCCCCCCCCCATTCTAATTTCTTTTATTTTCTAGTCTTTTCTATTGTTGCATACCTAATCAAACCATACCCCTTTTAGTTTGAATTCATTTTCATATCCTATGTTTGCATACTTAATCAAGCCCCATTTACTTAAGTTTTATTTAAGTTGTCTCTTGTGTATTTTTTTTAGTTGTTTCATTTGTTGAATATTTGATCAAGCTACATGGCCCCCCTTCTCCCCCCCCTCCAAGTTTTTTTTGGGTTGTTTCTTGTGTATCCTTTTTTGGTTATTTCTTTTGTTCATTTTTGGTGTTTGCATATTTAATCAAGGCCCACCCCAAGTTTGAGTTTTTCTTTTGATTGTTTCTTATGTATCCTCTTTTGGTCCTCTTATGGGGTGAAATTTTTTTAAGGTGTACTACATAGAACGAAAAGAGCCTAGAACTTATTACAATATTTTTTTATTTTATATTTTGCTCCCAATAAAAAATAACGAATCAAAAGTTGTCAAAATTTTCAAAAGACTATATTTTAAACTATTACAATTTTAAATTTCATCGTAGTCATCCATAAATGTGCTTTTATATGGTCAAAAACAACTAAGTGAAAAAGGTAAAAAATGGTGATGTTGTGACAAGATTTTGGTTTCATGGTTCATTCCACCAACTACTATATGATCTCTTTTTAACTCAATACACGATTTTGATGCTCTAACTGGAGAGCAGTAAGGTAGACATAAAATTGCATATATGTATAATATCAGATTACAAGTGCCTGAAAGTGTCAGAGTCATCAATCAATCCAGAATTACAGCTCCTGTTGATAATTGATCAGTTGGTGCCATTTGATGATCAATTCACAAATCATTGGAACGTGTTGCTATTTGCACAGGCAGTCTCATTGATGAGACTGAGTTAAAATGAGTTTAAAGAAAGAAGCAATCAAGTAGACAACAGACAACCACATATCTCATTTGGTATGTTTTGGTTTATTGCACAAACTGAAATGAAATAGGATAAGGTCTGCAGAGGTGCAAGACTGTGAGAAATAAGCAACATTTCACAATCAACTTTGAAACACCTATCCTTATTCCTTAAATAACTACTATATCCTTGAGCAAACACACATGTTGCTTGAGTCATTTCACAGTTGACAGATCCAATTGCTGTTCACCAGTTACAATACTCCCACAGTAACTTCACTGAATTGTGTCAGGTGAGGTCAAAAAACAGGAAACCACAAAAGCTCATACTATACTTTCTGGTTAATTGTATCAAAATGAAATGAAATAGAGCAAAGTCTGGAGAGGAGTGAGACCGATATTCATGAAAATATACACACCATTTCAAAATCAAATCTGCTGCCCATCCTTATTAACAAACTACTGTACCATCCTTAATGACACATGCCACATGTCACAAGTGAGAGTCATTTCACCAATGAGTCGACACCCAATTGTATTTCATGAGTAGAGTTTTTAACTCTACTTGCAGTTGCTTGGGAACGGCTTGCCGCAAAGGCCTGGGTTCCCAGGGCGAAAACTGGCCTCCCCTTGGATTTGCATGGCCCGTGGAATGGGACCTGCAACGAGCACGATATGACAATGACAAAAGTATGAGTGCATGATGCGGTATGGTGCAAGCAAACCCATTTGTCCGATCTCCTATTCAACATCAAAATCGTACAGAGAAATCTGGCAAAAAAATAGGGGAAGTATAAACATGCGTCCAGAGTTCTCAATACCTATGAGCATGTTGTTGGTGAAGTCTAAGCCATCCGAACTGGGATAGAAAGTCCCACCGTAAGTTGAAGGAATCGGGCCAGTAATTTTGTGGTGGCTGATGTCTATCTCTTGCAAGTTAGGGAGGTTGCCGAGTTCCTTTGGGAGGGGGCCTTTAATTGGTGGTTTCCAGCGAACAGTTTTTGTAAATTTTTCAGCTTTCCAATTTCGTGTGGAAGTGGACCAGACAATTTGTTGTGTCCAATGTCAAGAATCTTTAGCTGCGTGCAGTTGCCGATGGCTGCGGGAATTGGTTGAAGATTAAGCCGAGTTCACCACTTAGCACCCCTGTCAAGGTTATGCCTCCCAACCACTTGGGAATGGGACCAGATATCTTGTTGTAACCTAGGTGAAGGTAATCCAATTTCTTCAACAGGGTGATCCTCGTGGATCCAATTGACTTCATTTGGTTGTTTGCAAGATACAAGCTGTTGGGTTTCTTGAGATTGCCAATGGAGTCACGAAGGCCACCAGGAAACTGGTTGCCATTGATCGAGAGGTCTGTTAATTTGACGATATTACCAACCTCTGCAGGGATGCTCGGACCACTGAATTGACAACCGCTTAGTGACAGACTCACAAGGTTTGTGAGGGTGATAGCGGGAGGAATGGAGAAGCGGAATCTTATTTGGAGATTGGTGAAGGATAGTTGAGTCAAGGCCGTGAGGCCGCTGAGGGAGGCGCCAAAATTGGAGCCATCAATTTTTGGATCTACAATGAGACTACTGTTCCTGACACAATTCCTACAAGTTGCCCACAGGTTTAGTGAGTTCGCCCTTGAATGTGTCTTGTCGCAAGTGACGCCCTGCCCGCACGAGGCCAGTAATAACACGTTAGGCTAAAAAATATTACATCTTCTAATCCCATTCTACGTTAAGATTTAAAAATACGAACTCTCGTTGAATTATCCTTAGGAAATGCAGGCTGTAGGAGTCATGTATTACTGTGGCACGACACATAGCTCACAGTAAAACATAGTTGCAAAATGTAATGACGCCCATGACCTATAATGTGCAATCAAATCGTCAACTTTGAAATCCAGAGAGGAAGAAGTCCAGATGCAGCAGTCAGTCTGCGCATCCCAATCATTGAGAGCCCCTTCCGTGTCAATGAGCTGGGCTTTGAACGCGAGGAGGGCGTTTCTATCAGAAGCATTACACATTATTGCCAGGCTTCCACTAGCGAGGCCACACAACAGCATTTGGAGCAACAGCTCAACGGTAATCTGCCCATTTTGACCTCCAGCTTGAAGCAGCAGACGGCTATGAATCTCTAGCAGACATAAATGCGCTAGGGGAAGCTGGCCAGTTGAACTTGCAAACTATAAGAAGCTTTTTACGGTACTAGAGAGGCAAACCTTGCCGTGAAATGGGGATGCTTCCACTTTTCATGCCGTCTTCTTATAGGTATTCATCATCGACCTCAAACCGTGGCCAGGAAGGTGCTACATGGAATACCCTTTGCTTGGCTAATTTTGCTAAGTTGGCATCTGTTAGTTTTTGTTACTTCGCCATGTTGACGTTTCCTATTTTGCGAAGTCCACTTCACTAAAAGGACATTGACTTTTACCACTTGGCCAACTCCACTTTGCTAGGTTGGCAAGTCCAAATTGCCAAATGATCGAGCTCCAGTGCTGAATTGCCAAGTTGCCAAGTTAACTTCCTTGCGGACCGCCCCAATGGTTTTCAAACTGTCTAAACTTCAAATTTTCTGACGCTGCCCAAAACCTAAAAATTCATTCTTTTTCTTCTGCAAAACTTGTGCAATCCCCCCCCTCCCCCCAAAGAACTGGTTCAAAGCAGCACAAAACAGGTCTGCTGCATCTCCACGGCTTAATTCAAGAACTCGTTTGGCAACACGTTCTCCAAGGGTTTAGGGTTAGTGCTTCAGGGTTCATGGATCATCCTCTCCAGTGGCTAAGAGCAGATTGCAGTAGATAGTATTCTTAATCGCATGATTAAACTCTAAAGTAAAATTATACTTTCAGAGCTGAACTAGCTGAAATTGAAGTGCACTGTAGGTCAAGTTTGCCTACTGTGTCAATTGCTAAGTCTCCACCTGTACCATTAAATTCTTGGTGTCCTGTGAGCTCGAATGCAAATTTATCTGTTTGCAAAATGTGCAGGCTTTATGGCAGTATCATTCTGACTTCAAATTTCATGGTCTCAAATAGTTTTGTTTTTTTGGTGGTACATTTTCATTACTTGCTAACAAAGGGGGAAATATATATATATATATTTGTCCACAATATTCATCTCACTTTGTCTGAATTTTTTAATCAAGAGGCAGTTTGTCATTAAGATTCTACTCTTTGGATAGGTTAAACACTAATTGTCCCCAGAAGAGGTTTTTATTTTCAACATTGAAATATAGTCACACTGGTGATTGTCCACGAAAGGAATTAGCCAAATTTGGGTACTTGAGTCAGAGGGGAAAACCAAATTTTTTAAGAATCATGCTATATTTTTGTGACCTGCTGGAACATATTATCTAAATCTGGCAACTATGGGTCCCCATTTTTCTCATAAAATCCTTTGTATGAGTTGCCCTGGAATTCTTTTTGGTTACCAAGTGGCAAAAATTCGTCAAAATAAAATAAAACGTTGGTCCACAATTAATGTTAAATTGTTATTGGGCTGCTTGCCAATTTATGCTTGCCAACTCTATCACAAACGAACTGGAATCCAACTGCAGTGAAGAACATAAACCTGCCAATGTATGCCATCTCTAGTCTATATACTCTTTGTTGCGTACAGTGTAGGAAATTTTAATATTTTTAAAGATCTAGCGTACTCGTGCCTCTTCCTCCAGTATCAATAACTGCACGAATGTTATCATAGAAGGCTGCTTTCAGACAATCTTGGAAGGCTGAACACGCATCGTAACTGAGAAGCTACATATTTGGCGCGACCTAAAAATCGTTTCTCTACGGAAACCCTCTGTGTAGTGGAGCTTGAATGTCAGGCATGATCAGGCAATGATCCTTGGCTTCGCAATTCAAAGTAACATTTTCTCAAACATGGTTGCAAAGCGGAGTTTTAAAACTGGGTTCAAAAGATGTTTTGAACGTTTTCTAAAAAAGGGAAAAAACAGCAGGTCATAAAAACCAGCCTGTGCAAAAGCCTAAAAAACATTGTCAACACAAGTGCAAGAGAACACTGAATAGATATGAATTCTCATATGCTCTTCTGTCAATTTTGCGCGGAGGTTCATTCCACCATCTGCTCTACGATACCTTCTGAACTCGACACACCATGTTGATGATATACTGCGAGCTGACGAGCAGCAAGGTAGACATCAGATTATATAACTATACACACACACACACAAAATGAGATTGCAAGTGCCCGAACTTTAGCACAAACTTGATATTCAGAATTATCAAATCAATCCGGAATAAAATGGACCACTTGCGGATATAATTGATCAGATGGAGGCCGTAACAGCTCCGAAATCAAGCAAAAAAATCAAATCGCAAACGCATTCTACGCCATTTCACGATCAATTCACAGATTGATCAAAGCTTGTTGCCAGTTTGCGCGGGCTGTCTCGTCGATGACCGCTAGTGTGACAACGAGTTTGAAATATAGGGTAAGCAACATTTTTGAGGCTCTTCCTGGGCATGAGAGTCCAGCGAGCCGAGGTGTTCTCGGCTCCCTCGGCTGGGATCGAAAACCGAGGAAGAGTCGAAAAAATGTCCCTTACCTTTCGGAAAGAAACTTCAAATTTTGGGAACCTCACAAAATGGAAAAGTCCTTTCCTGATCAAATTAAGGTCTTCCACGAGTGGAATCTTCACTATTGGAAGGGACATTCCGCCAAGGGAGGCCACTGGAAATGCATGAAGAAAATTTGAAACTTTCTAAATACTCAAGATGCAATCAACAAGACGACAGAAACCACAAACGCATCTGATATATTCTGGTTTATTGCATCAAAATGAAATGAAATAGAGCAAGGTCTGCGGAGGTGCGAGACAGTGGTCGAAATGTAGGCACCAATTCAAAATCATTTTTTTTCGCCTATCCTTATTCATTAACAAAGTATTATATTTATCCTCAATGGCACGTGTCACTTGAGTCATAATTTCACAGTCGAGTGTTGACACCCCAATTTATTTCACATGTAGAGTTTTTTAAATCAGCTACTTGCACTTGTTTGGCAGTGGGGTGCCGCAGAGGCCTGGGTTCCCAGGGCGGAAAACCTTCACGGGGAGGTTTTGCATGGCCAGTGGAATGGGACCTGCAGCGAGTATGGTGACAATGACAAAATTAGGAGTCCATGGTGCATTGTGATGTTGCAAACCCATTTGTCAGATCGTATTCAACATCAAAGAAATCCTGCGAAATAGTCCAGAGAAATCTTGCAGTTGGAAATTAGGGAAGTCTGGATGTGTACAGAGTTTAATGTACCTGTGAGCTTGTTGTTGGTGAAGTCTACGGGATCAGGGATATCGGGGCTGAAAGGACCGTAGTTTGAAGGAATCGGGCCAGTGATTTTGTTGTGGCCGATATCCATCTGGTTGAAGTTGGGGAGGTCACCGAGCTCCTTTGGGAGGGGGCCTGCCAGCTGGTTGAAGTTGGGGAGGTCACCGAGCTCCTTTGGGAGGGGGCCTGCCAGCTGGTTGTTTGCAGCGAATAGCTCTTGAAAGTTTTTCAGCTTTCCAAGTTCATGTGGAAGTGAACCAGACAATTTGTTGTCTCCAACGAAAAGAGTCCGCAGCTGCGCGCAGTTGCCGATGGCTGCGGGAATTGGTCCGTTGAGCTTGTTCTTGTTGAGCCCTAGAATCAACAACTTGGGCTTGATGTTGCACAACTCCCCCGGAATGTATCCGGTGAATTGGTTGTCGTGTAAGTTGAGCTCACCATATTGCACCCCTGTCAAAGTTATGCCTCCTAACCACTTGGGAATGGGACCGGATAGCTTGTTGTAATTGAGGACAAGTTGATCCAGCTTCTTCAGCAAGGTAATCCGCGTGGATCCAATTGAGGTCATTTGATTGTTCTCAAGATGCAAGATATTGAGGTTCTTGAGATTGCCGATGGAGTCAGGAAGGCCACCAGGAAACCGGTTGCCGTCGAGGGTGAGCTCGGTTAATTTGACAAGTTTACCAACATCTGCAGGGATGCTTGGACCACTGAATTGACAGTCGGTTAGTGACAGACTCACAAGGTTTGTGAGGGTGTAGATCGCGGGAGGTATGGAGAATCTGAATCTTATTTGGACATTGTTGAAGGACAGTTGAGTTAAAGCTGTGAGGTTGCTGAGGGAGGCGGCAAAACTGGCGCCGTTCACTTTTGGATCTACAATGAGCTTCCCGTTCCCTATACAATTCCTGCAATTTGCGTTCACGAAAAGTGAGCCGACCCTTGAATGTGTCCTGTCGCAGAAGACTCCCTGCATAACGCATCAGACCATTCACATGTTAGGCCAACAAGTATTACATATTCTAAGTTCGTTCTACTTGAAGGTTCAGGAGTACGAACTCTAGTTTTCTAGGACTGATGAGTAAAACTATCCTTCCGGGATGCAGGCAGCAAGAGTCACTGTAATGTGTTACAGTGACAGGACAGATAGCTCAGTGCGAAAAGCTTACGAAATGGGCTGAGGCCCGTGATATAAAGAGTATTCAAGACATCAACTTTGAAATCCAGAGAAGAAGAAGTAGTCTCACCGTCCAGACGCAACAGTTAGTGCTCGCATCCCAATCCTTAAGAACCCCATCGGCGTCAATGAGCTGGGCTTTGAACGCGAGGAGGGCATTTCTATCAGAAGCCCTGCACACCGTTGCCAGGCTTCTACCAGACAAGGCACACAACATCAGCAGCAACAGCAACGATGATGATCTCATCATTGTGACCTCCAACTTGAAGCAGCAGATGGGTATAATTCTTCAGAATATAAATGAACTAGCGGAGACTCTGGCCAGTTGAACCTACGAAACTATACGAAGCTCTGTACGGTCCTCGAGAGGCAAGCATTAACCGTGCAATGATGATGCTTTCCACCTTTGTCATGCCCACTCCTTATAGCTACTTATCGTCCGCGTGAAACCGGCTGGAAGTTGCTAATACCGCTTGCTGGGCTAACTTTGATAAGTTGGCATTTCTCGTTTTGCTACTTTGCAAAGTTGACACTTCTTGGTTTGTCAAGTCCAGAATCTCCGGGAAAAATGAATCAGCACCTACTAGTGTACTACGAAGGATGAATGGTAAGTGGTCAGGAAACGTTTTCTGTTGAGTTCCAGTTCCCTAGCTAACCATGGTGTTTTTTCTTTTTCTACCTACACACTAACAACCCACAAGCAGGGTTTGACTTTTTGACTGTAAGAGTTATTTAAATAGAAACAAATCAGATTCCCCTCGGCGCCTGAATCTATGCCAGTGGTTACTACCATATTTTAGGTTCATAATACGATCCTGCTGAAGTGCAGTAATACTGAAAAATAATTTAGCAGGACAAAGAACATTAACTTGCTGCATAGTTTTATGCAGAACCATGCAGGGCTGAAAAACATGTGCAAGAAGACAAGAGAAACATGTGCCGAACATAGCTTGGGGGGAACCCACAGGATAGTGGGCCAGTGTCTCAAACCAAGCGGCTCCATAAATCAAACGGTACACTTGTCTTGGGTGGTTTGTCTGAGTTTACACTTGTGTGAGTGTACATTTATGGAACAGTGTCGTATAATCAGAATAGTGGGAGAAAAAAAACATAATTTAGTGAAATAACCAAGAACAGCCTAAGCTCTTGCAAGATCGCCTACAATAATAGTAATAGAACAACTGTCAGCCTCGACCCATGTCCGGTCAATTTACTAGTAAAATTGCAACAGAATACAATCAAGACTTTGTTAGGTGGTATGGTATAAGACCATGCTGGATGGATGGTATGTGGACAGGAAAAACAGTTTTTCATTGTATTCCTGTCCCACCACTAACCACGTTTTGATCATAGGTGTGTTACCAGGGTTGATTATTTGTTCGTGAAGGTTAAAACCTAAACGAAAGGTTGTTCATTCCTGTGTAGATCTTCTTGTAGTTTAGGATCCCACCTTGTCTCCATAGCTAACTAGTGTGATTTGTGCCCTTTAGCACATACTGTAATATACTGAATGAATTCTAGAAAGGAAAATGGTACACCTTGTTTAGACTAAGTCTGATATCCAGAATTGAATTTTAAAATTTTATCAACTTTGACTAAAAAAAACACTCAAAATTCGATATCTCCTGCACCTTAGGTCTAAAAGTGATGAAATCACCTTCATAAAATCATGCTCATTGAGAGCAAAAGTGCATCCCAATTTTCATTGTAATTGTAGTTTTAATTTTATTATATTTTCAATAAAAAAATTCAATATTCAATAACTCCTACAAAAACATAGGTCCAGACATTATGAAATCACCTTGATGCACCCCTACTCATTAGGGCTTTTCAACAGTACCATGAGTGCAGGAAGGGGTGCTATGGTTTGGGAGATCTCAATGTGAAAAAAAAACAAACCAAACTGCCTTACTTAATAGTATGACTAGTGTGCTTCTGCCATTGAGCACATATAATAATATGGCATGGTATCACAACTTTTTTTAGCCTAAGTCTAAAATCCAATTTTTGTTCAAAATTTTAAATTTTATTGAGATTTCAATGACAAAATTGTTCTATACTCAAAACTTTTGTACTGTAAGTGGAAACATCACAAAATCACTCCATGCACCTCTACTCATCTAAAGCATTCCATCAATACCAAGAGCACAATGAGGGCTGCAATGGTTTGAGAGTTCTCAACATGCCATTTAAGAGACAAAACATATAAACTAACTTCTTAATATTAGGATTGCATCTTCTTTTGCACCATATAATATGTTTGGGTCCAATTTGAACCATGCGATGTATTTTGGTGTAGCTTATCAGTCTAATTTTCAGGGGTCATTCATTCAAAAAGGAATTTCTCCCTGGGGAACATATCGTACAACATTTGTCATATTTAAACCCCCACCATTCTAACTATGGTTGTATTGCATACCTTGGAATAGGCAACTAAAGAATATCCATGTGTCATCTGGAAAACGTGAGGCCAATTTGCTTGAGTTGGAATTTTCTTCCCTCTCTTGTCAACAGGGCACACGTTCTTTTTCCCTCCCAGTTGAGATCTGAAGTAGGTGAGTAGTGGAGAGAGACAGAGCGCAAGACTCAAAGAGATACAAACTTATCTGTACACATCATATATTTAGGGGAGGTGGAACTTGTTTCGTTTCTGCGATAAAGCGCAGGCGTTGACATTAGAGTAAATTATTGGCTTGGGTTCGAAAATAGCATCAAGCGCGCTTATGACAGCTGCTAATTCGCGTGCAGACAAAACGTCCTGGAATTGTACGTGCGTTGTACCCTGGTGCGATGCTGAGCTTTGCAACGCGGAGAATCGGATAAGTTGAGACTTGAGTTGTGTCCTGGAAGGTACAGAGTCGTACTTACGCCATTTTCCAGAACGGTGCCGGGTCAACAAAGACCAACTCCAAACGGAAAATTACTCCCGAATGAAACGGCGCTGCACAGTGCAGTGTAGTATGCTGGTGCTTTTCTTAGGAATTTTTTCTGTGGCCTAAGTGGCGATTGTCCATGGGAAGGTGTAGAAAAAGTGTGAACTATGCTTAGGAAGATTTAGCCAAATCTGGCTATAAACCAGATATGAAGTACAAATTTTTTATCATCCTTTTATATTTACTGATACTTACTGGAATCCAATATAGCAATCTGATACATTTTCCTATATTTTTCTGACTTCTGGTTATTGAAAACTCCAAGGATAACTTCATTTTCAAATAATATTTCGTTTTAAATTTTCGTCAGTAAAAGAAATGCTGCAGTGCACAGTGCAACACAGTGCCGCACACTTTCCATAGACCCATACGGTTCACCCATGTCTAATTCCATACAAATAGATCTCATTTCTATGGCCTTTCATCCATTTGACATCCTTTCCACATGCATACATTCATCTGTTTCATCCAGACATAATATATTTCTGTTTTGTACTATTTGTTCAAGGTTTGTATGGTTGGCACTGAATGGTCTTATTAACACTGATTTGAAAGTCAAAGAGAGCACAACAATATCACCCTAGATAATTCAATGTACAACATTATGGAAATTTATTCTTGAGAGGAGGATTTCCATCCATGGGCAAAGGAAACTTACTGGTGAAAAAAATCATGTGTTCAAAAGAAAAATTGTTAAAGAAATACTTTTCAAAAAGGTGATACATCACAATGAACAAACCACATTAACTTTCGGAAGGGAATATTATGTGAACCACACATGGCAAGTCCATGGTAGTGTTATCATAAGTATTAACATTTACCCATTTACATGATCATGGGGATAGTATCTGGAACCGTGATAAATCAGATTTAGGTACGTGGAATGTGCCATCTTTAGCAACCAGCTGAGAGTGCTTACCTTCTATAGATTGTTATTAGTTAGCCATAACTAAAACTGAACCAGATGCTGAGGTGGGTGCAGCCCGTAATGTCTCAATATTTCAAACATTTTCAGGTGGAATTGTATTTTTGTTAGCATTTACTATTTATCATCCAAAGAAGGGTATACCTTTTTCACTGAACTAAAATTCAGGGATATTGTCCAGGTGTACGCGCTGCACATTGGAATCTGTACTAAACAAAATGTTTTTTTTCAATTTTCTTAGGTTGTGTTATCAGTAGTAGCAAAGCATCCCACAAGGGATTTAGCACTTAAATGGCAAGAAGTTTCAAGAACCTGTCCAAATGGTTTAAAACTACTTTAAATAATGGTACCAATTTAAAAGAGGAGAGTCCACATGTGGCAAAAGTTCCGTAACAGACTTTTTTTTTCATTTTCATGTTGTTGCACTAGTGATGATCGTAAAAAGGATTTAGCATTGATGTCAACAAGTTATTGGAAAATTCTCAAAACAGTAGAAAATCTAGCAGAGAAACCTGATTAACACTAAGAACCTTTCTAAATCTGACTAATCAAATTTGGCAAAATCTGCAAGAATCTGCCCAAAAATATTCGTTTTTTTTTTCTGGGTGCAATTTTGCACCTGTTCGCCAGATTTCAAAAAACTGCGAGTTTGTAGACTCAGGTGTCAAATTGTGGTGTGTGTACTATTTTCACTCAACTCAATCGACTTTAATCAAAATCTACCAACATGGCCTACTGCAACTTGCAAGAATTGCAGACTAGAAATAGGAGAATAGGTAATTGTAATTCTCACTGTGAAGGAAATCTACTGTCGCTAACACCTTCTTGCACAACCACTCAAGTGTGTAACTGTTTTAGAACTTCACTATAGCCTATATCTCTTCACTTGCTGGATTGAACGGAGAAGTGACCCGAGTCACCAAGCAAAGTCTGTGGAAGGTAAGCAGGCTGTACGGATAAATTTCATAAATTTGGCTTCAGGTGACAGGCCTCAAAAGTTGACCGGATTGCCTAAAATAATCAGTGATTATCAGTAATCAACAGGCTTGCCATTGTTGACTTCTATGTAAAATTGCGACATGGCCAACGAGCATCGTCGCAAGTGTGCTGGATCCGAAGGATTTAGGGGGATACCAAATGCTTTGAATCCATCTTGTAGATACAGAGACTTGAAGATGAAGAAGAACTTGTACTTTAGATGGGGTTTGGGAGGTTTGCAATGTGAATTGTCTTAATCTAGGAAGGATTGAATATATGAGTCATCGTGAGAACTTCTAATTGCGTCGGTGGAGGTCGTCGAGCGGCCGCAACCAAGGCTTGGTTTGGTTTGGTTTGACAAGGTTGCATTTTCGGATATTGTCAATCCTACCGTTGCGGAGCAAATCTTGCAGAGGGAGGAAGAGCAGGTCAGAAGGACGTTGGGAATTGCTGCCTTCTTCAATAGCCTGTTCCCGGCCCCACCCAGCTCTCAAACTTTTCTTGGCAAACACTACTCATAGCACGTTGAGTAAAGTTGCAAACAATTACTTTAGTTCTTTACAAGCATGGAAGAATCATCTGCTATCATTATTTATAAAGTATGTTGTCACATTTACATGAGATAACGTATTTCTTACTTGCACTTGAGTTCGATGTGGATCTTCAAATCGATCAGTTTCTTCTGTTAAAAACATTTCCATTATGTTACTGAGGGTATAGTTCCCTTATCCCACACTTGGATTGTTGTACAACATAGTTCTGAAATGGCTACTGAGGAATTCGTTGATTGCAATAGCAAGTCTAGACCAATCTTCACTAAAAAGATTTAGGGTTTAGGGTTTAGACCAATCTTCCCTTGAAAGCAAACCTCTCTCACTAAATTATTTCATACACGGCTACCATCCATTTGATTATGTGACATAACACTGGATTTGTTAAATTGCATTAGCAGCTCAAGGAATATAACTTTGAAAGCTAAAAAATACCTTTATAGTGACCAAAAACTGACAGTGCAAATGTAACTTATGTATTTGAACCATAAACCTAAACCTTAAACCCTATACATATGATCTTGCCACTACACTCATAGGGATGCAAGCACTAGGCAGTTTGAATTCAAAAACCCAATGTAGTGATAGGTAGTTTGAATGTAGTGACAAGTAGACTTTCTTCTTAACCTTTTTCATTTTTTGTTACGTTTTTTACTAAATATTGTAACTTTTTTTTTGTGTGATAATTTTTTTGTACTTTTGGTAACTTGGAAGGACATTCAACATTCATCCATCTTTAATAATTACATTCATTCATCTAGGTTCATTGTCAAGTCTAAGGAAATTTTCATTTTTTTTATGTGCTCAACTTGGCTAAATTAACATCAACTTGATTACATTAAACTAATCTTGGCTAAAGCAAATTCAACTTTGCTAAATTAGACTAAAGTAACCTAAACTTGGTTCAACAAACCTACCTTTGGCTAAACTTGATTAAACTTACTTAGCTTGGCTAAATTAATTTAAAGTTGACTAAAGTTGGTTAAATTTATCTAACTTGGTTAAATGAAACTATACATATGATATTGCCACTACAATCACAGGGATGCAAGTAGAAAGAAGTTTTGACCCAAAAAACATAATGTAATGGTAGGTAGTTTGAATGTAATGACAAGTAGCTCTTCTTGACCTTTTTCTCTTTTTTTTTTCTTTTTTTTGTTTTTTTGTTTTTGGTAACTTTTTGTACTTTTGGTAACTTTGGGGGACATTCAACATCCATCCATCTTTAATAATTACACTCATTCATATATCCATTCATTCATTTAGGTTCATTACCAAGTTTGAGGAAATTTTTCATTTCCTTTTACATGTTCAACTTGGGATGTAAGCAAGATAAAGTGAACAATTTGATCACCTTGTCAAAATTGGAACAAGTAAATCTAAAATAGCAACAAAACCCATTATAGAATTGTGGAACATTGAATGGTTTCATTTCAATGATTACATATAATATATGGTTACACTAATGTGCATTAATTTTCATATTTCAAATTGTAAAAATAGGTTCTAAATAGGTTTCTCAAAATACAGGTAGCTTTTGATGTATACTTTTCACTATGGGGTTTTGGTTTCAAGTAGGTGAAAGTAGGTTCTTACAAAAAGGAATTTTTTTCTTTTGGATGACTTGCTAAAACATATGGTGATTTTCATTTCCTAACTTATGACATATCAATTTCATTAATATTTCTAACCAAAAAGTAGGTTTGAACATGTATTTTTCGATTGATTTCAAATGTATTTTTTATCTATTTATAAAATTCATTTGTTTTTAATATAAAAAATTAGATTCTTATAAATTTAATAAATCAAACTAATGATATTTGACACATACTTTCACCTAATTTGATGCTACTTTATGGTAGTCATATGAGCAACATAAGGTTACAGTAGAGACATCTACTTTTTCTATATATTTTATCTTGTTTTGACCCTTTGGTTAAACTAAATTCAACTTGCTTATACTAAAATCAACTTGGCTAAATTCAACTCAATTTCACTAAATTAAACAAAACTAACCTAAACTTGGTTCAAAAAGCCTACCTTTGAACACATATTTAATTAATTAGAACTAAATTATTAATTTAAGATTTTAAACAACCTAGTGGATGGGATGAACTCTGCAAGGTGGGCATTTGATTTAACAAATTTGTGATCATTTTATAACTAAATGCCATTGAAATGCGTGTCTTAATTAGCTTATTATTAAGTAAAAATGAGAATGTCACCAAGAATTCCCAAAAGATAACTTTAACATGTACACATTGTGTTTAATAAAAGAAGGGAATGATTGTGGATATACATGACACATTGTGGAAAAAACCAAAACTTGATAAATGTTCCAAAACTAATGACTTTTCACAACAATTCATATCAATTTGATGGGACAATTACAATGCAGTTTTAATCCATCTAAGGTGCAAAGACCCCTCAAACTTGGGTATCCCTATTCACTTTCAAGCTATAATTGAAAGATGACATAGTCTATCATTATTGTCAACTATATAACATAATGCACATGTGAATATTTTCAAAGAATTATTTCAAACCAAGGGTTAATGTTCCCTTACTGACAACAAAAGACTCAATTCTTTGAATTTTCAACAAGGGACACAATGCCAATCCAACAATGGATAAAAAAACATTATATATATTCTAACAAATATATTATTAATTTCAAAATCTATATAACATGAAAAAAAAATTGCCTATACTTATGATCTACCCACTAAGCATATAGGTACACAAGTAGTAGGCAATTTTGACCCCAAAAAAACCTTTTAGTGGCAATTGATTTTACCACAATGGCAAGTTAGCCTTGGTTGATTGTGTGTTTTTACAAATAAAATAGAACTAAAAGGTGTAGTCACAATAAAAATAGCCACTTGTGGCAAGGTCTAAGTCCTTTTCAAGGACTAAATTGCATTTGTGGCCTTCTTGTATTGGTTGATAATGCATTTTTAAAAATAGATTTTCAAGCTAAATAATGGCTACATATCAAATTTGAGGCCAAATATGACCCAAAACATAATAAATATTTTTTTTTTACATCATAATCAAATGTACAACTTTTCTTTTAGCCATGATAGTAAATTATGAATTATTTTAGTCATTAAGCACACTTGAAACCATTTTAACCAATCATGTAAAACGGCTTCAATATAAACATATAAAAATATATTTGTATGATTGAATGGCCCACTTCTTTTTAAGTACATTAAAGTTCATACAAAATTTGAAAAAAATTGGTGAAGGTTTGAATAACAAAAAGTATATTCATAGTTTATGGCTATTTTTAAAACTTCTCAACAAATCCTTTGCATATGCAAAAGGACCTTCATAACAATATGAAATGATATCAAATTCATAGGATGATAATTTCATCAATAAATGAATATAATGTAAATGTATATATATTTATATCATTTAAATGTTATATGTGATACATTTTCAAAGTAGACATGGTGCATAAAAATTGATTGTCAACACATCCTTTGGATCCTTTAAATCTGATCTCACCCTAAAGCTAGCTTCCCACACTTGTACTGGGTTACTTTTGGTTTAGGTTTCACTAAAAAGTTTCTATTTTGGGCAATAAAAACACATGGGTTTTTAAGCCCAAGCTTCAATGAAAAGGTTTAAGAACATTTTTCAAAATAATTCTAGTGTTTTACCCAAGTGGCAATTAACCATTGGAATTAGATGCAAAAAAATATGATCATTCACTGGAAGATTTTGGCAACATTTTGGTCATGTGTTATTTGGATATCTTACATCACAAGCCACTATCTTATTATTTCTCTTTTTGTTAAGGCTAGAGACTTTTTTTAGGTTAGTTTTTGAAAAGTTGTAAATTTGTATCGAAAGTCAAATTTTTATCAAATTTGAAACACAACCCGATTTTACACTTCTACCGATTTTAGATTAAAGCTAATTTTATGTTACTACTGATTTTGTGAAGTTGTTCATAAGTAAAACCGAAAAATCAACTATTGCCTTTGATTTTAGTTCTTGATTCTAGATAAGGTTGGATAACTTGGAATTGAAAAGGATTTTTAAGGATTTTTCATTTTTTTTAGGATCCCCACCATTTTCTTATGGGCTCAAAATATTCTCCAAGGGAAGCTCAAAGGGTCTTTTTTTTGTCTTTGTTTTAAATATGACTATAATGTATTTTTTGTATTTTGAAGCTCTTCAAATGAAGTGAGTCTTGTTTTTGCTCAAATTTTTGCTTTGCAATGTGCATTGAAGTTTTCTTTCCTACTTATTGTTTTGACTACCAACTTTGGAGATGCTACAAAGTTATTTATTATTATCTAATTATTTTTCTTAAAAGAATGTGATAGGCTATTTGCCAAACTATTTTCCACCTATTTTATAGTGATTATTTGTTACTAAACATTAACAAATTTGAGGTGTTCAAATCTGTATTAATTTTCAATCAAGTACCCAAAAACACCCAAGAATTCACTGGGTGGGACTAACACTTTCAGTCTTTGTAAGCATTTAAAAACTTTTTTGGGGTGAATTTATTTTCCAAAAAAAAGTAGTCTATCACAACCTTCCTTCTTTTTTTTGAGAAAAAAACCTATAGGTTTCTAACAAATTTTGTTAGATCTATACATTGGGTCCCAAATTAGTAGCCTGAATATAAAATAAAACTTTACATGTTGCACTTTCACATCTGGTCTATAGCCAAATGTGGCTAAACCTTTAAATGGGTGATTGTTGTTGGAGCCACTTCACCCAAAAAAATAAATGTGAAATAATATTTTTGAGTACCTTTATATAGTTTTGGCTATTTTCAAGAGCCAAATGCAAAAATCTAGCAATTTACCCCTTTTTTTCTGGACTTCTCGTAATTGAAACTTGGAAACGTCATTCCATTTTTTAATTTGTCAAAAACAATTCGTAAATTTGTGAAATTTCGCCAGAAAAAAAAACAATGTTATTAGGCACACAAATAGGGTCCTTATTTAAACTAATTATCAATGATGAAAAAAGGGTAAAATTTAGAGCACTATGAGGATAAACAAAGCAAGGCCCCAAGAGTAAACTTTTATTGTGGTGGGAGCATAGTGGGCTTGATGGGAGAACTAGGATCTGTTTAAAGGTGTTATTTTGAAGGAATATTTTGAAACTATCTGGCATCACTTGTGTGTTTACCTATTTACTTTAAATATTGTAGAAATAATTACTTAAAATGATACCGAAATAATTAATTTAAATATTACAAAAATAGTTACTTTAAATATTCCAGAAATAATTAATCTGGACATTACAGAAATATTTACTAATTAATATATGATTAATGTAAATACTACTGCAAATATATACAGTAATATGTATTGTAAATATTGCAAAAATACTTATTGCAAATACTTAAGAAATATATACTCAATATATTTCTGGAAATGTACTTGCAATATTATTACAGTATATGTAATTCTAAATATTTAGAATAATATCACAGTATTAACAATTGGAAATATTAAGTGAGAATTATCAAAATAATTTACTGGACAAATTACAGTACTAATTACAGTAAATATTATTGTAAATTATTGCAGTCATTATTACAGCTATCATTACTGTAATTATTGTAAGATGCATTATTAATTATAAATAGTAACTAATGTTGTTAATATTTTTATCTTGTAATGTTAAGTTATGAAGGATAAGTATTATGGAGGATAAATGGTGTATTATTAAATGATGATAATAATGTAATGTTTTAACCTATGCCACAACTAGCTATACCTATAATAATAATTATTATATTATTTATAAGTATCAATATGTGTAGTTAATATTATTAACATTTATTTTTATAAATAAAATGAAACAACTCTACAAATAGAGGTTAAACTGTCATAGACACATTGGAAAATTCGTTGGTGTTGACATGGCCATATAATTACCTAATTTGAATAGAATAATTTGAAATTTTGGTCCCTAATAGGTCCTTATATGTAGACTCTTCCAATTAAAAATTTTGAGATTTAAAAAATAAAGTAAAATGTTATTACTGTAAAAGTGAGTGTCAAAAGGTCACAAATACATTGGAAAACCACTAGCTGATCACATGCATCATTTTCTTTTATGGCAAATTTTTGAACTTGATGAAGCTTTTTTTTTATAATTTAAATACACCTAAATTCAAAAAAATTGGAAACTTTTGCTTAAAATTCAAGAACACAAATTTGGGAAAAAAATGTGCTAGAAAAAGATGACAAATTTCATTTACATGACAAACAAAATGAGTTGAATATTTTGCTTCCAATTCCTCCTATTTTGATAAAGTTGAATATGGACACTTTCAGTACATTGTTCATTTGTCTTTTAACTCATGGATATCCCTTTCTATGATGACTAGCATCTCATCTTCCTCTTCTTCGCTAAAAGATGTTGCATCCTTTGCTTTGTTGTCCCTTGAAACAATTAAAAGTACACCATTTTTTAAGATCTTTTCCTTGTGCAACGCTTTGCATTTTTGACCTTTTTTTCTCTTTAGATGAGGAAAGATTGAAATTATTTATAAATTGTTTCGTTAGTTATTTGATTACGTTTGAATGCCTGCATCTTGACAAAATTGTTTTTATTATCTTCACTATCTCTAACATGCCTATTCACATCACTTTTTTTAAAGTTTTTTTGGTGGAGTAAAAAACTGTTCAATGTTGGTTTCTCATGACATATTTTCCAATTTTGTGTTTTTCACTATGTTCCTTGTTGATTATATCCATTGTGCATAGTGAATCAATATTATGAAACAAGATCTATCAACTTTAGTTTTTTTTCTTAACAATGGCATGTGTTGTTTGCAAAACATTCAAAATTGTTGTGAAAAATTGGGTACTTATGGTTTTTTAATTGTCCTCACTTGGATGTGTGCCTGTGGTAACAAACATATGATGGTGACCTACATTCGTCTTGATGCCACAATTCAACAATGAATGGTTGTTTGACCCACAATGTCGCAACCCCACTTTGGGTGAAATGGGAGGATGAAACTCCCATTCCCAATGTCGCAACCACACTTTGGGTGAAGTGGGAGGATGAAATTCCCGCTCCCAAAGTTGGGAATTTGGAGTCCTCCGGGACTCCCGAATGTTTAGAGTTCAACAGCAAGGAGCAAAACACCTTGCATTGAAGTGTTCTTGGTGTCATTGAAAAGGTCTTGAAATGTAGATGTTTAAAATGCCCTCGCATTGATCATTTGGACATGTGCAGCCCAAGTTATGGGCAAAAGAAGGGTGAGAGTCAAACTGGCAGTTTGACTCCCGACCACTAAAAATCAAGAACTGACCTCTTCCGGACGTTCGAATTGAGAGTGCAAAACGGAGTTGGAAAGATCTCAACAAGGACTACAACCTTGGTTCAAACCTCGTCGCGATTAGACTCTGCAGTTAGGAGTCATGAGCTCCCAAAGTTTTGGGACTCCAACCGGGACAGTTTCGGGACAATTTCGGGACTCCAACTTGGAAGTCCTGGGAAAATGTGTCATTCGAATGTAGTCCCTGTGGACTGGCATAGAGAATACTATATGGGGGAAGGTGGTGGCTTCCCCCGAATCCGGGCCGTGGTGTGTCTTGTGGTCCAAAGTGCCCGTGGCTTGTCCCAACACCCAAGGGTGTTCTCGAATGCGATCTAACCACTTTGTGGTTTGTTTTGGATGTAGATTCAAGCTTGATCTACTACTCCCTCTTCCTAGTCTAATCCCGGGACTTTTAGCACGCCCCTCAACCCCCCTATAGTGCTAGAAGTCAGGAGCGCCTTCCGAGTCCCAACTTTCCACAACTCTACATAGTTGGACCCTCATGTGGGTTCAACTTGGGACTTGGGATTGCGTCACCCAAAGTTGGGGATTTGGAGTCCTCCGAGACTCCTGAGTGTTTAGAATTTGACAACAAAAGCCAAACACCTTTTATTGGGATGTTTATGGTGTCATTGAAAAGTTCTTGAAGTGTAGATGTCTAAAATGCCCTTGCATTGGTCATTTGGACATCTGCAGCCCAAGTTATGGGCAAAAGAAGGGTCGGAGGTCAAATTGACAATTTGACCCCCGACCACTAAGAGTCAGAAATCAACCTCCTCTCAACGTCCGAATTGAGAGTGCAACATGAAGTTGGAAAGATCTCGACGACGGCTACAACTTTGGTTTAAACCTTGTTGTAATCAGACTCTGCAATCGGGAGTTATGAGCTCCCAAAGTCTCGAGACTCCAACCGAGACAGTTTCGGGACAATTTCGGGACTCCAACATGGAAGTCCTGGGAAAATGTGTCATTTGGATGCAACTCCCGCGGGGAGCTGCAAAGAATACTACATGGGGGAAGGTGGTGGTTTCCCTCGAGTCTGGGCCGTGGTGAGTCTTGTGAGTCAAAGTGCCCGTGGCTTGTTCCAACATCCAAAGGTGTCTCCAATGTGAAATAACCCCCATGTGGTTGGTTTCTGGATGCAGATTCAAGCTTGAACCTCTAGTCCCTCTTTGACGCACTCCCAAGTCCGGGTTGAACCCACTTGAGGGTCCAACTATGTAAAAAAAGTTCCTCCCAAATGAGGATCTTCGTCAAATAGGCTAGTTTAGTCTTTTGACGAAGCAAAGGAAGAGGGTCTTGGAGAAGACTCTCTTGGACTTGTCAAGAAAGTGTTGGAAACTTGGGGACGCCTAAGCTAGCTTTAGACAAGGACTAGCCACAAAGTGGCAAACAATGGCCAAGCATCCAAAAGAAGCAATTGCAAGTGGAAAAATATTCTAAATGTCAATGAGGACATTGACCTCTTTTCTAGTGGGGGAGAGTGTCGCAACCCCACTTTGGGTGAAGTGGGAGGATGAAACTCCCACTCCCAAAGTTGGGGATTTGGAGTCCTCCGGAACTCCCGAATGTTTAAAGTTCAACAGCAAGGAGCAAAACACCTTGCATTAAGGTGTTTTTGTTGTCATTGAAAACGTCTTGAAGTGTAGATGTCTAAAATGCGCTTGCATTGGTCATTTGGACATCTCCAGCCTAGGTTATGGGCAAAAGAAAGGTCGGGAGTCAAATTGGCAGTTTGACTCCCGACCACTAAAAGTCGGGAATCAACCTTGTCTCAACCTCCGAATTAGGAGTGCAAATCGTCGTTGGAAAGATCTTGACGAGGGCTACAAGTTTGGTTTAAACCTTGTTGCAATCAAACTTGGCAGTCAGGAGTTATGAGCTCCCAAAGTCCCAGGACTCCACCCAGAACAGTTTCGGGACAATTTCGGGACTCCAACTTGGGAGTCCCGGGAAAGAGAGCCATTTGGATGTAGTGTCGACATAGCGTCGCAGAGTATACTATATGGGGGAAGGTGGTGGCTTCCCCCAAGTCCGGGCCGTGGTGAGTCTAGTGGTCCAAAGTGCCCGTGGCTTGTCCCAACACCCAAGGATGTCCCGGAATGTGAACTAACCCCCGTGTGGTTGGTTTTGGATGCAGATTCAAGCTTGATCTACTAATCCCTCTTCCTAGTCTAATCCTGGGACTTCTAGCACGCCCCTGTACCCCTCTATAGTGTTGGAAGTCAGGAGCGCCTTCCGAGTCCCAAATTTCCATAATTCTACATAGTTGGATGCTCAAGTGGGTTCAACCCAGAACTTGGGAGTGCGTCACCATGGGCATTTTGACTCACAAGACTCACCACGGCCTGGAGTCGGGGGAAGCCACCACCTTCCCCCATATAGTATTTTCTAAAACGTTATGCGGAGGCTACATCCAAATGGCTCTTTTTCCTGAGACTCCCAAGTTTGAATCCCGAAATTGTCCCGATTAGAGTCCCGAGACTTTGGGAGCTCATAACTCCCGACTGCGAAGTCTGATCACAACAAGGTCTAAACCAAAGTTGTAGCCCTCGTCGAAATCTTTTCAACGCCAAGTTGTACTCTCAATTCCCAGGTTGGGAAAAGGTCAATTCTTGACTTCTAGTGGTCGGGAGTCAAACTGCCACGTTAAACTTCTACCTTTTAACAAAACACTTTTACTTAATAGTTAAAATTCTACCTCTTGGCAAACCTTTATATGTTTTAGTTAAACCTCCACATTTTAGCAAAAAAATTTCATTTTTACTTCTCGGCAAAACTTCTTTAATTCATGCTTAAACCTCTACCTCTTGGTAAAAGTTTTTTAGTTATTATCTAAACCTTTTCATTTGGGCAAAATCTCTCTATTTCATGGTTAAACTTCTACTTCTTTACAAAACCTCTATAATTTTTGGCTAAATTCTTACTTATTTGTTCCTGGTTAACTTTTAACTTTTGATGAAACCTCTTTACTTCATGACTAAACTTCTACCTTTTCACTAAATCTTTTCAATCCTTACCTAAACTTTGACCTCCTTGGAAGACCTTTTATTTCATGGCTACACCTCTATCTTTTGGAAAAACTTTTATAATTTTTTTGTGAAACGTCTACCTTTTTGCAAAACCTTACAATTTCATGGGTAAACCTTTATCTTTTGGCAGATACTTAATATTTTCTTGGTTAAACTTTTACCTTTTTAACATAACGTCTATATTTTCTTAGCTAAACATATTTTTTTGTAAAATTTTATTGAACCTTTATTTTTTTGCAAAACAACAATCTCGTTCTTTTTAAACTTTTATTTTTTGCCAAAACCATTTTACTTCATGGCTAAACCTTACATCTTGATAAAACCTTCACATTTTTAAATTATATTTACACCATTCAACAAAACTTTTATTCTTTGAACAAAATTTATGTTTTTTCTTGGCTAAACTATTAACCTAAATCTAGCTACCTACATTGAATTAGGCCAATTTAATTTAGCTTACATTATTCAAATTCACCTAAGCCTAGCCTTGGCAAACCCTAGGGCAAGTGACGCGCTCCCAAATCACGGGGTGAAACCCACTTGAGGGTTTCACAAAGTCAAGTTGCGAAAAGTTGAAACTTGGTAGCACGTTCCCGGCTTCCAACTCTATAAAGGGTAGAGGGTCGAGTTGGGAGCTCAAGGATTAAACAAGGAAGAGGTATTAGTTGATCAAGCTTGAATCTGCATCAAAATCAACCACCCACATGGTTAGTTCACATTCCGGGACACCCTTAGGTGTTAGGACAAGCCACGAGCACTTTGGACCACAAGACTCACCAAAGCCCGAACTCGGGGGATGCCACCACCTTCCCCCATATAGTATACTCTGCGACGCTCCACTGAGGCTACATCCAAATGGCTTTTTTTCCCGGGACTCCCAAGTTGGAGTCCCGAAATTGTCCTGAAACTGTCCCGGGTGGAGTCTTGGGACTTTGGGAGCTCATAACTCTCGACTGCAAGATTAGATCGCAACAAGGTTTATACCAAACTTGTAGCCCTTGTCAAGATCTTTCCAACGACGTATTTCACTCTCAATTCGAAGGTTGGAAAGATATCGATTCTTGACTTTTAGTGATCAGGAGTCAAATTGCCAATTTGACTCCCGGCCTTTTTTTGGCCCATAACTTGGGCGACAGATGTCCAAATGGCCAATGCGAGGCCATTTTTGATATCTACACTTCAAGACCTTTCCAATGACACTAAGAACACCCCAATGCAAGGTGTTTTGAGTCCTTCTGTTGAGCTTTAAACATTCGGGAGTCCCGGAGGACTCCAAAACCTCACTTTTCCAAGTGTTGGGCTTCACCCCCACACTTAGCCAAAGTAGGGTTGCGACAGCAAGCTTGGGCTAACAAAACTTAAACCTAATCAAACTAACCATGGTCAAATTGATTATGGCTAAACTAAGTATTATAAAAATTACTATGCTTAAGATTTTGACGGCTAAATTGGGCATGGCTAAATTAATTATGGTTGGCAAAATAACAATGACTAAACTAATTGTGGTTTAATGAACCATAACTTATAAACTAATTATGAATAAATTATTTGTGGCTAAATAAATTATGGTTAGCAACATTATTATTGTTAAATTAACCATAGTTAATTTTTAAATTTTGGTTAAATGAATCATGGTTTAAATAATTATGGCTAAAATAACCATGGTTAAACCAATCATGGCTAAACTAATTATTAATTAATAAATTAGAACTAAATATTTATGGTTAAACTAATAATAATCATACTAATTATGATTAAATTAAACATAGTTGAATTAATTATGGTTAAATGAACCATGGTTTAAAAATGTATGGCTAAACTAAGCTAGTTAAAATAATTGTTGTATTGACTAAAACTAAATTAATCATGGTAAAATCAGTTGTGATTCAATGAACCATGATTGTCATTATGGTTCAACAAAGTCGAAAGTGTAATTACATTCCTATGTGTCATAAAAATCCTTTGTTGTCATACCCAAAGAATCAACATCTTGGGTAGTAATAAAAGGTGGTGATGAGAAAGGCTTTTGAAAATATGCACTTAAATAATCAATTAGTCACATTTTAATTTCAAACTAATTAGAATTGTATTTAATTAATTTTGGACTAAAATGTTAATTTCATATTTAACTCAACATTGTGAATGCAAGGAGGGCCACCTAATGGCCATTAGATTCAAACAATTTTGAATAAAATTTGCAAAATAATTACCCTTTATTAGATTTGCTTAAAATGTTGTGTTACATTTGGATAAATTAAAGGATTGGAGGTGTATATGTTTCTACCAACCGTAATGTAACATATTTAATAAAAGTATCATTAGTATACAATCATGGTCTAACATGAATATTCATTTGTAATAAGAAACCAAATACACAATTAATGACCAAAATTTTGTTACTTTTATATCTTGACATTTCAAAGCAATTTTTATACAGTTCATGTGAATACTTGGTGGGCACATGGTACAGCTTGTAAATATTTCAATTTATGAAAACATTAATAGATAACATAATTTGGAAAAACTTTAATTTATGAAAACATTAACAAATAATGCAATTTGGAATTAGTAAATAAAAAGGCTTAAACAACTAAAGGACACCAAGTCATCATTATATACCAAATAAAATAACATCATGAAAGTTTGCAAGTTAGATTACTACTAAACAACATAAGTCCATATTAATATGACATAATCAACATATTGAAAATAAACTTTAAAAATTTCAATAATGACAAAAAAAAATTTGAACTAAACAACAACCAAATTGCATTTTTTTAACAAATGAATATTATTCAAAATAATAAATACACACCAATAGTCTCATTGCACTAGACTTCAACCAAAATGTAATGCTACTATTTATGACTACATGCAACTTGTAATCATTTGTGACTATACTTGTGAATTTTCGTAATTACAAGACAAAATTTCAACTATTTTGGTCATTTTCACAACTATGATGCAACTATTGAAAAAACATGATGCTATTGGTTGAATGGATTTTAGGTCTATTTTCATCCATTAATAAGTTGATATGTCCCATTAGTTTCAATAGTCACCAAATTGATTGCATCTTAAAGATATTCTACAGCGACATAGGGGTGTATTTTTATGTATGTTATATATCGTAGCGGCAAGGGAATTCATCTTTCAATAATTATTTCAGGCCAAGGAGAAAAACTTGAAACTAAATTGGGCCTGCAGGGAGAAATGGAGAAATGAAGAAATTAAATCTGTTGTGATGCAGGAGAAATTGTGAGAAATTGCTAAAAAATCCGATCCGGTACCAACGCTGCTAGCTGTAAGCTAAAAGCGGCGGCGACCGCATAGCGTGGCGGCCACCATCGCACGGCAGCTAGCCGCACTGCTAGGCCCGCCACACACGTACGTAGCCTGCTGAACTGAACTGAGCTGAGTGGGAGCTGACTTGAGCTCGATCATCATGCACATTGAATAAGCACAAGGACCTTCGGAGCTGTATTTGTCCATGTTTGCATGACGCATTCATTCTGTCTATTCGACATTCAATTATTGTAATAGTAATACAATCAGGGGCCCTCGATCCGTCATATGAATCATAAAGACGTCTTGATTAAGCGTGCAGATGTACCAGTACGTAAAATTGAACATAGTGTTAGAAAGGAAGTAGGTATGCAAATCATGACATTGACATGATCCATGGTTGTATCATCAATTGATGCATTGCTAGCCGAAGCATTCTGGATATATTGATCACCTTAACTAAATCATACAGCACATATTATGCAAGCAATCAGGAAGTGTAATTGACTTGAGCATGTAGCTCGGATCAATAGGTACAGCTTATAGCAAGTCAGAAGAAAATATCATCTACCGTACGTCATCAAGGTCTGCCAGGTTCTCTAGCTCTTCCAACTTTGCCACTAACTCATCATCTTGTCGGCTCAAAGATCTGAAAACTCCGAGCGTGTGCTCCTCCTCCAAGCAAGCACTCTTCACATCCTGCATCGATGCCACCAACAGAATTTCCTCGATGCATGCGCTCCTAAAAGCCCCACTCTCTAGCTCATACTCGGTGACTTCAAATTCATCCCCAAGGTTTTCCAGCTCCGCAAGCAGACCCCTTTGTAGGCATTACCCCATGGCTGCATCTTGGAAGCAGGGAATGTGAATGTTGGCCAGTCTGCACAAGGCCCAGCCTTTTTGGATCATCTCCACTTGCTCGCAAAGCTCGCCCCATGACGATAGGAGCCAGCCTATAAGTAACTCGCGCAGCTTCTTGATTCCTACTTACAGCTCTACATCCTCAAGTCTTACCCCTTCAGCAAGCTGTAAAGCAACCAACTCACTCTGCCACTTGTCAAACTGCTTAAGAAAACCATGCTTGAAAGGTCTCTGCAACACTACATCCGCTGGCTGGAGCTTGCTTGTGTAGTTTGCAACCACAGAAAGATAGTGGATGAGGGGGTGGTTTTCCTTAAGCCAATTTCGGAACTCCTCCGACGTGTGAACTTTCCAGCAATCTATGAGCCACACCATCTTCTGCTTGCACTACAACAAAAGGTGGCTATTTTGCGATTCGAATATCATCGCAAACAACAAAGAAAGAAGTTTCCAAAAGCCCGCTGTTGCGAACCATAATTCCTCGCAAACTTTTAAGCTTTTGCGATACCATAACATTCGTACCCGTACAATCGCAAGTCCTTCGCAACTCCGGAACTTGATACAATCGCAAAACTTTCCGATTGTAACTGTTTCTATACATTGTTTGCGATTAACATTGCATCAGAAACTATTTGCAACACACCCATCACCGCAACGACTTAGCGAAGCGACTCAAAAGTCTATCAGTTTCCGATATAAGATCTAACGCAAACTTTTTGGGATTTTCAAAATGCCGCTAAAAGTTTGTGAAACTTGATACAATCGCAAAACTTTCCAATTGTAACTGCTTCTATACATTGTTTGCGATTAACATTGCATCAGAAACTATTTGCAACACACCCATCACCGCAACGACTTAGCGAATCGACTCAAAAGTCTATCGATTTCCGATATAAGATCTAACGCAAACTTTTTGGGATTCTCAAAATGCCGCTAAAAGTTTGCGAAACTTGATACAATCGCAAAACTTTCCAATTGTAACTGCTTCTATACATTATTTGCGATTAACATTGCATCAGAAACTATTTACAACACACCCATCACCACAACGACTTAACGAATCGATTCAAAAATCTATTGATTTCCGATATAAGATCTAACGCAAACTTTTTAGGATTCTCAAAATGCCGCTAAAAGTTTGCGAAACTTGATATAATCGCAAAACTTTCCGATTGTAACTGCTTTATACATTATTTACGATTAACATTGCATCAGAAACTATTTACAACACACCCATCACCACAACGACTTAGCGAATCGATTCAAAAATCTATCGATTTCCGATATAAGATCTAACACAAACTTATTAGGATTCTCAAAATGCCGCTAAAAGTTTGTGAAATCGTAGATTTCGCAAACCTGTTCTGGAATGATTTTACCCGTAAGAGTGTAGCGATATCTATGACATGGTATACTCCATACTAGCTGTTGTAAGTGCGACTGCATGCAACTATAGGGGTTGCGTTCACACTGCATTACATGTTAATTAACTAACCCAATTGTATGCGAATACGTGTACTTTTATTTTGTAATTAAATATTTAGTTTTAAGAATTATTTTGATTAATCTAGACCGTCCAAGTCGTAGCCCTTGGGGTGCGGACACGTGTTGGGTTTAAGGCTTGATCAACCATGTTATGTCATTGTACACGTGGCACAGATTAGGGTTAGGGTTATAGGGTTTAACCCCCATTGAATTATCAGGATGATGCCATATGGCAACCTAGTGACCGCACGATGTAGTTACAAATGTAACTAATATTTTGGTAGCTTGAAGCGCCATTTGTCACATGGTCCCACTTTACAGGTGTTAGGGTTAGGGTTGGGGTTAAGGTTTTTCATCTTATCGTTTATAGTGTGCCACATGGCAACACAACAACTGTTAGATTTGGTTTCTCTTATCATGTAGCTGCAATAGCTGCTCCTAATAGTACATGAGCTGTCCCACAGTTAGCTTTAAGGGATGCAGTTATGCCTTCAAATGATGAAAACACACTTGGATTGACCAACTTAGACACACATGGGAACTGCCCAGGAGGAAGGCAGCAGGAAATGTCACCCAGATGCTCGGATGAGGACACCCTAGGCCTATCTCTTGCTGCAAAGCTTGGCTCCATCATGCATGTAAGAGGTAAGGATACAAGCAAGGATTGAGGGAATGCAAAAACTACCATTCTCACATTTTCGCCTGATTGAAACTTGGATTTTACAATGTGTTCCTCAGGCCTCAATATTGCACCTTCCAATTGTGAGCACAAAACATCCTTCTTCCATTATTGAGTCCCATGCAAGGTTTATTAGTTTCAGTCTATCCATCAATTGATGCATCAACAATTTCTAAAAATCTTGGAGGCCAAAAAGTTGATCGTATGGCAGGAATGGCAGCTGAAATGCCAAGAACTGTGGATTGTTGAGCACTGTATGATGAGCCAAATGGTTTTGACAGAAAAGGCAACACAGAAGACATAGTCACCCTCCACACATCCTGGCTGATTCCGGTATTGAATGCTGCAGTTGCTGCCATGGTAGCTGCAGCAACCACTGAACTACAATCTGATCCAAGGCCCTCATCAACTCCTGCTAAAGTTCTATATATTGGAAGTTGTGACTTGGGCCAAAGTAAATGCCAGCCAAGATTGGGATAGTGGCAGTCTTCAGTATGGTGCCATTGGCATCAATTGTATTTCACAATCTTGTTCTGTTGAAGATAACAGCTCCCTCTTGTTATTTGCAACATGGAGAGAGGCCTGCACAACACACTAATTAGTTTCAGTAAAATCACTGACACCCTTTTTGTATAGCCACCTTAGTGAATAGCCCTAAGAGACCATATATTCCTCCATATGCCTGTAAATCTCCTGTAAATGAGAGAGATGAAGTTCAAATTAGATTGGAACATAAATGGGCACAATGGTCCCACCTACTCTGAAAGATTATGGTTATTTTCAAGTAGAGCTTTGTACTTTGCAGACTGCAATGCCAATTTCTGCACATGCATTTAAGAACCACACACTTCACAAGTCATCAAAGAAGTTCATCTACAAAGACCCACCATGAAAGATGCATGCACCAACTAGAAAATCAACTTCAACCACATGCATGCTACATCCCACCTGCTTCAAGTCTGCCTTCTCTCATGAGAGACTTGCTGCCCTTTGAACCAACTGCTCACACAGCATCTACAAGAGCTTAACAATAGTTCAGCAAGTTCAACAACATGTCATTGAAGAAGTAATTGAAAAATTAAGCTTGATAGAAATAATGACCATAATAGAGGTAGCTAACTCAAGAGCCATATGCACTTTAATTTACCAGAAAGCATGACCTATCATACAGTTTAAGGCCATGGATCAAGAAGCATCCTCTTCTATCTTGATCTCAAAAAATTCATAGATCTGCAGTGTAGAATGTTTACTAAGGTCTTTCATATTAACTGCTTTCTTCTAATGGTTTGCCTTGCAGATTCTCTATTTGGTTGCACTTAACGAAGTCTTCAGGCCTCTTTTTCATCCTGATCTCAAGCAATAATGGACTAACATTGGTAACATAAGCCTCCTAACCTGATTTATCAATCTCAAGTATGCATAGATCCACATGTTTTCAATATTGCTATCCTAAAATAAGATCAAAATGATGTGCTCAAAGACTTGTTCATCAACAAGTTCACAATGGAACCCAATAGAGGGTGACATACAAGAAATACTTGACTTGTGGCATGCTTCAGCTTCACGGATGCAAATGCACCTGAACTCTGCCTTTGCAAGCTCTCTCACTTTGCCAGAGTAGATTCAGATTTCATTGCCAATTCCATAAATGTAGACCCCATTTGCATTCCGGGGACATCTATGTGCAACATGGGAATGAGTTGTAACACAACATCTGGCACCTCCACCTGGATAGATTGCCCATCATATTGTGAAGGCCTTGGCCTTCTCCGAATGACTAGCTTTGGAGCAACCCTCCAAAGGAATAGCTGCCAGATATGTTGCAAGTTGAGATGTCCAAAAAGGTTTCACAAATCTGCAGTGCCACTAAGTGCACAATCTTGGGTACATTTGACTGCAATTGGTTTAGCTCTTTCAACAACGAATATCACAAAAAATTCTACAATCCATACAGGCCACAACAGGTTAATACTAACATATTTGGGAAGGACAGAATTGGTTCTATCTTGAACCTGTGGAATGCTTCATGGGACCTAATTGCTAAAACAATAGGCTAGTTGTCTTTAGGATAGTGGGTTCAAAATTCCCTCTGTACTAGAGGAACATCTCTAACCCTTCAAGTACAACAAGGTTTTTTTGCCCATGTCTAACAACCCAACAACCCAACAATCTGTGAGTTATGATAGAAGACTTACTTAGAAAGGTTGTGAGACAGAGCTTTTAGTACCGGTTCCATCAACAACCTTTAAAATTGCAAGAACTACCTTTGTTGTGGTCAGAGAGTGCTGCCAACTGTGACTTGGACTTCCATCGTTGCTGCCTAACCTTCTGTCTGAACTTGACTGTGCTTGAATTGAAAAATTCTGACCTAATTCCTACCAACACCAAGCAACCTGCACCAAAGAAAGCAAAAGAAATTCAAGGAAAACACTGAGAGTCATTCACAAAGAATCAGAATATCACCTTCATTTAAAAATTTATGGCAGTGGCTAATATATACTGTTCAAAAACTTTAGACGCACCTAAGTAGTTTTGCCACCAAAAACTAGATGACATGTCTATATAATGCAAGCCCATTTTATAAAATTGTGACTATTAGTTATCAACCATCAATCTATATGTCAACCAATTGTGTAGCAAATTGGGTGTCAAAAACCTCAGTGCCAAGTTTGTCAACCATATATTGTGTCAACCAGATCTTGACCATCAGGCAGTTATGTGTCCATGATTTACACGTCCAGCACCTGACTGTTGGATAGGGGACCATGACCCTTTTGATTGCCTTCTTGGTCACTGGGTTTGCATGTATGTACAAATCTCGCTGGTCGTTTTGCAATGCCACCATCCAAAGCTACCACTAACTTTCGATGTGGCTTCTGGCAAGGTGTAGTCACACCCATCTTGTTTGATGCTATCGCCTATAATGGTATTGTGTTTGTCTTGATCTCCTATAATGGTAGAGGAGGGTCCTTGTATGCATGTGACTCACACTTGGTTTCTAGGTCTCCACATGTGGTACCAATCGATGCCCTTTCAGAAATAGGTTCAAGTGGTTCCCATGATGGAAAAAACCACCTTGCAACCTCTGCAACTACCTTTGGATTTGCACCAAGGCGGCTGGGTTGTGTAGGCAGGGGAACTGATGAACTAGGTAGTACAATTTGGCATACCTCTTTCAGCTCCAAGGTCATTGCATTCATCTTCTCCTCAAGCTCACATATTCGGGCCTCTAATGCGTTGTACTTTTCTACCCAATTTTCACTACCTTTGTTTAAGATTGTAGTGTTTTGTATAGGTGGTGGGTGGTTTACCTATCAAGACCAGCCCAAGTTAGATCACATGTCTACTGCTAACTACAAAATGTGCATATAATTTTATCCATATGGCATATTTGTCACAAAATATCAAGACTAAAAAACACCCACCTCTTCTTTAACAATTGCCTCTAACTTGTCCCAATCAGACCCGTATTTTGTGTTGCACCCAAGTTGCATCCAATGAATATTCGTAGCCTTGACAAGTTTGATCTCCAACTTGGTTTTCAAGCACGCATATTGACACTCTGCAGGGATCACCTGCACAATCAAGGTGTGGGAGTTAACCTTGTGAGCAGCCTAGGCACATTAGCAATGTGCTTATCCTTCTATTGTATAGTTATAATTAGTCACCTTGCCAAACAAGGGGAGTTGTAACATGCATGGCAATGGCTCCCTGAGATTAATGACCAGACCTAGCTGCCAACACACATTCCAGAGGACCCCAATTAGTGCATCTATGCCCATACAAAAAATATTGCATATTATACATAAATATGATTGTAACAATTGTATTGTCAATTGACATCAACTATGGTTTCAACAAAAACATTATTATGTTTTGTCCATGTCATCATCAATATCTTTGCTTGCAGCTTGTAATGTCATCACCTTTATGGGTATAGAAGTTACCCTTGTTTGATCTAACCAAAATGACATCACTTGTCTTCCAGTCTTATTACTGCAAATGACATTAAATCACAACATCCAACATTTTATATGACCTTCTACTTCAAATATCACACCTGAAAACACATACAAATCATTAGAAGCCCAACTAACATACAACCAGACTATTGGAAAAACAAAATCAAGGTCTGGGGGTAGGTAGAACTTGGAACATACAATGTGTTCACTGAAATGAACTTTCAGATCTTCTTCTTCAACTACCTTTGCCAAAATACAAATCACAACCAAACTTGTTGTTTGGTACCATTCATACCTGCCACAGCCAGATAAATGCCCAACCACTTAAGCAAAAACAGTCCTAAAAGGAACTTTCTACTTCTACATTGTCCCCTACAGGTTATTCCATGTTTGATGGAGCATGGACTCTTGTTAAGAAAACCCAAAAACAACCATTGTAATGTAATGCAACTAAATTGAGCCCATAATAACCATATGCAAGTTCGCCATATAAAAATCACCGAGCAACGGGCTTTGTTTTATACAACATTTGGATTGTACAAGAGCCCTTGCTATAGATGCTTACTTGAATTTGGCCAGTGGAGCATGTGGTGGTGCAGGGGACACCATTTCAACCACCTTGGTGTTTGGATTGGTAGATGCAAATTGCAATCCCTTCTTGACAACCTTCCACTCCATCTCAACACCCATTCGTGTGTCCATCTCACTTTCGCAAGGATTAATAACTCTTAGGTTTCTTCCCAGCCTGTTATAGGTTTTTCTTCAAGCTTGAACGTCAATAATGAATTTGGCCCGTGGTGAGGACCTTGCGAATTGTGACCAAGACCAAAACTTGCATCAACACTACTCAATACCTGCAAAGTCTCCCATAGTCCCTCCATCACCAACTAGGATGTTAAAATCTACTAATCCATTTTGTGAATTCTGAGCAATTGTGCATTCTAAAATAAACATCGCTAGTTTATAAGATAAAAGTTGGAGATAGTCGAAAAGGATCTAAAAATAGGGAACAACTCTATATCACACCTGGAAATTCACTTCTATGAAGTTAAGCTTATGAACAAACAACGACCTTTGTGTTACTCGATCATTCACAAATCTTGGGATATGCTTGCATTTCAATTTACCATGAACACCATACCAATCTAGACATATTTTGTGCCTTCTAAGATATACCGGATGCTCACAAGAACGTCGACAACAAGCATTTAGATTACTTCTGAAATGCTCAACCCTTAATCTTGGTGGTACCTCTGAACTGCCAAGTTTACTATGGCATTGCTTCAAAGCACGCTTGATGTAAGCAACAGTCTTTTCTTTGTCGCATCCCCATACAGATTTTGTCATAATAGATAGCCGACATTTTTGTAGAGGGTTATTTAAAAGACTGGCCAGTACACTAGAATCGGGTCTTCTCCATGGGCAGAATTTTGTCAGGTTGAGGTGATAACAGAAGTGCATGACCCTAGTCCTAGCGCCTGGGCTGACCCATAAGGGCAGCCCTGAGCTTACATGTTGTCGTTGTGGTTGTACACAAACAATTCCAAAAAGGGCCATTCATGTGAGGAAGTTCAAAATTACAATTTGGGCTTGTCACTAGAAGAAAAACCTTTATTTACAACTAGTGTTTATGACTGTTTTTTAGTCGAAAGAGACATTTTACAACTAATTGTCCAATAGTCGCCTAAGACAAGTTGCAGAAGACAAATAGTCGCAAAACATGACATCACGATGACGTCATCAAATGGTGGATGAAGTCTACATTTAGTATATACTGTTTCATACTATGGGGCCAGTATATACATAATGTATACAAAGCATCATTTGCGACTATAAATTACAACTATTTTGGTGGATACAAACTCCAACCATGTGGAGACACGTGGCATTTGATTGGAGGGTTTGATTTTCCTAGATCATGAAATTAGATGATCTAGAATTTTTTTAATCTTATGGCCAAAAAATGGCCACGTCTTTTGTGTTTGGCTAATCGAAATGTGCCACCTTTCTCATTATGAACATCGTGGCATTAAAATATTTATTAAAAACCCTAAATATATCCCTTTTTTGACACATGTCGTATTATTATTTGAATGGACATTTCAAATCTGCCACATATTCTAAAAATCAAGGAATAGAAACATGCCACATGGCAATGTTGAATAATTTGTAAAATATATTTTTATTGAAAAGGAATAATGGACCCTAGTTTAACATTATGAATTGAGGTTAGCATTTTAGGATTTAATTAGCAATGTTCTAGGGTTAGGGTTACAATGGCTCACTAATCACACACAAAATGGACATGGAAAATGCTTTCCATTGAGTTCAAAAATCTCCTGACAACAATGTATATATGCAACATTTTATAGCATTCATCACATGTAACTAAAGGAACCTAATTAGTCTAGTATATCTGAATCAGAGCTGTCTTGATTCTCAATCAACACAGCTGAATCATTACTATCAGCTGCACCAAACATGAATTGTTTATCCTCAACAGACCTCTATTCTTGCTGAATAATCTCATTTTCAGATCTGTCATCCTCTAGTGTCTCCAGGTGTTTTGGAGAGCTCTTCTCTTGCATCTCCTGATTGGTCACTGGCAATGCCTTTGAGGTGTCTTGACTTTCAGTCAGCATAGCTAAATCATTATTGTTAGCTGCAACAAACATGGTTTGTTTCTCCTCAACAGACCTTTGCTCTTGCTGAATAGCCTCATTTTCAAATCCCCCAACCTATCACCTCCTGAGCTTTTGCAGAGCTCTCTTCTTGCTCCTCCTGATCAGTCATTGGCAATGGCTTTGAGCTGTCTTGACTCTCCATCAACACAGCTGTATTATTACTGTCAGCTGCACCAAACATGGCCTGTTGCTCAAGCTCACTAGCTTCATCTTCAAATCTCCCAACCTCTATCATCTCCTGAGCTTCTGCAGAGCTCTCCTCTTGCTTCTCCTGATTTAATGCCTCTGAGGTGTCTTGACCTTCAGTCAGCACAGCTGAATCATTATTGTCAGCTGCACCAAACATGGCCTGTTTCTCCTCAATGGACCTTTGCTCTTGCTCACTAGCCTCATTTTCAAATCCCCCAACCTCTATCCCCTCCCAAGCTTCTGCAGAACTCTCTTCTTGCTTCTCCAGATTGGTCACTTGCAATGCTTCTAAGCTGTCTCAACTCTCCATCAACACAGCTGAATCATTACTGGAAGCCGCAACAAACATGGGTTGCTCCTCAAGAGACCCCTTCTCTTGCTCCTGAACCTCCATTTTAGATCCATCATTTTTCAACATCTCCAGACCTTCTACAGAACTCTCCTCTTGCTTCTTGTGAATGGTCACTGGTACTGCGTCTAAGTTGTCTAGACCCTCTACCAACACAGTTGAATCAGCTGCAACACACGTGGGCTATTCCTCCTCAACAAACCTTTGCTCTTACTCACTAAGCCCATTTTTAGATCTCACAACCTCTAGCATCTCCAGACCTTCTGCAGAGACCTCTTCTTGCTTCTCTTGATTGGTCACTGGATCACTATAACAAATATGGATTGTTCCCCAAGAGACCCCTTTTCTTGCTCCTGAACCTCGATTTCAACTATTATCCACTGGAATCTCCAGACATGCGGAGGTCTCCTCTTCCTTCTCATGATTGGTCACTGGGAATGCCTTTGAGTTGTCTAGACTCTCCATCAACACCACTGAATCATTATTGTCAGTTGTGACAAACATGGGTCGTTCATTCTCAGCAGACCTCTTCTCTTGCTCAATAACCTCACTTTCAGATCTGGAACCCTCTGGCAACTCCAGAGCTTCTGCAGAGCTCTCCTCTTGCTGCTCCCAATTGGTCACTGGAAATGCCTGTGAGTTGTCTAGACTCTCTGTCAACACAGTTGAATCATTACTGTCAACTGCAACAAACATGGACTGCTCTTCAAGAAAACTCTTCTCTTGCTCCTCAGCCTCCATTTCAGATATGTTATTCTATAGCATCTCTAGAGCTTTTGCAAAGCTCTCCTCTTGCTTCTCTTGATTGGTCACTGGGAATGTCTCTGGATTATCTGCATTCTCTGTTACGAAAGCTGAATCATGACTGTCAGAAGCAACAAGCATCGGTTGTTCCTCCAGAACCATCTGCTCTTCCTCACTAACCTCACTTTCCAATCTGTCATCCTTTGCCATCTCCAAAGATTCTGTAGAGCTCTTGTCTTGCTTCTCCTGATTAGTCATGGGGAATGCCCCTAAGTTGTCTAGACTTCTTGTCAAAACGGCTGTATCATTATTGTCACCTGCAAAAACCTTGGATTCTTTCTCCTTAGGAGACCCTTGTTCTTGCTCAATAGCCTTGCTTTCAGCTCTGCCATCTTGCTTCTCCTGATTGTTCATGGGGAATGCCTCTGAATTGTCTAGACTCACTGTCAACAGAGCTGAATCATTATGGTCAGCTGCAAAAACCTTGGATTGTTTCTCCTCAAAAGACCTTTGTTCTTGCTCAATAACCTCACTTTTAGCTCTGACATTCTCTAGCATCTCCGGACCTTCTGCAGTTCTCTCCTCTTGCTTCTCCTGATTAGTCATGGGGAATGCCCGAGTTGTGTAGACTCTTCATCAACATGGCTGAATCATTACTGTTAGCTACAACAAACATGGGTTGTTCCTCCTTAACATACCTCACCTCTTGTTCACAAACCTCACCTTTAGATCTGGCATCCTCTAGCATCTCTAGTGCTTCAGCAGAACTCTGTTTTTGCTTCTCTTGATTTGCCACTGGTAATGCCTCTGAGTTGTTTAGACTATCTATCAACCCAGCAGAATCATTACTGTCAGCTGCAACAAACATGAGTTGTTCCTTAAGGGACTGTTGCTCCTGATAGTTTACCTCAATTGCAGGTCTGTCATCCTCTAGCATCTCCGGAGCTTCTGCAGAACTCTCTTGTTGCTTCTTCTGACTGGTCATTGGGAATGGCTCTGTGTTGTCTAGATTCTCCATCAACACAGCTGGATAATTACTGTCGGCTAAAATAAACATGGGTTGCTCCTCAAGAGACCTCTACTCCTGATAATCAACCTCACTTTCAAATCTGTCATCCTTGTGTATCTCAAGAGCATCTGCAGAGCTCTCTTCTTGCTTCTCATGATTGATGACTGAGAATGCTTCTGAGTTATCTAAACTCTTCATCAACACAGCTAAATCATTACTATCAGTTGACACAAATGTGTGTTGCTCCTCAAGAGACCTCTGCTCCTAATAATCAACCTCACTCTCAAATTCGTCATCCTTGTGCATCTCCAAAGTGTCTGCAAAGCTCTCTTCTTGCTTCTCAAGATTAGCAACTGAGAATGCCTCTGAGTTATCTAGACTCTCCATCAACATAGCTTAATCATTACTGTCAGCTGACGTCATTGTGGGTTGCTCCTCGAGAGACCTCTGCTCCTGATAATCAGCCTCACTCTCAAATCCGTCATCCTCTAGAATCTCCAGAGTGTCTGCAGAGCTCTCTTCTTGCTTCTCAAGATTAGCAATTGAGAATGCCTTTGAGTTATCTAGACTCCCCATCAACACATCTGAATCATTACTGTCAGCTGTGGAAAATATGGGTTGTTCCTCAAAAGACCTCTGCTCTTGTTCCTTAAGTGCAGTGTCAAATCTGTCATCTTCTAGTATCTCTAAAACTTCTGCAGAGCTCTCTTCTCGCTTTTCTTGATTGGTCATGGGTAATGCTTCTGAGCTGTCCAGACTTTCCATTGATACAACTGAATCATTACCGCCAGCAGTAACAAACATGTATTGCTCCTTAAGAGACCACTGCTCATGCTACTTAACATTACTTTCAAATCTCTCATCCTTTAGCATCTCCAGAATAGACTTTTGGAGGTGTCTCTCAAAGTTGTCTTGTGTTGTCACTAACACCATGGTGTCACTCTCATTCGCTTCATGAGATGTAGGAAGTTTATTGAGACAACTCAGATTTTCCTCATTCCCAGGTGCTTCCACAGGATGGGCCTCCAGGTAGACCTCCCTTGCAAAAGGATCTACCCCTTTCCCTAGAATATCTTCCACCATTGACTCTTCTGGATGAAATCCAGACTTATCCTGTAGGGTTGGAGCATGTCTAGTCTCAAGAGGAGGGGTCATATGGGCAGCAACTTCACCAGCTATGTCCTCTTCCTGCTTACAGAGATTGACTTCTGAAACTTCTGGTTTCTGGGATTCTCCAAGGTACACAAGATCTGAGTGATGTTCTCCCCTCTCTCCATTGTCAGGAATTGAAGAGACAACCATTAAAGTATTAGTTGCAACAATACCAACCACAAGTGTTGGTGAGCATTATGTTCACAGAAATAGTTGAAACTTGAGATTAAGGTGAGCCAAAATTGAGACTTGATATATATTATATCATAGCAAAGCCCCAACCTCCAAAATAAAAAACAAAACACATGCAGCCAACTAGGTCTTAAGGCTGATAAAATGTAATTGAAGAGAAAAAATATTTCAATCATCCAAGCTAAGTCCTTGTGATGAGTGAAACACACCAAAATTCCCTTACATTAGTATGAAACCCAACAAAAAATCCTTAGAAGCAAGGACAATAGTTTACAACAACTACTCATTTGTTCTTTTGCAAAAATTGGCCTTTCCATACCAGATTAGTGCCCACTACATCTTTCAACGTCAACTGTGGTGGATCATCATTTTCATTCGTGATTAGCAACGGAGTGAAACCTTTGCCCTCCATAATTTCAATAAGTTGCACTCGAAACCACCCACCTTCAATAAGGGTGCCATGGTGGAAACATGTCTGCCCACCAATCCCTGATATCATACCAGTTACAATGATGTCTTCTTTGGTAGGATTTATCAATGCAACTGAATCCCCTATCTGAAACTGCACACCCAAATCAACATGTTCACTATTCCTACAATAGACTTGGATCAAGGCATAGTTATGGAATTTAGCCTTTTGTGACTATTCTGACTTGATTCTTGCCACACATAGCATCAACTTTTTCAGATCTCACCTCTTCTTGTGTGTGTGTCACCTTACATGCACCAGACCGTGCCCGAGTGCTAACACCAACTTGTGCTACAAGTGTGGTCTTCTTCTTTTTAACCTAAAATCCACCCAAATCCCCCACACCCCCCCCCCAATTCCTTCATTCCAACATATTTGTCAATGTTGACTATTGTCTAGTTTTGGCATGCCACACCATTCTATTACAGTGATGTTTAATTTTCATCAGTGAAGGAAAGTTAAGATGTGCACCTTTGTAATATGGCCAATATCCCCATGTCTAGTTCTACCCTTGTCTTCAATGGCATGCCCTTCCAAAAGTTTAGTAGGCTTTATGGATGGTTGCATTTCTACAGCGCATTCAATACCATGCCCCTCCCCAAGCTCTGTACACTTTGTGGCTGTTTGCACGTCTATGGTGTCTGTGGCAAGTTCAGTAGTTCTTGCAATGCCTCCTTGACTTGTCAAACTTGCACCTAACACTCCTGCATTTGACTGTGCCAGCAATTTTGTCATGAACAACTCCACATGAGCATTCAATTGTTCAATTCCCCGAGCATTTGAGTTGCATGCCTCTAGGATTTCCGGTAACTTTGTTTCAATTGTTGCAATTCGTGAGGAGAGAATGGTTGAATTGGAATCCTGCCAAATTTGCATACATTCCCCAACATAATTACAACCTAGTTCAACAAAACATCATTGATTATAGAACACCATCATGGCCATGGCAAAAATGTAGCCTTCAACACACAAAGAACAAACCTAAGACCATGCTACATTCAAAGTCTTTAATGTCAAGGTTTGTGCTAACACTATTGCACACATGATTAACCCACAACAATCCATTGCTTACTAAGGTCAGTTCTTTTGCATTTTAACAAAGAATTTGCAATGGAATATATGGGCATTATAGTTGAATGAAAATGCATTTACCTATGTCTATTTATAAATTTGTGGGTTTGAAAACATTCATCCATTGAACTATAATTCAAAGATTGTTTGCAATTTATCCATATGCATCTGTGGGAACTCACTGAGTTTCCATTTGTGCCAAGTGAGGCTAACTCTGCAGCTGCCACCTCAGATAATGATGGGCTTCGCCGCGCAAGCTTTTTCTGCAGCCCAAAAAAATGCATCCATAGAGCTCTAAGGGTAGGGAATTATATATTCTATGATTCATATGCCTATTGTCAACAATTTATACACATCTTCAAAGGCAAAAACATCAAGTTTAAACAATCACATACCAATTTGGCTTCAGCAGCAGCTTTTCCACCACGACCATATTTGCTTAATTTTGTGACTGAACTTCTTGCACCTGTTAATTGGGAGGTCTTTTTTTGTGTGTTGCGTTCTTCCCAATATTCAACAAGTGTTGCCCACTGGTCTGCATCCACACCAAGAGGGCATCCAGTCTGCCCATCCTTTTGATATCGTTTTTTAAGACGAGATCTTTCAGACTTCATGAATCGTCTGACACAATCCCTAAAGCCACAGGCACTCAACTCATGATGGATATATTCAAATAAACCATCAAGTTGACTACGAGCTCAGCCATGTCCACAAGGTTTTGTTCACCCACTTTAACAACAGCCATATTCAGGATACGAGGTGCAAGACCTCGCATTGCATTGTCCCATTCATTTTTACCATCAATTTTGCCATGCTTTGTCACTTCCACTTTGTGAGGTGGTAATCCTTTCCTCTTCCGCTCTTCTGCCTCAAATTCTATGGTCCTTTTTGCCACCCGTTGTTGTGTTTTAATGTCAGCCTTTGACCTATTAGACGGTTCGTGCAACTCTTCCGTGGTTGCAGGCATTTTTGTCCCTTGAGTGTTAGTTTCGCCTACACCAAACCCACTAGCCCATCCCGCTTGTATGGAACCCCTACAACAATCACCAGGCCCATCCTAATTTGCATGGCCATGGTGGTTTGTTGCCATCCCTTCACAACAATTATTCCATTGTCCTTGGTAGCTGGCAACCCACTGCCCTTGGTGCTTACAACACTTATTTGGTGGTGGTGGGCAGTTTGATTGTCCCCCTGCCCATTGCCCCAGGTGTCCACCGTGCCCAAACGGTGGCATACACTCTACTTGCCCACCATATCCTGGAGGTGGCGCACCATATCCTGGAGGTGGCACACCATATCCTGGAGGTGGCCCACCTTGTGCATTAAGCCTGCAATATTCTTCTGCTTGCTGTGGAGTGCAACTTTCCACCCCCCTTTGACCACATTGTGAAGGACTAGTTGTACAACCTTTCTTTGAATTTGCTCTCTGCTCTCAATCATGGTACTAAATCCCATGTCAGTAATTTGAAAACATATGGATCCTACACCTAGGCAACTTCCAATAATCAAGACATTCAATACATAAGAAAAATGATAAGAAAGCAACAGCCAAAGAAAGCTCTTCTGTGGAATTCTAATTCAGTGGATGGAGGTGCAGCACATATCCATCAGTCCAGATACCAAAATGATGATTGTGGTGGGGGATAATGCTGATGGACTTCTCTCAGATAGTCAGGGTGGCAAGGTAAACTAATCCTTTCCAGAATTCTGTCAGCATTTTCAATAGACACAGATTGCCCATGCACAGCAAGGTGATGCAGGCGAACCTCTGACCAATATTCTCTTAGAATGTCTATTGGCTTACACCAGCTATTTCAATAAGTAAACATTGAATCAGATTTTCCTTATTTTTCTGATCTTTGGACAAATGGGAGGAAACCTGAAAGAATTTTTGGTATAAGAACTTCAATCTGCACAGGGAGCCCTCCAGACTTCCAAACAGTTAAGAAAGCACAAAAGAGCAGTATTCAGGGGAGGTGTGTTCCTTGCGAAAATGCCACTTTGCCAACTTGCAGTAGAGACAAAAACAAAACTCAGAAGTGGTTCATCAGCAGAGATAGTCACACGCATGTTCAGATACCTTCAACAGCAACATGTAAAGTATTGACTAGTTATCATAACATCCCCAAAGTTCATCAGCTACCAGGTTGACATCAATGTCATACATGAACCAAGGTACTGAGTTTCGGTCACAAGACCAGCAGTAACAGAAAATTCAGCCATGATGCTGGCTAACTTGGCAAACTGAAAGAGAAAGAGGGCCAAGGAAACCAAGAACAAAGAGGTCCACAGAAAGAGAAAAAAAGGAAAAAGACTGAGCAAGAAAGGAGGGAAAAAAAGACACAAAGGGCTAAGAGCAAGATCTTTCAGGAATTATGTCAGGAATTATGCCACGAATGCCATGTCTCTTTCCTCTTTATCAACGATAGAGGTGGAAAATCGGCATTTTCATATACCTCACTCAGACACAACTATCATATGTACCTCACTTGTTCATCCTAGAACTGGGGATAGAATTCTGCAGCTAGATAGTGTGTAGCTCTATACAAAGCAAGAAACAATGATTTGCTTCCCCAAAGACAAGTCACACTCTGAACAATTCATGCATGTGCCTAAATGGATAACACAATCAGAATGTGACATGGCCATTGCACATGCCACATATTGTCATAGCAGCAATCCTCTGGTCTCAAATCAATCACAGCTATCGGTTTATAAAACCAAAATTCTACTGGTTCTTTACATCATGTAATGACCTTGAATATCGCTGTTCTGAGAATTTGGGACTCAGATTTGGCCCACCTTGTGCATTGTCCTCATCCCCAGAACCACCCCCAGATATCAATCCTTACCCTAACAGATAATGATAAAATATCATCAAAAGGGTATTATTCCAGCTCTTTTACCACTTACTGGCTAGAAATTAGAATCTCAGGCCTTAAGTAATACCACTATCTATGCTATGCTAGTACCATTTATATAAGGCACAAACAAACCCTCAAAAAAAATTTGGTTGCTTCAAAGGATTGATTATAAACAAGTTTACCCTATGTTAAATCAGATTCTCCAAGTACAAATTCTAACATTTTCCAGACTAAAAGCCCTCACTCAAGAAGGTGAATGTACCAGGATTCATGAGTTGTGTGGTTCAGCCTGGCCACCAGAATCCGCCCACCCACCCACTCACTATCCAACTGCAATTAATTTGGTGAAATTATGGGTGAAAAGGGTTTCTATCTTCACCTCACTCTTTCTATCTGAACCCACTTTGAAGGAAAAGAACTCACACCTGGCAGTTTGAGGTGAAGAGGGTTAATGCAAGCTAGACGACCAAGTCAGAATATCTTTGCACTTGTACAACCACTTTTTTTATTGAGGTAAGGTGACTGGCATTTATGAGTCTGGTGGGTTGTCTCTAAATCTCTGGGAAGTGGGTGAGGCACCTCACCCATAGAAGAAAAGTGGAAGCTCTCATTCCAACTTTTTACACAGAAACACCTCTGCAACTATTGAAACTGAGGCCTTGTTATTGGACTTGAGCCTGAGTCTATCTAACCTAGTGGAATTCTACCCAAAGCGACTAGTAGAAGTACCTATTCGAACCTCCTCACTTATTGCGCTCACACAAACAAAGAAATTAACAAGGTCTCTTAAGCTATTACTCAGAACTGACTTTTGACCTACCATCCTAGCCACCAATACCCTTTCTGGTCATTCCCATGTTGGGTGCTGTTGTCAGTGCTCTCGCCATTTGACAAGCAAATAGAAAAACTCAAAATCCAATATTAAAATTTTCCATGCACACCACAATGAGATATATATGGAACCCCATGTGTTGCTGTAGACCAAGAACAAACAACAAATTCAGACATCCCTACAATTCTCCATGGCACATATTGTAGTTATTAGGTTCTGGATACTGCCTTTGCACTAATCGAACAGGCCATTGGAAAAGGGTGGCAACCCCAGAGGTGAAACATCCAAACAACATTGACTTGCAAAGCTGTTAGCATCACAGAACATCATGCCTGCAAACAAAAGAGGGTTAAATTTCTTATGTGAAGGTAGGAATGTTTGTGCAGACCAAGGAGCAAGGACCTGAATATCACCCCCAGCTTGACAGAGTCTGGTACACAAGGTTGGCATGCAGAATGACAACATGGAACCCATGCCTTGATTTTGAGACATAGGTTTCCAAGTTGAAGGCTGGTAAGGCATACAAAATATTTCTCATAAGAATAGAGAAATCTCCGTTCTCACGATGAAGAAGAAACAACAAGGCTAACACTTCCTCAAGAAGCCACAGAAAGAACCAAACAAGGGGAGACAAAAAACAAAACAAAAAACAAAAAACACATTAGCGGTATGAACAAAAGTGCCAGTCTCACACTTGTTCAGGGACCATCAACAGCAATATGTATGATAGTGACTTAACTATCACAACTTCCCCACTGACTTCATCAGCTCCCTACAGTGGGTAAAGGCCAGTGACAAGCACCATCCTGCGAACTGAGTTTCTGCTGCAATTCCGGAAGCAACGGGAAAACTCAGCCATACTACTGGCTAGCAACAGACCCCACAACAAAGACTAGACAAAGAAACAAAAAAAGACAGAAAGGGAAAAGAACAGGGAAGGACTAAGAACTGGAAGCCCTACACAAAACATACCCATCAATAGATTTAGCCTGAAGTGATTATAAATGTTCTACACACGGCTCCAGTCTTACAGGATGCAGAATCTTGAGGCAACAGGAATGAGAATATCTGGATTCTCATCAATAAGAAACATGAACAGCAGCAAAATTGTAGCACCCTGGGTGACAACAAATGGGGTGACACTGTTGCACATGTAGGATTGTCAACTAATATAACCCAATTACCTTCCACCAGATGCCTCCTCCAACTGACCAAACCAGAACATTCCAAATACCACAGATTGCACCCAGCCTGAACACATCCTTCAACTCCACATAGCCAAAGCCAAAGTAAACTGCAGCCTGGCCACTGCTGTAGTGAGTGAGTGCTCCAAAGAGATTGGTGTTGTAGGCTAATGTCAATGCTGCCAATGCAGCAGGAACACCAGCAGCTACAAGCATTGCTAAGAAGGCAGAAAACACGGCACCCACATGCCCAATTTGACTAGCAAATAGATAATGGGATAAGAAATATGTAGCCTGGAGTACACCAAAGGCTGCAGGCCAGTTTAGAGAGAATGAGGCAAGTGACTTAGCAACCCCATCAGACATCTACTTTACAAGACCCAGGCTCGAGAGATTTCCAGCCATGCCAACCAAGACTGTAAACCAAGTCAGAGTGTCCCATGCTGATTTTTCACTGAGGCAGTCATCCCAATTTAGCACACCCAAGAGGAGGAGAATACAGAGTCCCAACATTGCAGCCACAACACTCGCAATCCCAAGCTTCTCTCCAAACACCCAAAGAGTTTTGTATGCTGGTAAGGCATACAAAAACATGGAATGCAAGCCTTGATTTTGAGATGTACATTTCCAAGTTGAGGTTTGCATCAGACAAGGACCACAACAGACAGCAATTTCTGCAAATATGTTGTATCCCTGTAACCTAAGAAGATATGATCAGATCTTGATCACGGTGTCAATGAAAGTGTCAGAAGACACAAAAGAATATCCTCTCATGATACAAGTTCAGATCTAATTCCTTCTTAAGTCGCCAAAGATAACATACAGAAAGTCTATTGATTTTCAGTGGGCACTCAGCAGCAGCAAAAGGTTTTTAAGGAAATATGTATGAGATTGCAGATAGAACTCCACAACAAACACTTGGAAGCTAACTGAGTTCAGTTCCAGAAAAACAAAAACTAACATAACAAGAATGAGCATGTTCACTCACAAAGTACCAGACCATCACCATCTAAATACTCCTGGTTAGGGAATAAATAAATAGTCTTGACCATTTAATCTGGACAAGCATTGGTTCTTGACCTACCAACAACTTCCAAAAACAAACCAAGTTGCATGAAACAATGAAAAAAGATTTTGCTTTAAACCTGGTCTGTTGTCCTTGTTGCCATTCGTTTATTGCCAAGGTTTTTCACTTCCTTTATAGTTGAAGACGCATTTTTCAAGTTATGCAACCCTTCTTTGAGGAGTAGAACAGTTTGTTGTTGCCGTTCAGAGCTAGTGCTATCGGATTGTTCTTCAGACTGCTCTTCATTGCTACTGGTGTCACGTTCGCTTTTTGATGCAGACAATGACGATCCCCCCTCTTCTGCTATGCTTGCTTGTGGTCTTGCAGCAATCCTATCACTCTTCCTACGCGGTTGTGACGTTGTTCTATCCACAAGATGTTGCTTGACCTTCTTCTTATGTGAAGTTTTCCACCTACAACAAATGCCACAATTTCGAAATACTCGAACTATGGTTAGCACTGTGATAGATACAAACTCTACTCCTATGCAAGTAATGTGTGAAAGATACAAACTTTAGACTAACAAGAACATGAGTGAAAGGGCAGTGCACTGGCCTTAAGGATGCAAACACATCACTGTGTGACACAAACCCTAACAGAAGTACTTGGCTATTTGGTAGGTCCCACCCACACCTGTAGATTTTCAACCTTCCTTACATCTGATCTTACATTTTCGACCTTCTTTGCGTTTGATCTTACAGTGGAACAAGTTTAATGTACATAAACATTAATACACATGTTTGCAACAAACCTACATTTCAAAACCACATGTGTTTGCAAAGGTAAGGAGAGGATGTTATAAGCTCACAGTTCAGCAGCCTGACGTTCTAGTGGAGCTAGTTGTGATTGGAGCTCAGCAATACGTTGAGCTCGAGCTTGTTCATAAGGGTTCAGCTGCGGGGTCTCAACAATGTCCACAACTCCATTGTGAACGGCCAATGCAAGTTCATGTTCGCATTGTCTAGCACTCAAGCCACTCGATAACTTGGATAGGTTGTAACACTCATCTATGCGAAGTCTTTCCATGTCTCTAGTACAATATGGAAAAATGCCAAGAAGTGGCTGGGTTTGCACAAACAATAGGTGTGTCCAAAGGTTGAGTTCTTTTTTTTTTTTTGTGCTGGGTTGATCAATGATTTACTTTAAAATTATTTAAGTCTAAAAAAATTAAACCTTTTTGGGAACTCACATGACCCAAAGGAATTTTTTAAATCCACTAAATAATGGGACTTTGTTAAATATATTTCAAAACGTTTCCCATAATATCATAACAGTCAATTTACTTTCAAAGTGCAGTTAATTACCTTTCTAGGAAAGAAAGGAACCAAGGGAACGATTCCTTCTAGTTCCTTTAGGTGAATGGTTGTTTTCAATAGTTGTTCCATTAGTAAAAATTGGCCGACCCAAGAACAACAACAATTGACCTCTCTATGTTACTGGCACATCTACCTTACCTTCTCAATTCCATGAACAAATCCTCTATCACATGGTGATTATTGGCCTCCCATCATTAGCATATCTATCTAGGAATCCGAATTGTCAAAAGGACGATAAGTGTCAAGGGCGGGGGCAATGGGAGCAAAGCTGTGATGACAACACCCAATTTCCTCATAAAGGGAGTGAGTTGTGTCATTAGTTGCAAAGGGATATTCCAGTCATCATGGTTTGGTCTCCATTGATTAAATGAATTTGTTCACATGCATCTCACAAAGGTCTGTTTGCTATCCTTCTCCAAAAAATTCGGATCCTCTCTCAACCTTAAAGCCACCACTCTTGGAAAAAAAACTCTTAATGTATTTGTAAGCGGCCACCTTATATTCGAGAATTTCCCTCATAGAAAAGAAGAGGATGGATATTTACGCTTTCTCCTTTTGAAGAGTGGGAGGGATGTTTTGGTTTAGGGTTTTGGCCCCCACTTAGGATTGATGCAAGAGTTTAGTAGTTGACCAACGTTGGGTTCCCCATTTTGTTTTCTCATTTGTAACTTAGATAGCTACCACCCTTAAACCTGAGGGAGAGTGTAAGTAATAATCAAAACATGGTACATGATTGAAAATAGCTAACATAACTTCACATAATTCAGCTTGTTTACTACTTTAGTTAGTTACATACCTATATTGTCAAAGGTTTTAGTTGATTTGGCCTTCTTTACTTTAATAGAAGCTCAGCCTAAACTTGGGGAGGGCAAAAACTACTTAATGGAAAGGGTGAAGGGGGGAGTCAAGTTACTTACTAAAATAAGGAACCTTAGAGAAACCTGTATTGTGGGTGGAGTGTAAAAAGCCAACTGAATGACTACTCGTGACTCTATAGCACCACTAAGGAGCACTACAAGTATTTTGGAATTTTGTATTTGCTTTGGCACTAAGGGAAGTACTTTACTACTACTATAGTGAGGTTCCAGAGATGGAAAAGTCTGTTGCTGCTGGCCACCTAATGTGCTGAAGCTGATGAATAAGTCTACAAGCCCTGACATGCCATTTTTGTGGCCTCATCAGGTCACTTATTATTTTTGGGCTTATGGGTGTTTAAATTTATTGGAGGGGGTTGGGTAAAATATTAAATTATTAAACATTAAATAATAAACAACAAATAATATAATAGAATTTTTTTTATGAAAAGTAAAAATTAAATACTAACTACTAAATAATCTAATTGAAGCTTTACTAAATATTAAACTTTAAATACTAAATACTAAATACTTTAATAGAAGCTTTTACTCAGGTGATAGATGAGCTTTTTGTGAGGTAAAAAAACCATTTCAGTTTTGGGCATTTGGAGGCTGAATTTTGTGTAACAAATACAATGCAAGTGTACTAGATAGTAGGCAATAAAAACACTCACTGTTTTTCCCTTTTAGAGTGAGGAGAATGAAGGAAGGGATGAATGCCCCCCATGAATCAATAAATGCCAGTGTTGTGCAACAAAAGGACTGGAGGAAGGGGGGCCGGCGGTCATTCCTTCCTCCCTCCCTCCCTTCCTCCCTCCCTCCTGCAAATGAAAATCAATCCCCAGGACATGCTAGTTGGAGAATAAAGAAGAGCATTCTGGGACATTCTTAGGGACAATAATGTATTTGTCTTTTGCCTGAAAAAGCAGTTGCATTTTTTTATTATTTAAATTTGGGCAAAAGCATTTTCATTTAAGAATTTCCGAATGGGTGAATGCAATTTTGCATTTTCATTGTGTGAATAATATTTGGAGTTCTTTTTGTCAACCAAGCCAAATTTGGCATGCTTTCAAAAGTCAAAAAGCCTGTTGCCAAACACCGCCCAGCAAAATGTACTAGGTACCTACCACTCCCTATTCCTACCTGCTCTAAGGACCATTCCCATCTTGAATTAGGGTTATCCTAAGAGTAGGTGGATTAGAGGAGGGGTTGCATTCTGGGTTTAGTTGGAATAGAGTGCAAGGCTTGGTTGAATAGCAAAATGAAGCGCAACCAAGGCAAATAACAATGGGTCAAATTTGGAAACCCACCCAAATTGGCGGTTGTGTAAGTTTGATCTTGTGTTTCCTTTGGTGACGATGGTGAGGTTATGTGTTTGTGTGATTTTGAGCAACACAATGGTGAGGTCATGGCTTTGCGATTTGGAGTAGTAGCAATGAGGTTCTATGTTTGCAATTTGGAATAGTGATAGTGAAGCTCTGTGCTTGCAAGGTTTTATGTTTTCTATTTGCAATAGTAGTGGTGAGGCTGTGTGTTTGTGATTTGTAACAATGGCTATGTTTTCATTTGTGATTCAAAGCAACTATAGTGAGTCTTTATGTTTGATTTGAAGCAACATGGATGAAGTATTGTCTTTTTGCAATTTGGAGCAATAGTGGTGAATGTGTGTGTATGCAATTCTTGCTTTTTGTTGAAATTGTGAGTGTGTGTGCATGTGAACCTTTAGGGGGAGAGAGAGGTATGGGAAAAAAAATTGTCCTGTGCTAAGTTTTAAATGTTATACCCCAATATCCCAATACGGGTGATATTAAACATAGCTTCAAAATGTATGCCCAATGGCAAGCCAAAGACAAGATGGGTTTAAACCCTCAATGTGAGAAAATGGACGAAAATACAAAAAGAAAAGAGAAGACATGAAAAAGCAGACCAAATTGGTTCACCCTAATGTTTAGGGTAAAGCGTAACTCCATTCAACCTTCAAAATAACTCACTTCACTTCCAACAATCACATTCACTTAACTCTAGTAGACATGAAGTTGCTGATATGGAAAGCCCCTTTCTTTTCTTTTTTTTCCCCCTTCTTTCTGAGAGTAGGACTATAGAAACTTATTTAAAATTTTCTTTATATTTTCATTTACTTTTCTTCAATTTCTGAAAACATGAAAATTGTATCACAAACTAGCCTGGGGATTTATACATTATTTTCAATGCAGTGTGAATTAATTGTATCTCACCCAGGAAAAACTAGAGATTTATTGCACGATAATATAAGTGGCACAGCAGAGTAGCCTTTGTTATTTGGGGGATACCAATTTTTTTTTGTTTGTTTTTTATGAAAACTCACTTTATTAAGGGAGGCCCACCGAGACACTGCAGGTAAAATAAGTTACTGAGCGTGCCCCAGAGGGAATTGATTTAATTTTAAACTATTTATTTTAATTTATTTCTAAAAGAAAAAATATATTAAAAAATGAAGTTCAATAAAAAGTGAAGTACCGATAGTTTTTTTCTTTTTAAAAGAAAACATACCATACAGACCGACACAATGGTAAAAAAAGGAAAGTTACATAGTACTGACTTTTACCACCCAGATCACGCCTTTAATGAGACAGGCAAAGGCCCCAAAAAAAAAAAGTAATTATTATGTGCCAGCCAAAGAAGGTAAACAAGCTAAACAATATAATCTACCCCACTATGCTTGACTTTGTGATTTTCGAATTGTCAGTAGGACTGCAGGTGTCAAGCCGGGGGGAGTGTTACATTACTGCTATTAACAAGTGCGAAGGAGCTGGGTGTGAATGAAAACCCACGGCAAGCAATCTTATTTTTTACACTTGAAATTTAAGTATATATATAAATCTATATGTATAAATTTAAGTCCCATATGCCACAATGGAATTGGGTGAAGTCACAATATTTTGAAATTCATTTGCATTTTGTCAACATTACGTTATTTATGATATTCTAATCCTTGATTTTCACATGCCATTTTCCAAATTAATTTGATGATGCCTTGGCTTTCATTATTGCAATGCTTGAAATTTGAATATGTTATGTGGTCTAATCATAAAAAGGAAAGAAAACTTGAACTAGTCACTAGTTCATTATTTCAAAAATTTATAATTGTCATTTTTTAACAACAAATTGGGGAGTTTTCTTCTAGTTTAAAATCAACTAATTTTTGTTAATTGCTAGGTTATTTTCGTGAATTTGCAAAATTATTGACAATTCAGAAAATTTTAGAACATTGTACCATACCTCTAAAACACCATGAGAAATGGTTGTTCTTGTAAAGTTTTGAGATATGCATAAGTAGTGAACTTAACTGACTCATATTTAAAATAGTAAAAGGACCTTAATTTTCACAAGGGACCTATCTTCTTAGTTTCTCCTCTCCTAAACAAACCCCAACACCCCCCCCCCCGCCCGGGGGTGCCATTCCATTGAGCTATGCATATGCATAGCACAACAACCAGCCTTTCCATGGCTATCTTGGTCAATCAAGTTGCTTGAGCCTAGTTGTATAGTTGTACTTGCCTGTGTACAACCTAAGTAACATGGGTTGCACGCCCCCCTCTGTACATCTTTTTAATGGGTTTTTATTCATCTCCATTAATGGTGGTGGATTGGACAGGCAGGGAATCCTTTCCTCTATCCTCCCTGGCTTTTCTGTTGTAGCCAAAGTGGCAATGAACAATATAGCACAATATTTCACCAAAATTGGTTACAAGCTAAATAAATATGGTTAAATACGGTGTGCTCTGTAGATGATACTAGGTGAAGCAAAAATTGGTGACATCCATGTCTAGGAATAGAATATGTATGGAGCAAATGACAAGATTGGACATAGACCCAGGAGGGCTCATCATTTTTCTTTTAGGGGAGGAGAAGGAGTGGGTGGGATTAGAAAATTTCTTGTGTTCCATTCTGTTTCTACTGGTGTTCCCCATGTTCCCAATGGGTTCCTCATAAAATCCCTCAAGTTCCTAATAGTGCCTCACTTCATCACCTATATGCCTCAATCAAAGGGGAGGCACTCCATACTCACATGAAAATGGGATTAGGGTAGGTAGGGGCAAGGATTGTTTGTTGGGTAATGCACTTCTGTCTCGGTGGGTGTGCATGAGCCTCAGCCAGTCGGTCAAGAAGGTACTTTTTAAATTTGAAGTTAACATACATTTGGAACACTTCTCTTATTTTATGGTTGTTTCCTCTTTAGATTTTTTTCGCATATGCTTTCAGTAATGTTGGATTGTCATCTATAAATTAAAAATGGTTTGTCACATGGGATCAACTAACTTTTTGTTATGGGGAATGGGGTCACAAAGATACTTATAATGAGGGGCTACCCAATGTTTTTTAAATGTTTGATGATGGGGCCAATTAAGATGGCTCCTTCAAAGGAAATTAAGATAACTTTGGGTGCTTATCTCAATAAATAATATCAACAATATACACACAATTTTTAAATGTTGGTTAATGTTGAATCATTGTCCAGGTACATGTTCTTCCCATTTTTGTTCTCCTTTTGCAAGGGTGTTCTTTTTTGGTAGGGGTAAGCCAGGGGGAATTTCATGATGGGGGCGAAGCAACTGGGAAATTCAACAAAATATTAAGATTGGAAAGTTATTATTACTCAGTGGACAACTTTTTTTGGAACTGGAACTGTTTGAGGTGAACCTGTTCCTTTTGGCACTGGAACAAGGTGTAAATCAACTTTTGAACCGGAATTAAGTTAGTTGGATTCTAATCACAAGGAACAAAGAACATTATAATTTTCCAACTTGCAAAGAACTGTTCTTGGTTGTTATGTTGCCTTTGCCCTGGGGGTGGGGAGGACTACAAACTGACACATAATTCTTGTTGTCTTTTTATACACTAATTTTATCTAGTGCCAATTGTTAGTGGAGGTAGGCCTGAGGCCTCAAAACGCAATCTAAATTTTCAGGGCGCCACGTGGCATCATTTTTTTAGTATGGTGCCAGTGTAGGTGTTGGTTCACCCAAAGGGATTCATCAAGTGATGAAGGTTGCATAAATCTCAGAGACAACTTACATGTACATATTCACTTTTAATCTATCTCTTGACCGGTCTTTTTTTGGTTGGCCTTTGTGTGATGGGTTCAAGATTATTTCATGCTTTCAATTCATGAATTCAGGTTCTTTTTTCCTCTTTTATGATCCAATGGCTTTTCACAGGCTTATTTCATTTGAACGTAGTTCATTGATGAGTATTTGAAGTAAGCTGCTCAATGCCTATTTTGCATTTAAAAGTATCATCACTAGCAAGTTTACAAGGTAGCAATAGTTTTCTTTGGTTTTTTTTTTCCCCCCAATTTTGATGGACCTGAAGGGGCAATCATCTAAACAAAGATTTAGCCAAATTTGGTTTAAACAGGTAATAGATGGATTAGCTTGTTGAGCTTGTTAGCTCAGAATGGATTTCTCAAGCCACTTCTTGCCAATTTTGTGATATAGCCAAAGTCGAGACCAGCCACATGTGGTGGTCAGTGCTTCTGTCTCCTTCTCCATGCTAGCCTCAGTTACCAATGTTGATTGCGAGTCCGGATTGTAGTGGAAGGCATCTGAGTCGTCAAGCTTGGTTAGTGGAGGTAGGCCTGAGGGCTCAGAACGCAATTTAAATTTTCAGAGTGCCACGTGGCATCATTTAAAACACTTCAAAGGAAAGCTAAAGGTGACCACCCAGTCATCAGTGTAGGTGCCGCAAGTTGGCCAGGGTGAACCAGCACCCATGTTGGTACCTTGACCTTTTTGAGTGAGGCCTCTTAGTGGCCATCTTAAGCCCAAAAAATGTTAAATCTGAACTCAGACACCCTGATTTAGTCTTACCATGGGATATTTGTAATGTTTAGAAATAATTTAAATGGACTAGCTTGGGTTCACCCAAAGGCTCACAAGTCACTGTGCCCTTGTTGGCTGATGGAATATCATTGAAACTACTTAATAGCAGGCTGGGAATTTGAAAAAGTTTCTCAGAGTCCACAATTTTTTTATAAAAACAATCAAGGCATTGAGGCTAGTGGTGCCCTGTTATTGGGGAATTGTTTTTAAATAAATATGTTGGCTACTAATAAAGGGCACAATGACAGGCTATTGCAACCTACATGCCGGTTCTCACTAGCAGCAATATTTATTTTGGGGAAAAAAAAAAGGTGAGCTAGAGTTGCACAAGAAGTCCAAGACCATATAATTCACAGGGCTCGTGTGAAAATCCCCTCCGAACTCATTTGTATCATTAAATCCATCAGAGACATGTCTGTGGACATCAGTTGCAGAAAGCGTCCAGGTGCTGAAGACTTATGTATGCCAGTGATTTTGCAGCTGCTGCTGGCTTGTTTATCCCCTCTCCCCCCATGTAGTAGGCTAAGTAGTATTCAGTTTTCTGGGCAGCTTGGTCTACAACGTTAGAGAACAACAGTCTGTGAAGATCTTGTAAATAGTCCAACTATTCCAAATTAGTACTGTTCCTTTTTCCAAGTCTCACACTGTGACTAGCAGTCATTCACTGTGTTTGTAGTTGCTGGAAACAACAGGCTATGTGAAATTTTCAAAGTCCTCACCTCTTCTCAATAGGTAGTGACTAGGTAATATTGCAGAGGAAGAGTGTAATATCATCATCCGCTCTGTCTATGTCGACTCTCTCTAGTGACCCAAGCTGACAACGTTTAGGTTAGTGCTGCAGGAGCATTGTTACTCTACTTGAGAGAGAGACGGACATAGTCAATAAAAGACAGCAATAGGCCTACCTCCGCTTCAGGTCCCAGAAGGAACCAACTAGTTCTTCAAGCTATTCAAAAATGTCAAGTGGCCAATGTAGTAGTAAGAGGCTAGATGACCCTTTCCGGCTTATAGCTAGAGATGATAAGATGTGGGCCAGAGAGGTAGAATGGGCCCAACACCATGGCATGACGAGAATGAGATGTCCGTGTAATAGGTGTGCAGGAAAGGTTAAGTCAGTCTTGCTTGCCACAGTTCGTGGGCATTTGATACTGAATGGTAGGCACCCACCGTTTAGGGTTTGGAAAGGCCCAGGCCCTCTTGATGACTCTGATGGAGAGTGGGCTGCAGCAAGTAGAATTTCAACACAAACACCAATGCAATTGGTGGATGAGGGTGTCCATGTGGGGCAGCTTTTGGAAGATTTGTTCCCAAGTGCAAATGTTGAACAAGTAGGTATGGAGGAGGCTGCCTTGAATCTGAACTCAGGGGAAGATGGAGTGGGGGGGCTAGGCATGGTGCATGAGGTATGTGAAATCATGGAAGAGCTGTCAACTGTGCCTGATAGCATGGCAGCGCATGGGGACCTTGGTGCAGAAAAGGATACAGGAAACAATGATGAAGGGCTTGTAGCAGATGACCATGATGATGTAGCTAGTGAAGCTCAACGCCTTCGAGAAGCATGCCAACCCTTATACAAAGGTGCCAAATCTTCAATGCTAGCAGCAACACTCCTCTTGATGAATGTGTGCATGGTGCATGGAGTGTCAAACAAGTTTGTTGATGAACTATTGGCATTGCTTCACAAGCATTTATTGCCACCGGACAATTGCTTACCACCAACAATGTATGCAGCTAAAAGCTTAACCAGCAAGGTAGGACTCAATTACACCAACATCCATGCATGCGTTAATGGTTGTGTATTGTTTCGTAAGCAATACGAGACATTGGATACCTGTCCAAAATGTGAGTCTGCACGATTTAAGGAACATGGACAATCCCGTGTGGCAGTAAAAGTGGTGCGACACTTTCCATTAGTACCCAGATTGCTACGCATGTATCGAGCTGCAGGGACATCTGAGCTCATGACTTGGCATAGCCAAAATAGGAGCATGGATGGGAAAGTCCGGCATGTGCCTGATAGCAGGGCTTGGGAACATATTGATGCAACTTTTCCGGATTTTGCTAATGAACCAAGAAACGTAGGGTTGGGGCTCGCCACAAATGGAATGAATCCATTTGGGGAGAAAAGTAATACATGGTCAACTTGGCCTGTACTGGTTTTGAACTACAATCTTCCCCCATGGTTGGTCACAAAAAAATTCTTCTTGTTGTTATCTTTGATAATCCCTCGTCCAGATAGTGTGAAAAGTAGCAATTTTGATGTGTACTTAGCCCCTGTGCTTGAAGAACTAGCTAAGTTATGGAAGGGGGTGAGGGGTGTGGATGTATTACAACCTCCAGGGAGAAGGCAATTTGTTATGAGGGCAATCTTAATGTGGACAATACATGACTTCTCAGGGTACGAGATAGTCTCTGGTTGTCAACACCAAGGTTACAAGGCATGCCCTCCATGTGGCTCCAATATAGTAAGTCGGTGGTCCAAAGAGCTGGGGAAACCTATATTTGAAGGAAGCCGGAGATGGTTGCAAAGAAATCACCCTTACAGAAGACATCATAATGCAAAACATTTTGATGACAAAGAGGAGTTGCGGAGGAGGCCTCGGACAACAACAGCCACTGAAACATTAAGACGAGCACAAAGGACTGAAGATTGGGTGGCAAAAGGAAATGTTTTGGGAGCGAAAGGATGCCCTTCCCGTAAAACTGGGATCAAGCGACGTTCAGCCCTGATTGAGCTTCCATATTGGGACGTAAGTGTAAAAGAAATCTACTCTCCTAATCTATTGTGTATCTTGACAAATATACATTATGTATGTCAATGGTAATATGCCTTGGTTGATAACCCATGTGAAATTTGTGTTTTCAATTTTTTGAACAGAATATCATTATGGCAATGGCAATATGCATTGGGTGATGACCCATGTGAGTTGTGGGTTTTGTCTTTTTTGGGCATTTGAGAGAGATGGCTTAACATATTTATACTTGTATGTCATCCATTGTTTGCAACTTGTATAACAACTTACCACCATCAATGTCATGGGTTGGAATTAGATGTCATGTTGCTCTATGCATCATTCTCAAGGCCAAAATATAAGTATGTCAATTTTTGCTTTTAACCATAATCATATTGGTGTTGAACTTGCAGAAACTATTGATTCGACATACATTAGATGTGATGCACATCAAAAAAAATGTATGTGAAAGTTTAATTAAGTTTTTATTTGGAACAAAGGACACAATCAAGGTGCGCCGAGACATGGAAGTATGTGGGGTTCGACCACATTTGTGGTTGAAACGGGACCCACATAATTTGGGCAAGATTTTCAAACCTATCGCCCCATATGTCCTAACGCCGGAAGAGTTGAAAACTTTTATGTCTAGGTTAGGGAGCTTGAAAATACCATCAGATTATTGTGGTGCATTGGGAAAGCACATCATGGATAGGAAATTAGGGTTGATGAAGAGCCATGATTGGCATGTGTTGATGCAACAATTAATGCCTTTAGCTTTGAGAGGATTAATGGATCCCCATGTTCGGCTAGCATTGATGCGCCTAAGTCGTATATTTCGTAAAATATGTGTGAAGGTGTGGGATCCAACAGAATTACCTACATTGCAAGAAGATGTGGCAACTACACTTAGCCTACTTGAATAAGAGTTGCCCGGGGCATTTTTTGATGTCATGACCCACTTATGCTTGCATGTGGTTGAAGAGTTGGCCATATGCGGCCCAGTGCATGTTAGGTGGATGTACCCTATTGAGCGTGCTTTGAAGACATTCAAAGCTTATGTGCGGATAAGGCCCGACCTGAAGCATCAATGGCAGAAGGCTACATTTATGACGAAACCATTGGGTTTGTCACAGAATACATGCAAGAATTCAAGCATGTCCGACGCCGTATATGGGATGCATATGAAGAAGAAGGGGTTTGTGGTGAAGTATTAGAAGGTGCAGGGATTAAATTCATTTTGCCAAAAGAATGTCATGATCTAGCACATCAATATGTGCTCACAAATACGTCATGCTTGGCACCATGGGTCAGGTAAATTACCTTAAACCCTAATAGGGTTTAATGGGTTTTAAGGTTTATAAGGTTTATGGGTTATGTTTTAGGGATTAGGGTTTTGATTTCAGGGTATAAGGTTTAATGCCTTTTGGATTTTTGGTTGATTGTTCAAGATTTAATGGATGTTATGTTTATATGGTTTATGATTCAGGGTTTAAAGGGTATAAACTTTAAATTAATTTGGTGGATATATGATGAGGAATGTAGGAAACATGAGGAGGAGCAAATTCGAGTGAATAGGATGCGAGCTGAATTTGAAAACCAGTGGCAGATAGATACTTCAACAGCTGGTACACCTGTCCAATTTCCAGTTGAACTGACAGAAGTCTTGAACTTGAGCAGTTGGATTCGAAATGCAATTCGAACCCACATTGCAGATGGCAGCACAATTGAAGACAAGGATGTGCTGCATTTGTCAATGAAGCCAAAGCCATTTGCTTTAAGATACACAAAAATGAGAGCATATGGAAATCATTATAGGGTCAATGAAGGTGGTGCAAAAACCACAATGGCAACATATGATGCAGGGGTTGCGTCCATATTCCAACAACCACAAGCAACACATGAAGGCACTACACTTGGTTCTATCCAGTATGTGGGGGTACTAAAGGACATAATCTTGCTAGATTATGGACCTGTATCCCAACCAATGGTACGCTTTAAATGTGATTGGGTTACACATGGGTCTGACAGATGGGGTAATCCAACCTACAAACGGGATGAAGATGGTTTTTTATTGGCAAATTCCGCCACTTGAAGGCAAACATAGATGAACCATATGTGTTTCCTGCGCAAGTGCAACAAGTTTTCTATGCACATGAACCTAGCACACCATGGTGGAAAATAGGTCTTCACAAGGAGCCAAGGTCTAAGCGGGTGGTAGTAGAAAACAATGAAGAGATACATATCCCTGTTGATAATGTAATTGATACAGAGGCGCCACTCCAAATTCCAGATGCACCAAGTGACACTACACTTGTAGGTGCCATTGAACTAACTGGGGCTGATGCAATTCTGGCTGCTGAAGGGCTTCAAAGGCCTTCTAATGATGATGAAGAGGAGGCCATGGGCTGAAGTCCCAGTTTTAATCTAGGGTTGGTAGTTAAACACAAGCCACAATAGCTTTCGATCATGGACAACATAGGCATCAAACATGTGGTGCATCAATTTTGGCATCAATTTCAGCTCTGTTGACAGTGAGTCTAGACAATTCAGAGGCATTCCCCATGAACAATCAGGAGAAGCAAGATGGCAGAGCTGAAAGCAAGGCTATTGAGCAAGAACAGAGGTCTCCTAAGGAGAAGGAATCCAAGGTTTTTGCAGGTGACGGTAATGATACAGCTGTTTTGACAAGAAGTCTAGACAACTCAGGGGCATTCCCCATGACTAATCAGGAGAAGCAAGACAAGAGCTCTACAGAATCTTTGGAGATGGCAGAGGATGACAGATTGAAAAGTGAGGTTAGTGAGGAAGAGCAGATGGTTCTGGAGGAACAACCAATGCTTGTTGCTTCTGATAGTCATGATTCAGCTTTGGTAACAGAGAATGTAGATAATCCAGAGACATTCCCAGTGACCAATCAGGAGAAGCAAGAGGAGAGCTCTGCAAAAGCTCTAGAGATGCTACAGAATAACATATCTGAAATGGAGGCTCAGGAGCAAGAGAAGAGTTTTCTTGAAGAGCAGTCCATGTTTGTTGCAGTTGACAGTAATGATTCAACTGTGTTGACAGAGAGTCTAGACAACTCACAGGCATTTCTAGTGACCAATTGGGAGCAGCAAGAGGAGAGCTCTGCAGAAGCGCTGGAGTTGCCAGAGGGTTCCAGATCTGAAAGTGAGGTTATTGAGCAAGAGCAGAGGTCTGCTAAGAATGAACGGCCCATGTTTGTCACAGCTGACAGTAATGATTCAGTGGTGTTGATGGAGAGTCTAGACAACTCAAAGGCATTCCCAGTGATCAATCATGAGAAGGAAGAGGAGACCTCTGCATGTCTGGAGATTCCAGTGGATGACAGATCTGAAATCAAGGTTCAGAAGCAAGAAAAGGGGTCTCTTGGGGAACAATCCATATTTGTTGTAGCTGACAGTAATGATCAGTGACCAATCAGGAGAAGCAAGAAGAGGTCTCTGCAGAAGGTCTGGAGATGCTAGAGGTTGTGAGATCTGAAAATGGGCTTAGTGAAGAGCAAAGGGCTGTTCAGGAGGAACAGCCCATGTGTGTTGCAGCTGATTCAGCTGTGTTGGTAGAGGGTCTAGACAACTCAGACGCAGTACCAGTGACCATTCACAAGAAGCAAGAGGAGAGCTCTGCAGAAGGTCTGGAGATGCTGGAAAATGATGGATCTGAAATGGAGGTTCAGGAGCAAGAGAAGGGCTCTCTTGAAGAGCAACCCAAGTTTGTTGCGGCTTCCAGTAATGATTTGGATGGTGAAAAGGTATCAACTGTCATTTTTCACAATTTGATGCAATGATCACTCTTCTAATGTTGTTTACGGTGCTACACAACAACACATGTTTTTATATGCAACATATAGTTAGCCTACCATGATGCACACTACTAAGTAGTGCAATAGCTCTCCCTGTTATGTCTATCACTCAAATCCATGGGTTTGCTCTATGTCAGGATAGAAGCTTGCAGAAACTCTTGTAAACCCTAAACATAGATAGAATCTTCTCAAAAACACTACTAAGAAGACTTGTCTAGCAGACAGACCTATCACGACATCACTGTTGTGTTTCCCTGTGAGCTCTTTTTGTCTCCTTTATCTCCATTCTTTCTCTTCTCAACCATCTTGTTGTTGTAGTAGTTTTCACTACAGACCACAGGATTGCTCCATATCTTTGTCGGTAGACTACACTTCTGTTCTGCTGTGCACTCCTGGATCAGAATTCTGCCTTCATAGATTTTGCATTTGTTTTCTACTGACTGCACATTTTCTGAACTGCTACTGAGTGTAAGACTAGCTTGCCTAGAAGTACACTAAAAGTTATGTGCATGCAGATATTTCACTACAACTGATATACACTCAAAATTGACTTGAAACCCAAGTTTGTCTTGTTTACAAAGTCATGGGGCCTTCTGATGGGAAGGAGGGATGTCATATGATTTGTCATTTGTGCACTAATGTTTAGTGACTTTGATGACAAGAAGCATCCCTAGCTGGCCTGAAGGAGAATAGAAATGTACGTCCAGTTGCTGGCATGTGTCAACTGCCCTCAGAAGATGAAGCTACTCAGTAATTATGTGCTGTCTTTGATGTACACAACTCTTGAGGCCTGACTGGTTTGTTGTTGCTTTTGCAGTTGGAGTTCAAGTCAGTATTGTTTGTTCCCAAGAGGGCCCCCTTTGATATGTTTGATGGGCGCAAGAAGCAAAACAATATTAAGCTGTATGTGCGACGTGTTTTTATCATGGACGACTGTGAGGAGATCATCCCTGAATATTTGGGCTTTGTGAAAGGCATTGTAGATTCTGAGGATCTTCCCTTGAACATTTCACAAGAGATGCTTCAGCAAAACAAAATTCTAAAGGTTTGTCTCACTGAATTTTGATTCCCAGTTGTGAACATGATCCAATTTGTGGTAGTTGTACTTCAAATTTTTCAAGAACTCTACAGAATGCAGAATGAATTTTCATATGGAAGCCTTGACAAGGCTGTTTGGTTTGTGCTTGCAATGGTCTGCATTTTAATATCCTAATTGTAGATGCTAGTTTGTCACCTTTTGTTTTAATGATGGTATATATGGAGTCTGATAGTGATTTTATTTAGCTTGCAGGTCATCCGAAAAAACTTAGTGAAAAAGTGTATAGAGTTGTTCAATGAGATTGCTGAGAACAAGGAGGATTATGCCAAGTTCTATGAGGCCTTCGGAAAGAACTTGAAGCTTGGCATCCATGAGGATTCTCAAAATCGTGCCAAACTTGCTGGTATCTCCTTTCACTTGGTAGCTTTTCACTGTAGGTAGGAGTGCTAATTCATTCTACTGCAACATTGATAGGTGATGGCAGCTGGTATTTTAATTATTTAGTAATCTTGCTGCTCTTTTCTATAGATTTGCTGAGGTACCAATCCACTAAATCAGGAGAAGAAATGACATCCCTGAAGGACTATGTGACCCGCATGAAAGATGGACAGAAGGATATGTGTTACATCACTGGAGAGTCTCGAAAGGCAGTTGAGAACTCTCCATTCTTGGAGAAGCTGAAGAAAAGAGGTCTAGAAGTTCTCTTTATGGTTGATCCCATTGATGAGTATGCAGGTTGGTATCAAACTTGCAAATCTAGACACTGCTCTTTATGTCTTTCATGAGCTACAATTGTATTTTATAGGGATGAAATGTCAGAGATGTAAGGAGATTGATGTTAATGTTGGGATTGTGTTTGGAGCTCTGGTGGAAGATTTTTCTATGATCGAGAGAAAGGAATCCATGAACTTGCAGCTGCGTCGAAGTGAACTCTTTATGCTCTCCGCGAAGAGTTGCTGATCATCCACTTCGGTACTGTTTCAGCTCTAGTGGATGCTAATCTCTTGTATCAGCAACAGAAGAAGCTGAGACTTCCGAGACGTTCGCAGGTGAATTCTCTGATCCCTAGTTTTGCTCAGTTTTCCTTTTTTGAACTTCCGCCGTCAATGCAGTAGTGTTGTAGCTGGTGCGACGTACTTCAGCTGCAGTAGACATCGCATGATCTCTGCGTCGAGATATCGTGGTTCATCAGCTCAAGCGCCGCCCCGATATTCAGGATCTGTTCTTCTCCATTTGTGTCGTCTCTGAGGTTTGCAGCTATGTCAATCTCTTTGTCACACTCAGAGAATCGGCTTCTGCGGAGCTAGCGCCAGGAGCAGTAGTCGTGAGGATAGAAGAGTACGTACGCTTGCAGTGGCGAGTTCGCAGCTGGAGCGCGAAAGGAAATGGAGCAGCGACACTTGGATACTACTACGACGACGTTGTGCGGCGGCGACAGCTACAGGACTAGAGAAGCTGCAGCTGGTCATAGACTGCTGCAATCAGCTCAAGGACAATGCAGGACGCAAGCTGCACCACCGGCCTTACCACAGGCGAAGAAGCATGCAACAGATCATGCACGGTAGCTGCTGGGACTCAGGAGCTAGGCAAGATGAGAGCCGCCGCGTGTGCGAGCTGTTGCAGCAGCAGCATCAGCTTCTGAAGTAACCCAAGTGCAGAAACAAAGAGAGGTCCATAGAGAAACAGAGAGGTCTAAGAGATGATGCATTGATGAGGGTGTAGAGAGGAGGAGAAGGAGGGAGGAGGAAGAAGAAGATGATGGTGGAGGTTGAAGTAGTGAGCCCTATGGAGCAGGAGCTTCAAGATGTGAACCCTATGGAGATGGAGCTTGGAGAACTGAACCCAGCTATGGAGGAGCTTGAAGTGAGCCAGGATATGGAGGAGGATGAAGATGAAGGAGGCATGAGGAGGATGAGGAGGAGGAGCACAATATCTGACTCTGTGAAATTTAGGGTTTGGGAGAAACAAAACAACCAAGATGAAGTCCACCACCACCACCACCATAGCCATGATGGGTTCAAGGGATGCAGCAGGGCAGCAAGGACAAGTGGATCTGACATTCACATCTGCAGGTGTTGTTGTTGTTCTTCAGGCATGATTAGGAATCATCAACATCATCATGATACAGGAGATCATCATAATGCAGCTGCAGAGCTCCTTGCTAGATCCGTCCAACTGGCGGTGAGTGCACATGATTGGGTTGTTGCTGAAAGCTTGGTTCCATTCTTCTTCGCAGATGCTCACCGGCTCAACGACGCATTGTGCATTGCTCTAGACTCCATATGGTTCTTAAGGTACACACAGGTCTTCCTCCACAGCCCTCCCCCCTGGCATCATGTGTGTGCAGGCAAGATCTGAGGAGTTCGTGAAACATAAACATGACTGTAGCATGCATAGATCATGTGATAGAAGGTTAATAGCTTTGCAGGTGCACTGGACCCTTTTGTGTGTAGAAGTATGCACCTATGTCAGATTGCAGATTGAACAATTTTTGTTGCAAAAAGATGAACTTCATCGAGTGATTTCTTCTACTTTGTGTTTGTCTCTCTTTGTCCAGTACCACACAGGAACTTCCAGCTGCATCAGAGTTGATTGAGAAACTAATAGCAGCAGGAGCTCATGATTTCACACGAGCAACTTTGAGGACTTCCTTCTTGGCTTCCTGCGTTTCTGCATGTCGAAGCCGAACCATCAACCTTGCTGATACTGTCACTGTCATGGCACAAAGGTTTGGTTTTTTTTTCTTCTTTTTTTATCTTTCTTTACTACATTGTTTGTACTTTTTTTCTATTTGTGTGTGTGCCAGATATTGTATTTTCTTCCCATAGATACATGTTTGATTGATAAGCAAAATTATAACAAATGCATCTGTGGGTGGTGCTGGTGTCTTCTTGGATTTTTGCTACATGTCAGGTTGCATGAAAGGCTCAAGGAATGTATCGGGGATGAGGTATTGAAGGCAGAAGCGGCAGCTAAGGTTCAAAGATTTACAGAATGGGCACTCAAATGTATTGGCTCACATACATGTCGAAGAAGAGGAGGATCACAATCTGGTGGAGCAGCTTGTGATGTTGTAACCACCACCACCTGGGCTATGCATAGCTTGACAGCCATTGAGTCATGTCGCCAACTCATGGCCTTCAAGAAATTCTTGGACCTTGCTGGATTCCAATTGAGCAAGAAGGACTATAGTGAGGCATTTGATGCAGCTTCTTTTCCACTCACTCTGTTTTCCAATGCCATCGATCCAGGATGGGCGACTGGATTAGCAGCAAGCCCTATGCAAGGGCTGCTTGGCCTACTTGTTGAAAGGGGTGCAGACAATGTGAACCAATGTTTTCTGGAAGCTGCAAGATTTGGAAGTACAATGTATCATGAATTTGCCAACCCAGAATGGAGATATATAAGGAATTGAAAGGTGATGCAGGTTGTGCAATGGTTTGTGGAGAGAGATTGCAAAGATATGGAGCTCTGTTTGGCACTCACTGCAGCAGCTTCCCGCAGCCATGTCAACATAGTTGCATATCTTCTTAGTCATGTTCCTCATCATGTACTACAGACATTAGGTGCTGAAATCCTTAAGGTATTTTCTTGCACATTGATTTGAGTTTCTATCATGAGTGTTTTGTGTTTTTTCTCATTTTCCTACATCTCGTGGTGGTGGATGGGAATTACCGGATGTATGTTTTGTTTCATATAACTACTTTCTTCTTCAAAATTGATGATTGTTGTCTGAATTTCTTCAGACAGTAGGCGAGCGCTCAGGTGGCTCTCTCCAGGGCATAGCTTTCCTCCTTCAAGCGAATTTCTTGAACAACACAAAGGCAACATATCGAATCGCTGACACAACTGCAAAGTCAAATGATGAGGCAATCAGCTTGGAATTACGAGCATTTTTGAGGAACGAATGGTCTGAAGAGGCCTTTAGGAAGGGTCGAGCATTAGGAGAAGCTCATTATTTGAACATCATGCGGGTACTGAAGAGGAGTTCTTCCCCGTTGCACTTGCAAGAGCTTCCTTTGCAATTGGAACTTGCTATCGCCTATCTTCCTCTCTACAGGGAGTGTATGGCTGCAACTGGCCTTGTTCTCTCTCAGTTGCTGAGAGGTCAATTGGTGGAAGTTGCTGTGCGACTCAACCCAGCCAGTCTACAACCACAAAATTTGCAGATTTTACTCAAACTTAGCAAACATGAACTTCTTTTAATTCTTGCTTCACGATTACCTGGGTTTCTGCTACAGCATTGAGATGGGTAATCGTGGTCGGCACTGTTTGAGGATCCACATGTTGCACATATCACTAGTTGCACTTGCAATGGTCCCCATTACAAATGTCCAAATCTGACATTTCAGAACTCTTTAGAACTCTTCTGACAACCGCATGACAAAAAAATGTCCTTGCCACATTGGCTATTGGTTGTTGAAAATTGCACTCCAATTGGGTGTGACTGCTTCAGTTCCAAACGGATTCTGTAGGTGATGAGGGCAACAAAAAAACACCAGTGGGTAAGAAGGTTTTCAGCCTTGAATGGCTATTAACACTTGAAGCTTTGAATGTCAAGTTCCATTGTTGTAGAGACTGATGATGGAGCTCCAAGTAATGAATGATTTGACATATATGTCAAATCTCTCAATAAAATGATGAAAAGGCTTCCTAGTAGCTGCGCAGCTGGATTCCGGGGAGAGAATCGCAATGCAGCAGCTGCAGAACGACCTGCACATTCTTGAGTCTGCATGGCCATCAGCCAGTGATCCATGCACGAGATGGGTGGGCATCAGCCGCGCGAACAACTATGTCGACAGCATCGATCTCACGGGTCTTCCGAGAGACCAAAACCAGATGCAGCTTGCTTCTGTACCGCTAGGGTTAGAAGCTCTTCGCAATCTCCCACATTTACGAGAGCTCAATGCGTCCGGTTTTTCGCTCTGTGGCTCTGTCATTCCTGACTGGCTTGGCTCGAGTTTGCCGGCACTTGAGAGCTTGGATCTCTCTTCTTGTTTCCTGAGTGGCTCCATTCCGAGCTCACTCGCAACAAGCACCTTAGTGTTTCTGAGTCTCGCGGACAACAACCTCTCTGGCACTATCCCTCCTTCTTTCGGGAGCAATTTCACAAGGTTGACAGGACTGGATCTTTCGTCCAACGCCTTAGTCGGCCCGTTCCCCCTTGGATCTTTCCGTGCGCCAAAACTTTCAATACTCAACCTTTCTCGCAATAATTAAAACCTAATGTGGGCTAACTATTTTGTTACAATTATTCTCATTATTATTTTCATTTTTACAATTGTTGGCCCAAGTGTGAACTGGTTAACCAATTCATTTGTCTTTCCAAAATCATTTTTGTAATTAAATTAAATTTCCAGTTGGTAACCAATGTTTACTATTTTATTTTTATTATTCATATTATTACTTCACTCATTATAGCTATTTATGAATTATTACAATAAATATTTTATATTTTTAACAAGAATACTTTTCCTTCGAAAATATTTTTTGCATTTGTATATTAATTTATTAGATTTCCATTCTAACTACTACAATAATTATAATAAAATAGCAAAACTGAAAATAAAATTTATATATCAGTAATTGATTATAATAATTGAATAATTCATAAATATTAATTATACTTTTGAAATATAGAAACTTAAAACTATATTATAATATTTTGGTAATTATTATAATATAGTGATACTTCATAATTGATTATTTATAATAATAATAATGTAAGTTGTAGGTAGCCTAGGTTAACTATTTTTTATTATATAATATTATGTCTTTTGTTAGATCTATTATGATTTTTTTTTAATTTAATGAATAAAAAATGAAATTTTAATAAGTACATTAGTCATTTGAAAATAATTTAATAATATATAATAATATATTATATTATATAATTATTTTAATAATTATATAATATTTTTCCTCTCATTCTAATATCATCATCATTATGATCATTATGTAATAAAATATTACTTTAAGAAAATGTAAGATAATATTGAATTATTATTATATGTAACTAATATAAAGATATAATATTAATATTAATAAATATCATTTATAATAATTTGAAGAAGTATAAAAATATGGTTTGGATAAACTTGTAATATGGGCATAATATATTTAGTAAATATTTAAATAAAATTTTAATGTATTCAAAATATACACCAATTAATGTAACCATTATATTGAAGCTATTTATGTTAATAATATTACTTGAATACACATGGAATATGGTTGTTCATATACATTCAAAATATACATTTATAAATATTAGTACACCCAATTATATTTTTTAGAATTCACAAAATACACCTTTGTATATTCATAAGGTTGCAACTAAATTAGTGACATTTGCAACTAATGGGATATAAATTGTTCAGCTTGGATGGAAACCAAACTAAACGTTGTTCACATGGAAGGATGAACACCAAAATAGTTGCAAACTAATTGCAATGTAGTTGCAACTATGACCAAAACAAAAAATAGTTACAAAAATGTCCAAATATAGTTGCAAATAACTAATAGTCGCAGGTAGTCATAAATAGAGTGGTTACATTTTGGCCAATTTCTACTAGTGTGTGCTGGGGGGCAAAAACTATGCCATATTTCCTTGATTTGTTCCCAAGACATGTTTAGTGCCTTCTCAAAGTTGGCTATTGGGGCCCATATCATGTTTTGTTTTAGGCCTTGAACTATCTTGGGTCATGGGGAACCAATATATAATTTTAATCCATGATTTATACATAAGCCTATGCTACATCCAAAAGGGCCATCCATGAAGGCATGGTGATATTATGAATTTTGGCTTAGGCTTGGAATATTTTCTTGGCCTAGAATCCAAGACATGTTCAATACATGGGGCATGTCCTACAAGGGGTGTTAAGCCACCATGTCCAAGCCACCTCCAAGTAGCCGAAGGTCATTTTGTTGGAGCCCCATGCCACCATGTTTTAAACACCATGTTGATCTGTCACTTAAGGAATACAAAAATAGCCTTATTGGTTATTTGTCCTAGACTAATGCATGTGTCTTAAGACTGAACTCCAACATATACCTATTATGTAACCATGTAGACTTGGGCTTGGGAAGACACTAGCTTGAATACCCCAAGGCTTGACGTCAAGGTGTAGGATTTGATTCTTCCACAACCCAAAGACATTAGGTAGGACATGATGAATTGAGGGACAATTATATAAAGCCTTGTAAAATTTTCCTTCTTCCAAGGGCCTAGGACGTGAGAACATAGGGAAATGAAAACATGTGGTAAAACATAAAAATTTAAAGACATGGGGACACGTTTTTAGACATGATGGCCTAGGATGTGAGGACATGTCCTCATGTCCTCTTTGCATTCCAAATATCGTCTTTTAGCTCAACAATCATAGTCAATCTCAAGATGTAAATAAGGCAGGGATATTGTGACACAAACCATTATATAGTATATTAGCTTCAAAGTACATTGGGCCAAAATATTCCTCAAATTTTGGCAACTTTGGATCATTTTTGGGGGCACAAAAATACTTTCACACAAATACTTTGTGTGGGTTGCACTCCATTCTTTTTGTTGCCAGGTGATGAAAATTTGCCCCAAAAAAAACCATTGCTCACAACTTGCATACCCTGGGCCAACAACTTTCTGTTTCAGCCAGGTTTTTGTTGTTTTGAGCTTTTGCAAAGTTTCTCCGCCCATAATCTCTCATTAATTGTAAACTCCAAAAAAGCCAATCATTTTCTTCTTCAATGCACAAGAAACAATGTTGTACCTGTAATAATTTTGTGGCATGTGGAAGGCACCTTATTATATTATTCAAGAATATCCTTTAAAATCTTACACCTAATCCTTAAGAGTGGGAGAAATCTTATACTTCAAAATCCTCCTCCTCCTCTTACACTGCTTGAATCCCCCATCTACATATGTTCAGCTTCATGATAATGCGGGAATAATGCTTTACAATGGGTAAATAGGTTCATGATAATATGGGACTAATGCTTTACAATGGGTAAATAGGCTTACGATAATGTGTGACTAATGTTTTACAATGGGTAAATAGGCTCATGAGAACATGTGACTAATGCTTTACAAATGGATAAATCCCACGGATAGATGACATTCAGAAAATGCGGGGCTAGACCTAGCTATTGCTACATCCTTGGTCCTTTATTTTGGGAATGCCCCTAGCCTAAGGCTTTACCCTATGTGAAGGGGGGGAAAAATAAAATAAAAATACAGCCACCCTTCTCATGCTAGTAAGTGCCATAGTACAAGGGGCAGTTTCAACACATTTCTGTCCAATAATCAATTCATTTTGAGGATTCCATTTTGAAAATGGAATAATTTTGAATATTTAAAAAATTATTCATTTTCTTTCACCAAAAAAAATTCTCAAAGAATTTTTAATTGGGTGAAAATTTCAGCATTTCTGAAAATAATATAAATTGTGATGAAGTTGCCAAGGTAATATGGTTGTATGAGCCTCAAGATGACAATTTGACTCTAGTATCTTTAATGGACACTCATTGTGATTCTTGATTGGCTTGTATGACTTAGTGACTTTACTGGACACCCATTGTGATAACTAATTGGGAAATATATATCATCAGTCAAGAATGATGAAATACACACTTGATGAAATGATGCAGGTGTTGTAAATTGTATAGGTACAAAAATGTATTACAAATGCAATGAAGGCAAATGTGAAACTCCAACAAATTAAAATATATTCACTCTATAGATATGGGTCCAACATATTTTCTGGGTAATGTTATGTAAGGCTCAAAATCAAACTTCTAAAATGATGTTTTTTAAACATGTAGAAGATGTCAACACCGTGGCCAAAAAGATTTTGTCCAAGTACACTTAGATGACTATTACCTTGGATAATGGTAATCTAGGACTCATGGTGGTTACATTTTTGTGGGTAGTAGTGACTCTACCCTAACATTACATATGCCCAGAGTTAGTTGTTAATGCAGTCAGTACAGTAGAACCTCTCAAATTTTATAAGGTTGGGACCGGGTCCAAGCTATAAATTTTGGGAGGTTATTAATTATAGGAGAGGCATCAATGACGTGGCTCAATCATTGATACCAATGACGGTTTGCCCATTACTATATAACCTCTCAAATTTTATAAGGTTGGGATTGGGTTCAAGCTATAAATTTTGGGAGGTTATTAATTATAGGAGAGGTAAGCTTATAAATAGGTAATTTAGTTAATATATCATCGTATTATAAAATTTGAAAATGTCTGGGCCAGCCAGATCTTATAAAAAATAAATTTATAGAAATTTAGCTGGGCCCAACTTGGGCTAGCGATTTTTTATAAATTTTGAGAGGTTATCAATATTGAGAGGTATAAATTTGGGAGGTTCTACTGTACAAAAGTAATGCTCCAAAATGTTTTCCCCTTAGTCTGCCTTTTGCCCTATTTTATTTCACCTTGTCATGTTTTGCACCCATAACCTATCATGTTACGAGAGCAAAGGGGCATATAACATGCCAGGTAGGATATGCCCAGGGTCTTGTAGCATGTTACATACCCCCTAGCATCCTTAACATGCCCAAAACATGTAAGACATTGACTCAAAACATGTCTAGAAATGCCGAGGTGAAAAAAATGGGGCAAAGGGCAGACTATGGGAAACATAATTGTAGCAGGATTCATGTACTCACTGCATTAACAACTATGGGGATATGTAATGTTAAGGCTCTTTCTCTCTTTCTCTTGAAATTAATTTTTGAGATGACCCAATACCTAGTCGAGTGAACATTGGGATCAGCCTTACCTCCCTTTGAAGTTATTGGACATTTTCAAATTGTTTGACATATTTGCTCACACTTTAAAAAATTACAAATTTTCATCCTTACAAGAAGAATCACATTTTGGCTTGAAAGTTTTTAGTGGAGGTAAGTCTAAGGGCTCAAAACGCAATTTGAAATTTCAGAGCGCCACATGGCATAATTTGATGAGCTGGGGGTCTCAAATCCAAATTTAAGATTTTGCAGGTTAATTATATGCACTAAGAGGCCTCAACCAGGGGTTTGGATGAACTAGCACCTGCAATGGTACTGTGGTAAAAACATTTATAAACATTATTGGTTCTAAACATTATAAATACATGCCTTGGATGAAGAAGCACCGACATTGGTACCATGGTGAAAATAGAAAAATTCATCTAAATTGTTTCTAAATATTATAAATATCCCATGATTAGACAAAATCAGGGTCTCTGATTCCAAATTTAACATCTCTTGGGTTCAATTTGGCCACTAAGTTGCCTCACTCAAGAAGCTGAAGGTGACCAACCAATCATCAGTGTAGGTGCCACAAGTTGGCTAAGGTTACCATGGGTGTTGGATTTATGTAGACGACCAACTTTCTAAATTGTCATGGTGGCTGAAAAATTGCACAATCAGAACAACAACCAACCAAAATACCCATCTAAAGTTGGCGCATCAACCAACTAAAGTATACTAAAGAAAGTACTTGCAAAGGAAAGAGTTTGTTAATGTGATCCAGATATGGACATATCTATTTGTACAACATTTAATGAGACACCCTTGTGAATTGTGACTCTGCATATATGTCTTGACTCTTCACTCGATCATAGTAGCTGAAAGCCTCTCCCCACCCCCCCCTCCCAAGTTCCAACCCCACCAAGAAAACCACAACCCCCTTATAATTATTTTAGGGATAAGTTGAGCACCATACACACCATAGCTGCATATCTTTTGTACTCAAATGAGATAGATAAGGCAGTTCTATTTTAAGGTAGATGCCCATTTTTACACGCACATTCTTCAACTAAGTGTTTTTGTTTTGTTGCGCTTGCAAAAAGAATGCACCTCTAACTCCAATTATATCCAAATTGGTAGTTGGGGCTCCAAGCTTTGGGTTGGTCAACTAACCTTGATAGTCAAGTCAACCCCCTTAGAATAGGTCTTGGAATATGTTGTTGTCCAATTTGTGAACCATCTAGGAGAGAGGCTTTGGAGGAGTGATTTTTAAAAAATAATGATTTCAAAATACTTTTTTATGTAACCAAAGTGACAATCACCCAAAAGAAAATTTAATAAAATTTGGCTATAAACCATATATCAAAGTAGTGAAGTCATAAGGATCCTTCTATATTCTTGGCTAGCTATTGAAACCTTATATAAAACTCTGGAAATTTGGAAAAGATGTCCTAAAAAATTCTATACTAAATCATTTGAAAAGTTTGAAAGGATGATCATTATCATTGTTGAATCAAATTAATATTCTTATCGATTTTCTATTTGAAATGTTTTTTTTCTTTCCTTTTTTCCAAGAAATCATCGCCATGAGTGAACATGTATGTTTTTCACATGGGCACCAAAGTTATTTCTTGGGGTAGGCACCTTTTAAACAAAAATAATTATCATGCACCTGAAGTGCATGAAATAATATTTTTGTTTGAAATGTGTACATGAGTTTTGTGATAATTCAAAATGCACTACTAGGAAAGTGTGGTGTAGTTCACTAGACTATTTCACTGTGGAACCATAAAAGTGAATTAAGTTCACTATAATTTCACTGCTTTTACCTTCATTGGTGAAAATGGTTCACTATATGGTGTACATGTTTACTAAGGGTGAAGTTTGTTTACTAGGTTTGTTTCTTTAACATTATTAAAATAATTATTGAAAAATCTCTAGTTAATTGGGTTCAGGGCATTAGTAAATTAATTAGTTAAATGTGACATATTTTATCTATATATTCCCATTTCAAGGATTGATCATGCATCTGACAATTATTTCCACCTACATTTTTATTCTTGCTTTTGGGGGAGGGAAAAATTATGGATGTGGTGGCACAATCAAGTTGGTTCAAAGCGGGGTAGACAAGCATAAGGAACATGGAAATCGTTCGCATTAGAACGTAGAAAACGGCCTGCACGAGGAGGGTTTTTCCTGCACACGTACGTAACGGTGGCAATTACATTAGCTCAAAACGCATCAGGAACGTGGCCTTCATCTTTAGGGCGACAGAAGCAGCGCGCAAAGTCCATTCTTCTTCCTCTTCAAGCTCTTTCCGCCACTTCGCTCGTGTTTCACGGTGTTTTCTCCAAGAGAATCTGTGTTCTGGGGTTGCATTCACACGTTGTGACCGAATTGTAGGTATTGAAAATTGGAACAGAGCAAACGGACTGAACAACAGGAAGAGGAGGAGGAGCAAGGGGTCAAGGACAATCGGGCGGGTTGCCGAGCAAGCAAGGAGGTACAGGGGAAACCCGGGGTGTGCGTCTAGCGAAACCTAGAGAGATGGCGGGACCACCGGTTCACTGGTAGGCGTGCATTGTGCACGCGCAGGCGTGTGTCAGCACACGGTCAGCATATGGCTGGCACACCGAGAACCCCAGCAAACCGAGAAAGCCCCGGGCCCACTCGGTGACCGGCGCTACAGGTGAAATGATTGGATTTTTCTTTTAAAAAGGAAAATAATAATAATAATAATAATAATAATAACCTAGAATATATTTTTAAATAATTAATATTAAGGCCTTTTATTTGATTTTTGATTTTTACCTACCCTTTTCTTTTAGCTTTGGGGGTTGGCTCTTTTGTGTCTTGCAAAGAAAGTTACTCACTTTTGTTGCGTGTCTTGTGACGAATGTGATGTGTGTGTGTGTTGCGTGTATGTGCGTGTGTGTTTCCTGAGTACGTACATGATTACATTGTCAAAATTGATTTGTTCGGATTAAATTTTTTTGGGGGGCCTCCTTGTTGTTTTCATATAAGGAGGGTGAGAGAGGTGTCTTGCAAAAATGATGTTTAGAACACAAAAAAATGTACCAAAAAGTACTACGGTTGTTTTTCCCCTTTCCGACGGACCCATTGTGGAGCCATTGTCACCCCCCATATAATGAAAAAAGATAGAAAAACACTCTAATAAGTAGAGTTAATATATTATTTTGGGTGTTTTGTTTTTTTTTTGGTGGGGGGGGGGGGGATCAAATAATACATGACGGATGAGCATGATTTTGTTATTACACATCCAAAAATGTATGATAACTTCATACCCACCCAAACCCATTTTTTCACAAACTATATAGGTATACAAAAAAATAAAATCAGCTCCTAGTCTATTTATTTATTCTTAGCAAAAAGAAGGGAAGCTTTTAGAAAAGAAAAAAAAAGTGGCCCCTAAAATATTTGTTTTTGGCCAAAATCCTCCATTCCATGAGAATTGAATTACTAATGGTGGGGTAGGGTGGGGTTGGGGGGGGTGGGGTCCATCCAATTTTGTCCCCACCTTATATTTAATTTAAGAGAAAAGAGAAATATGAAAATATGGCTAAAAGACAAAACAAGAACAAGAAAATTACCCTAGGTGAAAAAAGTGAAACAAGTCAACAAACTCAAAAAGTAAGTAGTTAAGAGATTAGTAAATAGTTAGATTATTAGTGGGAGATTTAAGTATGTTGATTAGTGGAGATCTAAGGGTTTTGAGCCCATTATTACTCTTTTTAAGTTGAGATCTTTAAAGCAAGTGATTTTAAAAGTTTTCAATTGCCAGAATCTAACCAAAATTTAAGAGAAAATCACCCAATTTTGATACAAAGTTAAAAATATGTAGCCAAAAATATTCAAGGCTGTTTATTATTATTATTATTATTATTTTCCAGATTAATTTTGTAACTAGATTTGGCTAAATCTTGATATGGATCATCACCACTTTGGCTACATCATAAAATTGACCCCAAATTTTTTTTAAAAAGAAAAAAGTTAAATGATGTTTTGAACTAAGATTAGTGGAGACCTAAGTTTTGAAAGTTGGTGGGAGATTTTTTAATAAAGTATTTTAGAGATTTAGTGGAGACTTGGAAGTATGATTAGTGGCTTTTGAATTGAGATTAGTATTTCGATTAACTAGATTACGCACTAATGACATAACTAATCTCCGTAAACTTCCTCTCTCTGTGTTTTTTCCTCTTTCCTTTTTGGCTTTCGCGAGCACGCGCGCACGAGGCCTTGCGCGCACTCAACGCAGCGACACACTACTGCAAGGCAGCGCAAACACACACGATATTTTGAATTTAGCTTGCCAATATTCCAAGCGTTTTGTGAAGGTTTTTTTAATTTAAAATGCAAACCTCACACTCAAACCGACAGGCAAAACAACGAATTTTAAGATATTTGTATTTATACAGAATAAAATAATTAGCTTTTTTTATTAATTTTTCAAAACAAATCATAAGAAATCAGCAAACCAATTTAATAATAATAATATCGTTTGAGTAATTATAAAAATAAATGATAAATAATTGAATATTCTACCACGACACTGGAAGAAGTTGTAGTTTGTAAAACATGTATAATTATTACTACTAATAAATAATAATATTATTTAATAATAGATAAATATTCAGAAGTCTATATATATATGTATATATAGCAGGTTTAGGGTTTAGGGGTTTAGGGTTTAGGGTTTAGGGTTTAGGGTTTAGGCTCAGGTTTAGGGTTTAGGGTTTAAACCCTAAACCTGAGCCTAAACCCTAAACCCTAAACCCTAAACCTGAGCTTCTTTTTCTTGATTTTTTTCTTTTGGTGTATTTCGAAATAAAAAAATGGAGGAGTCATTATTATGAGGTTTATGTCTTTCCTTTCTAAAGTTTATTTATTTAGGATTTTTGGCTTGAATCTGTTCGAGGAAAGAAGAAGAAACAAAAAGAAAAAAAAATCCTTGGAGGAAAGAAAAAGGAAAGAAAATAAAATAAAATCGTAGCTTGGTGAAAATTGGCTGAAGGCGAGACGGGAAAATAGAAATTTCATAAAATCTTGCTTTGTTTTTTTTGGCGATCTCCAAGAGCGAATTCTGTAAATATGGCGACTTTGGCGCTTTTGTTTGGTTTTGTTTCCCCCAAAATTCCAGAGGAAAAAACAAAAAACAAATCGACTTCACTGTGCCCGAAGGTCACGGGTACCCACTAGTCACTTTAGAATATGCTGGCCCAGGGTGCGTGGTATTAGGGAACGAGAATTAGGGTTTGGCGCTTTGGTGTTTCTGTAGGGCATTTTCTCTCTTCTTGTTCTCCTTCGTCTGTTTTCAGACGTGTTGAATACATGCATTTGCACCAGGAATTCATTTGGCAGGTATTCTATCGCAACCCTACTTTGGCCAAGTGTGGGGGTGAAGCCCAACACTTGGAAAAAAAAGTGAGATTTGGGGTCCTCCGGGACTCCTGAATGTTCAGAGCTCAACAGCAGGACCTAAAACACCTCGCATTGGGGTGTTCTTAGTGTCATTGAAAAGGTCTTGAAGCGTAGATATCGAAAATGGCCTCGCATCGCCCATTTGGACATCTGTCGCCCAAGTTATGGGCAAAAGAAGGGCCGGGAGTCAAACCGTGACGCGCTCCCAAGTCACGGGGGTGAAACCCACTTGAGGGTCTCGCCAAAGTCAAGTTGCGGAATTGAGACTTGGTAGCACGCTCCCGACTTCCAACTCTAGAAAGGGGTAGAGGGTCGAGTTGGGAGCCCCGGGATTAGACTAGGAAGAGATCAAGCTTTTAGATCACACGAACCTGCATCACAAACCAACACTGACGCGCTCCCAAGTCACGGGGGTGAAACCCACTTGAGGGTCTCGCCAAAGTCAAGTTGCGGAATTGAGACTTGGTAGCACGCTCCCGACTTCCAACTCTAGAAAGGGGTAGAGGGTCGAGTTGGGAGCCCCGGGATTAGACTAGGAAGAGATCAAGCTTTTAGATCACACGAACCTGCATCACAAACCAACACGGGTTGGTTAGAATCCATTTGCACTCTTTTGGTGTTGGGACAAGCCACGAGGACCCGGACTCACTTGGACTCACCACATCCTTGGCTCGGGAGTATGCCACCACCATACTCCCTATAGTATACTCTGCGCCACGTTGTGGGGGCTACACCCAAATGGCACAAATTCCCGGGACTCCCGAAATGGAGTCCCGGAGTTGTCCCGAAATCGTCCCGGCGGGACTCCCGGAACTTTGAACGGCCATAACTCCCGACTGCGGAGTTGGATCGCGACGAGGTCTGAACCAAAGTTGTAGCCCTCGTCGAGATCTTTCCAACAACGTATCGCACTCCCAATTCGGACTTCGGGAAGGGGTCGATTCCCGACTTTTAGTGGTCGGGAGTCAAACTGCCAGTTTGACTCCCGGCCCTTCTTTTGCCCATAACTTGGGCGACAGATGTCCAAATGGCCAATGCGAGGCCATTTTCGATATCTACGCTTCAAGACCTTTCCAATGACACCAAGAACACCCCGATGCGAGGTGTTTTGGGTCCTGCTGTCGAGCTCTAAACATTCGGGAGTCCCGGAGGACTCCAAATCCCAACTTTTCCAAGTGTTGGGCTTCACCCCCACACTTGGCCAAAGTAGGGTTGCGACACTCTCCCTCACTAGAAGAAAGAGGTCAATGTCCTCATTGACACTTAGAATTTCCTTTCATACAATTGCAATTGGTTTCTTTTGGATACTTGGCCATTTTGCCAACTTTGTGGCTAGACCTTGTCTCAAGCTAACTTAGGCGTCCCCAAGTTTCCAACACTTTCTTGACAAGTCCAAGGGTGTCCTCTCCGGGACCCTCTCCCCTTGCTTCGTCAAAAGACTAACTAGCCTAATTGACGAAGCTCCTCATTTGGGAGGAACTTTTTCATTCTTCCCCTCATGAGGAGCCTAAGTCAAGTCTAATCTTGACCTAAGCTACTTGACATGACTCCTTTCCCTATCCCGCGCCTCGGTCACAACAACCAAGCCTTAACTAAAAGGTTTGCTTATCAAGGTACGAGAAGCAACACCTAGGTTTGCCAAACCCAAGTCCCAAACTACACTTAAAGTATGTGAGCGGGGTCATGACTTCCCGCGTTGGCCACACTACAAGCCAACCCTTCGGGATGCACCTCAAGGCATGTGCATGTCCCTGCAAGCTCACCTTGCTTGCCTCCTCTTTTGGGGTCAAGTTTCTTCAACCCCAAACTAGGAGTCCGATTTTGATTTGAGCCTACGCAACATAGTTCCATTTATCCATGCCACAACCCTATTTGCCTTAACAATTTTTCCCCATGATACAATATCTTGGAAGGTATAATGCCCTTTTTATTTCACTTGCAACTTGATGTGGTACATTTTATGGAATTCTCCCCCTCTAAAATAAAGGTGATGCCCTCATCACGCTCTACGCCTTTTCTTTGCCGGTCTAGTGTGAAATTCTTCTATGGCTTCTTGGGCATGTTCCATGTCGGACTCTTTCACCCAAGAAGCTTCTATTGCATGGTAACCTTTCCACTTCACTAAGTATTCCCGCTCTCGTCCCCTAAGTTGCCTTGATTTGAGCACGGCCTCAACCTCAAACTCTGGTTCATTATGAACTAAGTCCGGCGGAGGCCTTGAGTTATGCTCTCGATTAGGCCTTGAGGCATCGCGGGAGACCGGCTTCAAAAGGGACACATGAAATGTGGGATGAACTCTAAAGTTTTCCGGAAGTTCTAACTTATAAGTGTCGGAAAGTTTCTTTTCCAACACCTTGAATGGCCCCGCATATGGGCCTAAGAACTTATGACTCAAACCTTCCGGTAACCTAAAATTCTTGATGTTCAACCACACTTCGTCTCCCTCTTGAAACTTCACTTCTCGTCGGGACTTGTCCGCAAAATCCTTGTACCTTTTGTGCGCCTTCTGCAAGTTAGCCTTGGCCAACTCCCATAAGCGCTTCCTTTCTCCATCAAGCTGCGTCACCATTGGCACTTCCTCACTTGTATCAATCGAAGGTTGTCCTTGCGTTGCCCAAGTCATGGGCACAATTGGTGACCTTCCCGTCACCATTTGAAATGGGGTGGACCCAGTTGCGGAGTGTTCCGAGTTGTTATAACAAAACTCGGCTAACTCCAAATGGTCCACCCAATCTTGTTGATCCGCCGCCACATAATTCCTCAGGAATTGTTGGATGACCAAGTTCACCCTTTCGGTTTGTCCATCGGTTTGGGGGCGGAAAGAGGTGCTCATCTTGAGCTCCGACCCCATTCGCTTCCACAAGGCCCGCCAAAACTTACTTGTAAACTTTGGGTCTCGATCCGACACTATGTCTTTTGGAGGCCCATGGTGTTTGAAAATGTGAGAGAAGAATAACCTCCCCGTTTCTTGTGCCGTTGCTTCATCCTTTGTGGGAATGAAATGTGCCATTTTGCTAAATCGATCCACCACAACCATGATGGCATCAAATCCCCTTGAAGGGGGCAGACTTACCATGAAATCCATTGACACACTTTCCCATGGCCCTTCGGGAATTGGCAAGGGTTGCAACAAACCCGCTTGCTTCTTGTTGAGGGTCCGGTTTTGTTGACAAGTTAAACAAGTCTTCACGTACTCCTCCGCACTATCTTTTAAGTTGGGCCAATAGTAGGACTTCTTTAGGAATGTTGTGGTGCGCTTGGCACCACCATGGCCCGCAAGTGGTCCATCATGACATTCCTTCAAAAGTGTGTCTCGCATCTTCCCTTCCGGCACATAAAGTCGATTTTGCTTGTACCACAATAATCCATTTCTCAAATGGAAGTGGGACTTGGCTCCATTTTGGATGCTTTGCCTTGTCTCCTTGGCAAATGCATCCCGGCGGCTTGCTAGTCTAACTTCCTTTTGAAGTTCCGACTCTCCAACACACACCATTCTAAGTTGGTGTTTGCGGCTCAAGGCATCGGGCACTATGTTCTCTTTTCCCGGCTTGTGCCGGATGTCCACATTAAACAAGGCCAATGTGTCTTGCCACCTTTGTTGTTTTGATGACAACTTGGGTTGCGTTGCGAAGTACTTCAAGGTCACATTGTCGGTCCACACCACTACGTCTTTGGAACCTATGTAGTGGCCCCAAGTCTTGAGGCAATGTATGACCGCCCACATCTCTTTCTCGTGTGTTGGCCACCTTCGCTCCGTCTCACCCAACTTCTTGCTTTCAAAGGCCACCGGTCTTCCTTCTTGCACCAAGACTCCCCCAACCGCAAAGTCGGAGGCGTCGGAATGAATCTCGAAGTCTTTGTCGAAGTCGGGTAACTTCAACACCGGCGCCTTCACCAAAATGCCCTTCAATGTTCCAAAGGCTTCATCGCATGCTTGTTCCCATTCATAGGTAACGGCGGACTTCTTCAAAAGGTTCGTCAAAGGCGCCGCTATCTTTGCAAAGTTCTTGATGAACTTGCGATAGTATGAGGCCAATCCTAAGAAGGACCTCAAGGCGGGAACCGACTTGGGCGGCTCCCAATCCAAAATCGCCTTAACCTTGTGATCGTCCATCATCAAGCCCTCTTGAGTTATCCTATGTCCCAAAAAGTCTACTTCCGTCACTCCAAATTCGCACTTCTCGGGCTTTGCATACAACTTGTTTTCCCTTAGCCTTTGGAACACCTTGCGAAGGTGCTCCGCATGCTCCTCCAAGGAGCTACTATAGATCAAAATGTCGTCTATGTAGACGACCACGAAATCATCAAGCCATTCGCGGAATATGTCATTCATGAGAGTGCAAAATGTGGCGGGTGCATTAGTGAGCCCAAAGGGCATCACCATGAACTCGTATGAGCCATACCTTGTGCGACAAGCGGTTTTCTCTTCGTCCCCTTCCGCTATCCTTATTTGGTAATACCCGGAACGTAGATCAATTCTACTAAAAACCTTGGCTCCCGAGAGACGGTCAAATAGATCATCGATGCGAGGTAAAGGATACCGATTTTTCACCGTTGCCTTGTTGAGTGCTCTATAATCAACACACATCCTCAAAGTCCCATCCTTCTTGTGAACAAAAAGGACAGGTGCCCCATATGGCGACTTGCTTGGTTTTATATACCCTTTGGCAAGGAGTTCTTCGAGTTGAACCTTTAACTCTTTCAACTCCTCATGGCTCATTCGGTATGGGGCCTTGGCGGGAGGTTCCACTCCCGGCATCACTTCAATCGCATGATCAACCCGTCTTCTCGGGGGCAAGTCTTCGGGCAACTCGGCGGGCATCACATCCGGGAACTCTTCCAACACTCGCCTTATGCACTTGGCGGAAGTCATCGACTTGGTGACCTCCTCGGGCTCATACTCGTCCAACACCCGCATCACACACACCATGCCAAAACCTCCCACACATTCCTTCTCGAAAGCTTTTCCTACCATAAAGCGGATGGTTGGATCAACCACACAAGGCAACTCATGTGCCTTGACTCGCACAATCCCACTTTTAGATGGGATTCTAACTATCCGATCGTGCCCTTCTATGAGCACATTGTTTTGGGTGATGAACTCCATCCCGAAAACACATTCCATTCCACCCAAGGTGGAAACCAGCAAGTCCAACTTTCCTCTCCAATTCCCCAATTGAAGAGGGACTCCTTTCGCTTGTAACGTAGTTGGATGGGGAATCCCATCCGTAAAATGCACCTCAATGGGTGCCTTGAGCTCCTCCAAGTGGAGCTCCATCCTTTCGGCGCTTTCCCGAGTTATGAAGTTGTGAGAAGCCCCTGTGTCCAAAAGACATAAGACATCCCGCTTAGCAATCTTCCCTTTCAAGAAGATAAGTCGATTGCATTCTTTTTGGGTTAGAGTGGCATCGAGAGCAAGTACCTTTGAGCTCCCAACACCGGATTTGGACTTGGGGCAATCCTTGGAGTAATGCCCCGCCTCGTTGCAATTGAAACACGCACCCTTGGGCTTGTCTCCAGAATTCCCTTTGTTTTGGCTCCCTTTGAAAGGAGCCCCTTTCTTCACAAAATTTCCCTTTGGATTGAACCCCGAGCCTTGAAATGGTTTGGGCTTATCCTTGGTTGGGCTTCCTTGCCCCCGGTTCCACTCCCCTTCATGCCTTGGCTTTTTGTGAAGGAACTTGTTGTCCTTCTTGAACCCGGATTTGTCGCTCCGCCCCACATCCGAGAAATTCTCCACTTTCGTGAGGGCCTCGGATAATGAGGCGGGCCAACTCTCCTCAAGCTTTCGCTTGGCCCAAGTTGGAAGCCCCATCACGAATTGGCACACACGGTCCATTTCATGCATGTGCCGCACCTCGAGCATGAGTTCGGAATAAGCCCTCACATATTGCCTCAAATTTTCATTCGGGGCATTCACAAGGTCACGAAGCTTGCACCTTGAAATGTAATCGGAGTTCCTCGGGACAAATTCCGCCTCAATGCGGTCTTTGAAAAACTCCCACGTATAGCCATGGCTCTTCCCCTCCTCCTGTCGCACCGTCCGCCACCATGTGGCGGCATAGCCCTTCAAGTAGGATTGGGCAAGCTCCACGGCGGACTGCCGTCCAACCTTGGCGGCATGCAAGTAGTCATCCATCTCCGCAAGCCAAGCATCCACAACCTTGCGGTCGCGGGCGCCATCGAAGTTCCCGGGCTTGGCCGGTTGAAACCTTTCACCCTTGGAGGCTCCCGTTTTGAGAGCCGCCACTAACTCACCGAAGTCGGGTCTTCCCATCTTGAGGAGTACTTCCAATTGTGCCAGGGTGAATAGGACCGAGCTCCTCTCTTCCTCACTTTCGGGCTCGTCACGGTCCTCCCGGGGCATGGGTTCCTCCTCCCCAATAGATTCGGGCGGGGCTACTTGGTCATCGACGGGCTCTTCCATCACGGGGTCTTGCGGTTGCTTGCGGTTCTTCTTGGGAGCCATCCAAACCCAAGAAGTGAGCTTCACCACTTGCTCTGATACCACGTGACGCGCTCCCAAGTCACGGGGGTGAAACCCACTTGAGGGTCTCGCCAAAATCAAGTTGCGGAATTGAGACTTGGTAGCACGCTCCCGACTTCCAACTCTAGAAAGGGGTAGAGGGTCGAGTTGGGAGCCCCGGGATTAGACTAGGAAGAGATCAAGCTTTTAGATCACACGAACCTGCATCACAAACCAACACGGGTTGGTTAGAATCCATTTGCACTCTTTTGGTGTTGGGACAAGCCACGGGGACCCGGACTCACTTGGACTCACCACATCCTTGGCTCGGGAGTATGCCACCACCATACTCCCTATAGTATACTCTGCGCCACGTTGTGGGGGCTACACCCAAATGGCACAAATTCCCGGGACTCCCGAAATGGAGTCCCGGAGTTGTCCCGAAATCGTCCCGGCGGGACTCCCGGAACTTTGAACGGCCATAACTCCCGACTGCGGAGTTAGATCGCGACGAGGTCTGAACCAAAGTTGTAGCCCTCGTCGAGATCTTTCCAACGACGTATCGCACTCCCAATTCGGACTTCGGGAAGGGGTCGATTCCCGACTTTTAGTGGTCGGGAGTCAAACTGCCAGTTTGACTCCCGGCCCTTCTTTTGCCCATAACTTGGGCGACAGATGTCCAAATGGCCAATGCGAGGCCATTTTCAATATCTACGCTTCAAGACCTTTCCAATGACACCAAGAACACCCCGATGCGAGGTGTTTTGGGTCCTGCTGTCGAGCTCTAAACATTCGGGAGTCCCGGAGGATTCCAAATCCCAACTTTTCCAAGTGTTGGGCTTCACCCCCACACTTGGCCAAAGTAGGGTTGCGACACACCATGCCAAAACCTCCCACACATTCCTTCTCGAAAGCTTTTCCTACCATAAAGCGGATGGTTGGATCAACCACACAAGGCAACTCATGTGCCTTGACTCGCACAATCCCACTTTTAGATGGGATTCTAACTATCCGATCGTGCCTTTCTATGAGCACATTGTTTTGGGTGATGAACTCCATCCCGAAAACACATTCCATTCCACCCAAGGTGGAAACCAGCAAGTCCAACTTTCCTCTCCAATTCCCCAATTGAAGAGGGACTCCTTTCGCTTGTAACGTAGTTGGATGGGGAATCCCATCCGTAAAATGCACCTCAATGGGTGCCTTGAGCTCCTCCAAGTGGAGCTCCATCCTTTCGGCGCTTTCCCGAGTTATGAAGTTGTGAGAAGCCCCTGTGTCCAAAAGACATAAGACATCCCGCTTAGCAATCTTCCCTTTCAAGAAGATAAGTCGATTGCATTCTTTTTGGGTTAGAGTGGCATCGAGAGCAAGTACCTTTGAGCTCCCAACACCGGATTTGGACTTGGGGCAATCCTTGGAGTAATGCCCCGCCTCGTTGCAATTGAAACACGCACCCTTGGGCTTGTCTCCAGAATTCCCTTTGTTTTGGCTCCCTTTGAAAGGAGCCCCTTTCTTCACAAAATTTCCCTTTGGATTGAACCCCGAGCCTTGAAATGGTTTGGGCTTATCCTTGGTTGGGCTTCCTTGCCCCCGGTTCCACTCCCCTTCATGCCTTGGCTTTTTGTGAAGGAACTTGTTGTCCTTCTTGAACCCGGATTTGTCGCTCCGCCCCACATCCGAGAAATTCTCCACTTTCGTGAGGGCCTCGGATAATGAGGCGGGCCAACTCTCCTCAAGCTTTCGCTTGGCCCAAGTTGGAAGCCCCATCACGAATTGGCACACACGGTCCATTTCATGCATGTGCCGCACCTCGAGCATGAGTTCGGAATAAGCCCTCACATATTGCCTCAAATTTTCATTCGGGGCATTCACAAGGTCACGAAGCTTGCACCTTGAAATGTAATCGGAGTTCCTCGGGACAAATTCCGCCTCAATGCGGTCTTTGAAAAACTCCCACGTATAGCCATGGTTCTTCCCCTCCTCTTGTCGCACCGTCCGCCACCATGTGGCCGCATAGCCCTTCAAATAGGATTGGGCAAGCTCCACGGCGGACTGCCGTCCAACCTTGGCGGCATGCAAGTAGTCGTCCATCTCCGCGAGCCAAGCATCCACAACCTTGCGGTCGCGGGCGCCATCGAAGTTCCCGGGCTTGGCCGGTTGAAACCTTTCACCCTTGGAGGCTCCCGTTTTGAGAGCCGCCACCAACTCACCGAAGTCGGGTCTTCCCATCTTGAGGAGTACTTCCAATTGTGCCGGGGTGAATAAGACCGAGCTCCTCTCTTCCTCACTTTCGGGCCCATCACGGTCCTCCCGGGGCATGGGTTCTTCCTCCCCAATAGATTCGGGCCTGGCTACTTGGTCATCGATGGGCTCCTCCATCACGGAGTCTTGCGGTTGCTTGCGGTTCTTCTTGGGAGCCATCCGAACCCAAGAAGTGAGTTTCACCACTTGCTCTGATACCACGTGACGCGCTCCCAAGTCACGGGGGTGAAACCCACTTGAGGGTCTCACCAAAGTCAAGTTGCGGAATTGAGACTTGGTAGCACGCTCCCGGCTTCCAACTCTAGAAAGGGGTAGAGGGTCGAGTTGGGAGCCCCGGGATTAGACTAGGAAGAGATCAAGCTTTTAGATCACACGAACCTGCATCACAAACCAACACGAGTTGGTTAGAATCCATTTGCACTCTTTTGGTGTTGGGACAAGCCACGGGGACCCGGACTCACTTGGACTCACCACATCCTTGGCTCGGGAGTATGCCACCACCATACTCCCTATAGTCTACTCTGCGCCACGTTGTGGGGACTACACCCAAATGGCACAAATTCCCGGGACTCCCGAAATGGAGTCCCGAAGTTGTCCCGAAATCGTCCCGGCGGGACTCTTGGAACTTTGAACGGCCATAACTCCCGACTGCGAAGTTGGATTGCAACGACGTCTGAACCAAAGTTGTAGACCTTGTGGAGATCTTTTCAACGACGTATTGCACTCCCAATTCGGACTTCGGTAAGAGGTCGATTCCCGACTTTTAGTGGTCGGGAGTCAAACTACCAGTTTGACTCCCGGCCCTTCTTTTGCCCATAACTTGGGCGACAGATTTTCAAATGGGCGATGCGAGGCCATTTTCGATATCTACGCTTCAAGACCTTTCCAATGACACCAAGAACACCCCAATGCAAGGTGTTTTGGGTCCTGCTGTCGAGCTCTGAACATTCGGGAGTCCCGGAGGACCCCAAATCCCACTTTTTTCCAAGTGTTGGGCTTCACCCCCACACTTGGCCAAAGTAGGGTTGCGACAAGATGTTTTTGGAGTATAACTATCTTTGTATTACCATCAGTTTTTTTTGCAAACCTTGAAAGGTTTGGTAATCTTAAGATGAGCTTTGAATGCTCCCCCTCCCCCCCCACCAGGAAACGTCTGGAGTAAGCTGCTCGAGTCTTTTGGCAAGAGCATGAATGTTCTGGTTTTAGTGAGAGCTTGAACTTTTCTGCATGCTCTGTTCAAGAAATTCTATAAATTAGGTTTGAAAGATTGAATCATGAAGTTTGCAGTTTGAATGGCAGCTACTAGTTTATTCTGAAGGCCTAAACTCTTTGGTTGACCAGGTTTTGTTGGATTGTATTTTCTAGATTTCCTTTGAACAAAAAAGTGTAACCCTAAATTTCAACAAGACTTGACTGGCAGATATGATGATGAAGTTGCTTGTGAGCTTCAATTTGGCTGTAACAGAATCCTCCTTCTTTCCATGTGTAACCCTAAATCCTAAGTTTGCTAAGCCTCAACAAAGCTTGAGCTGCAGATATGATGATGAAGTTGCTTGAGAGCTTCAAATGTGGCTGTCACAGAATCCTCCCTCTTTCTATGTGTAACCCTAAACCTAAGTTTACTAAGCCTCAACAAGGCTTGAGCTGCAGATATAATGATGAAGGTTCTTGAGAGCTTCAACTTTGGCTGTAACAGAATTCTCCTTCTCTCTATATTCCAGGGTGCAGTTTTTAGAGTTTATACAAAAGAATATTGCACTGGATCACTTTCGAGATGGCATCCCTCTCTCCACAGCTGCAACTGCAAATTTCACACGGAATGAACTTGCAGTGGCCTTGCACAAGGTACAGATTGTGTTTCTTCTAGGTTTTTGATATACGTGTCTTTTTTTTCCCCCTTTGTAGCTTTCTCCCCTTTGTGTTCTCTCTTCTGAGTTCTGTAAGACCTTATCTGGAAGTCTTTCTTTGACTTAGAAGGGGAGTTTTTAACCTTGTTCTGGCTTTCTTAATCACGAGTGTGGAGATTTGTTGATTCTCATTAGAGTTATGTTGATTATGAGAGTTAGGTCACACTTTAGACCAAAAGAGACCAGTGCCTCAGACTCAAGCAGAAGATCATTGCTTGCTGCAAAATGGGTTTTGATTTCAGTATTGTGAAATGAATTAAGATCTCATACTCTCCACCTATAGAAGTTGTGAAGTTGGATGACTGATTTGGTTGGCATGTATAGAACCCATATCAAACAAACATGATGATTGTTGGTTGGGACAAGGATGTGGGGCCTTCTCTCTATTACTTGGACTATATTGCCACCCTCCACAAGCTGGAGAAAGGTGGCCTTGGATATGGTGAGTCAGATGGACACATGGAAATTACAAGATGAAAATACTATGGAGTTAATCACCCATATTTAATGGTTAACAGATGGAAAAATCTCCCTAAATTCACCAACCATAATTTGTGAAAAAACTCTCCTAAATTAACTAAACACAATATGAGAAAACAATTTAAAATAACTGACCACAATGGGTGAAAAAACCCTCTTAATTGACTAGTGTTGTAGGTTGATTTAACTAATAGGTGTAATTTCCACCTAAATTTGGGCATCACTTTTTGTCATCTTGTTTCACTAGCTTAATTGACCTGTCCTCTCGACCGGTCCCCGGTCACTAGGGGTTAACATGTTTTACATGATTTCATACAGTGAATCTGTCCTAGTTCACTCAAAATCCTAGTGAAATGCCTAGTGAACTTCGGCCACATTTCCTAGTAGTGGATGCTGATCACCATAGCATGAAATTTGTTTGTCACTCTGCAGAGTTTAAAACATCAAAGGAATTGGAAGACTGATGCAAATTACACAAAGGACTGGTATGATAGAGGAAAGAAAGTGTTCCAAGCTGACAAGTATCGAAAAGGTGCATGCACCAAGTATGTAACTTTCTTTGGATATGTTTTCATGCAAAATCCTCCTACTTGTCATAGCAGTAGCAAACATTAACCAAGTATGCCACTTCAATTGCTTTTCCTTACGATGCACCTTCACATTGTTACAAATTTTTTTGCATTTTGTGAGTTTTAAGGTTTCAATTTCAGCAGGAGGGAGTGTCTTTAAGATAAAGATACCTATGTGTCTGACAATTTTTTCGGTTGATCAGTTGTGGAGCCATGACCCATGATGCTAAAATGTGCATGGACCGGCCACGTAAGCTTGGGGCCAAGTACACAAACAAGTTCATTGCCCCTGATGAGAAGATTGAAATTTTTGAGCTTGATTTTGATGGGAAACGAGATCGTTGGAATGGTTATGATGCCTCCACCTATAGCAAAGTTATTGACTCCTATGAAATGCGAGATGAGGCCCGTCGTAAGTATCAGAAAGAGCAGCAGCTCAAGAAGCTTGAGTGACACTTAAATAAGTGATTTCTTGTTGTATTCCGGGTGCTGTCAGTGGTAGGACTGTTGCATGATGAGGTGGACCCCATGGTATCCGTTATGAAGGTGGAGAAGGCCCCTTTGGAGTCATATGCAGATATCGGAGGTCTGGATGCACAGATTCAAGAGATTGAGGCAGTGGAGCTGCCTCTCACACATCCAGAGCTTTATGAGGACATTGGTATCAAGCCTCTTAAGGGTGTTAACCTTTACAGGGAAGCTGGGATTGGAAAGACATTGCTTGCCAAGGTGAGCTTTGTGAGTGCAGGACGGACTGCTCAGGATTGAGGGATTTTGTTGTTTTGGGTTGTAATTGCCACCAATGCATGAGGTGCAATCTAAAAGTAAGACCTAGGGTTGGAATTTGGAGCAGGTACTGGCAAATTCCAGATCGGTAACATTTTTGCGAGTGGTTGGAATTGAATTGATACAAAAGTATTTGGGGGATGCTCCCAAGTTGGTGCGAGAGCTCTTTCGTGTTGCTGATGAGCTTTCCCTATCCATTGTTTTTATCAACGAAATTGATGTCGTTGGGACAAAAAGGTAGGTTTTCCTCTTGCACAACATTGGATAAAACAATGCAGTTCTTCCTCCACAAGTACACTTCTGATAGTTCAAACTTGAGGGATGTGTTATAGAGTGGGTCTCGGAGGTTCTAGCACTACTTCAAATCCTAGTGAAATACAAGGTGAACTTGGCCCGCATCTCCTAGTAATGATGATTCAACATGAATAATTATCAAGTACCTGAAGTGCTTGACATATTGTTCTTGTTTGACATATTATTCATGATCTAATTATGCATAATGTTTTTTAGAACATCATAATTTTGTCAATGCACCAAAGTTATTTCTTGGGGTAGGCACCTTTTAAACAAAAATAATTATCATGCACCTAAAGTGCATGAAATAATATTTTTGTTTAAAATGTGTATATGAGTTCTGTGATAATTCAAAATGAATCAACATGAATAATTATCAAGTACCTGAAGTGCTTGACATATTGTTCTTGTTTAACATATTATTCATGATCTAATTATGTATAATGTTTTTTAGAACATCATAATTTTGTCGATGTTTTAACATAAAAAACCCTACATAGTTGCATGCGACCGAAAGTTGCATCCTAGTTACAAATATGGTGGTTGCATATGACAAAATTTCTAATAGTGGAAGAATTATGACTCGCAAATGGTTTTGAAATCCACTGTGTATCGCAAGAACATGGCACTATATTCTTATTTTGGAAGCAGGGTTTATATTCATTTGGAGTCATTTTAGGCCGCAAAAAAAAAATCTATATCAAAAATTCAATATTTACAATGGAAAATGGTTTGCAACCCTTGGGTATCTAACACACTAGCTGTTTATCTAGAAGGGAGACTTCCTTCCCCTTTTGGATTTCTTCCTTGAATCTTTCTTCGTAGTGTTCTCTGGTGGAGGGGGAGGTTGCTCATCCTCCTCCCTCTCTTCATCGTCCCCTTGCCCCTCCTCCTCCTCCTCCCTATCCTCTTTATCTCTGCCCCCTGCAAAACCTGCATTTCGACTAGCAAATGAACTGGGTCCATTGCTAGTGGTAGCACTGGGAGTAGTGCTAGATCTCTCATCCTCATCACTGCTACCTTGGGAGCTTTCATTTTCACCCTCAGATGCCTACATTTCAACATGCAAAGCTTAGTCAACACCATAAATGAAAATGTTGATTTAAATGAAAACAATCTCAACATAAATAGAAATTGAATCCCAACCAAACCCACTCACCAATAGTGCATCAATATGTTTAAAAAGATGCTCCTTGCCATGTTCCTGGCCCATTTTCATTTCTGTACCTGTGATCTTCCTCTTGTACCTCTTGTACTGTCCCCATAATACAACAGGTCAATAAAAACGCATAAATAATCTATTCAAGTCTCCGTCCAATTTTACGAAGCGTAGACCTTCGCATACTGAAACTTGCAAAATAGTTTGCGAAACAAATCCCATCGTATTTGAAAGCGCCAAAGCGCCATTTAAATCTTTGCAAATCTAAAACTATTGCAACTCAAAACGCCAAAACGCCATTTGACCTATCTTTGCAATGCAATATGCATCGCGAAGGTATCGAAAACAGTCTTATTTGACTCGACAGAAACTCGACAGAAACTCAACATTAACTTTATTTGAATCTTTGTAGGAAAGAAATGGAGGAGAGGGAGGGTACTTACAAATGCTGCTTTGAGGCCGGGAATGCCACCTTGGCCTAGCCTGTGGGTGGTGTTTGGAACCAGTTTCACTCGCTCTGCTGCCTTGAGGAACTTCAATGGTGGATCACCAACCTCGTCCACCACTGATTGGCATTCAGCAAGCTTCAGCTCCAGTGCCTTCAGGTCATGGTCAGACCTCCCAAACTCTCATGCCTTCTTGGCCTTGGCTAGCTACTCTGTGATATCCTTCAGCTACTTTGTTGCTTTCAGCTGCACCTCAGACTGGTAGAAGGCATTCCAGATGTCTTTTGAAAACTGAAGCGGCCTCTGCAAGTTCCTGTACACATTCAAGTCTCTTAGGTGAGCACGAATCTTCATTCTGTCATGGTATCTTGCTTGAGACATTGAATTGGAAATCTTGTCTGCAATCCAGTGTGAATCAAGCTCTCCTCCATTTCAAAATGCTCCCTTGACTTGATTTATCACTCTCTTCTGCTCTGCCTTTGAGAGAGTGCCCCATTCAACTCCTCGTGCAAAGTTGGTGGAGACAATGTGCCTAATGGTGCTCTTGGCCCCAGTGTATGCCAGCTCGGTTGGAATTCCCTCCTCTGCTAATGTTATCAGAGGGAGCTTCTTCCTTTCCTCCTCCTTTTTCTTCAGGTCGAGCTTCTCCTTTCTGATGGCATCCCTCTCATCCTTCCTCCTTTTCTTTTCGAGAGTTCTAGGTGAAAGAGCTCCTGTTGTTGCTCTCTCATCTCTCTTTTTCTTCTTCTCTGCTGCCTTAGCTTCTGCAGCCTTCCTTGCCTCCTCATCTCTCTGTGCTTCCCCAGCAATCAACCCTGCTTGCAATGCTTGACCTAGGATGGCTGTCAAGGATGCCAACCATTCAGGTGTCCTAGTATCGATTGCAGATAGCTCTGAAGCTCTCAAGTGATCAGCAACCATCTTCCTCAACCTTTCCTCATTGTTGTCGCCTCCTCTAGACCCAGAACCCCCTCCACTAGTCCTAGCCATTGCAATCCACAACCTCCTCTATGCCCAAGCTTTCCTTCGACAATTCTCGAACAAATTTGAGAATGAATTCAAATTCACTCGCCGGTCCTTAAGGACTTCCGGCAATTCAGGGCTTGCCATGTAATCCGCATCGTAACTTGCGATACATTATCTTTCGCAAAGGAGTTTGGGTTTCAAAAATGACTAACGGACGCATTTCCAAAGGCAGTGCAATGTTGTTAGTTTCGCAAAGTTAAAGGGTTACGAAGTTGGAGGCTTCGCTAATGTAGGAGGAAGTTAAAGGGTTTAGGGCTTTGGTTTAAGTAACGTATGCAGATGCGAAGAGGGTTGCAATGGTGGGGGGTTCGCAAGGGGCTCGCAAAGTTTTAATTTATTCTGGCTTTAACATTTTGTTGTTTTTTTTGCATATGCCAAAGGGTTTCAAGGGCTGGGGTTTTTGGGACTATTCTGGGAATTTTTTTATTTAGTCTCATGTGTGTCATGGTTGGTAACAAGTATGTTTCACCATGAAATTTTGGCAGGGAATAAGGGTTTACTTCAACTTTTGTTCAATTTAGGCATTGTTGGAGCTCGAGCATCTATAAGGTAAGGTTTTTAATGTTTTATGAACAGATTTCTTTCAAGGTTTTCACTGGTTCTTTGCTCGATTAAACACCCTATCATTTACTCCTTTTGTATTTTTTTGTTTTTACAGTATTTCCCCCTACTTCAAAATTGGTGTTGGCATTATTTGAGCAACCAGTCCTATAGGCATTGTTGAGCCCACATTGGATGCAAGTATGCATTTCTTTTTAGTTTAGGTAGTCTCAATTTATGAGTAGTCAAGGGTTTATATTGTTGTATCACATGATTTTTGAAAGTCTAATATGGTTTTTGCCTTACATTTGTGCCTTATTAATGTGACAAATGATATGTTTTCCTCCTCTGTTATCTCCACTAGTGACTCATCCTCCTCAAATGAAAGCACATCAGCTCATACGCAAGCAGAGATGTCTCATTCTCCTCGTGGTCCACCTCGGCAACTTTGCCAATGCACCAAGTGTGTTGGTCAGATTTCACAAAAGTCATATGTTTGTGCTCAACACATTCAACGATTTGGGCGTCATCGTGGTCTTACCCCAGGAGCTTCTTCATCTCATGTGGTAAGTGTCATTTTACCATTGTCATTTTTCCTCTTTGATGCATGTTATTTTTCATGAAATCCTCTTTGAAACTATTTTCATTTCCATGGTTTGTTGTGGTTTTTTTGAATGTAATAGGGTTCCTGTATGACACCACCACCCTATGTTCTATCACAAGGGGTTTTAGTTGCCATAGGAAATGCACTTTTGCAGGCATTTGCTGTAGGGATTGGTACCTTTCATGAGGCCAATAAGCCACATCATGAGGCAAGGCCATGTGTGCCCTCCGTTAGACAGCGATCCAAAGCACAACGTCCAAGTGAAGGTCATGCTAGGATTATTGTTGAGGGTAGATGGGGTATGTGTGAGTTCACTTGCAAATGTGCCAATATTATCCAGTCATGGAACCCTGCAGTTCTTGGGTTGCTTGATAGTTTGCCCTATGATGAGGAGGTTGTGGTTTGGGGTAGACGATGGATTGTTAAAACCTCTACACTTGGAGAGAGGCATGGCTATGGAGTATATGCTTGTGAGGACATCATTGTAGAGGATTAAACTAGTTGTCGTAGAGAGGGTCCTACTTTGTTCCCTTATGGTGGGCCTATCTATAAGAGAAGACATTGGAACATGATCCTCAGACAACATCCTGAGTGGAAAATCTTTGCTCTTGAGATGGACACCTTTGCTGGTAGCACTAGGAGGCATAGTGATGTGAGGGTGATAGATGGAGACCCCATACGTTCTGGAAACATTGCTGGTTTCATCAATAGTACGGTGGGGACTCGGCCTAAGCGTAAGGTTAATTGTGAGTGGCTTTTTGTTGAGGGACCTCCTCCAGCACCATATGGCGAGACTTCTCATGAAGACCATTGCCTGGTGTTAGCTACTAGGATGATTAGATCAGGAGATGAGTTATTTACACACTATGAGTGGAATTAGGATTCCACCATTTTCTGAACTATGTACTTTGTTTAAGACATAACATACCATATCTATATACATGCATTTTGGCATTTTCTTTTTATAATGTAATATGCAACTATGCTTGGTATATAGTTAAGATCTTCTGGATTTGGTATTGCATAGAATATTCGGCCTTCTGAAGACATGCTGCCACGGAGGTTGAGAGCAACATATCGGGAAATGGGCATGCCAGATAAATCAGACTCTTCATCAACTCATTCTTCATCAAATGACTTGTCTCCTCATGATGAAGGTGTCTCTCAACCACTTCAGGAAGCACCACTGCCTGCAAACCAAGAACAAGCAATGGATGACTTCATGGTTGATTGGTTTGGACTTGACATAGTTGATGATATGTCTGGCAACCCACATGATGAAGGAGCCAATGCAGATGATCCACGTCATCAACATACTGCCCAGGCACAACGACAGTGGCAAGAGGTGAAGGCACATGCTCAAACACCTATTTTTCAAGGTGCAAGGTTAAGCCGTTTAGCAGCCATACTGGGGTTGTTAAACATCCAAGCAAAACACAAGGCAAGCAATACTATGTTGTCAGACATTTTCCAATTTTGTCATAGCCTCTTGCTACCTGAGGAAAATGTTTTGCCAGGATCTTGGAAGGAGGCTAAAAAGATGTTATCCTCCATAGGCATGGATTATCAAATTGTCCATGCATGTGTTAATGACTGCATGTTATTTCATGGGAACAATGCCCATTTAACGGAGTGCAGTACATGTGAAGAGGTTCGATATGATCCTCAGATGCTTACAGAGAAGGTGCCCAGGAAATCAGTAAGGTGGTTTCCCATTATTCCTCGCTTGCTACACATGTATCGATGTACAGACTTGGCCGAGTTAATGCTTTGGCATAAGGAACATCGATCAGAGCCTGGTGTTATGAGGTTACCGGTTGACTCTCCTGCTCACAAGCATGTGGAGTCAACATGGCCAGAGTTTGAGCATGACCCTAGGCATGTGAGGTTGGGGTTAGCATTAGATGGCGTTCGTCCACATTCACTTGGAGGAAAGGGACGACCTACCTCTGTTTGGCCAGTTGTTGTCATGAATTACAACCTTCCTCCATGGTTGTCTATGAAAAAAGGATTTTTGCAGCTTTCTCTTATTATCCCAGGGCCAAGTAAGGTGAAAAACCTAGACACCTACTTAGCACTAGTGGTCGATGAGCTCAAAACATTGTGGGATGGAGTATGGGCATATGATGGGAGGAAGACCACTGGAGGAATACCACGTGTATTCAAGTTGAGGGCAATCTGCATGTGGACAATGCATGATTATCCTGGTAAGAAATCATGCACATGCCTCTATATATTTTTTTATTATTTTGTTTTGTGATTATTTGTTGTTCTAATATTTCGTTCTTCTACAATCAGGGTTTGGTCTTGTAAGTGGGCTGCAAACTCAAGGCTACAAGGCCTGCTCTACATGTGGCCCAAGTTTCGAGGACATGGCTAAATACTCAAGCCATCTTCGCAAAATTGTTTACCTTGGCCATACAAAGTTTCTTCCACTGGGACATGATATGAGATCAAACCCACTTTTATTTTCATCTTTTGACATGCCTTATGATGATGAGCGTGATATTCCAGAAGCTACCACTTTTGCATATTGGAGGGATGTGGCCAATAGAGTTATTGACCCAAATGATTTTATGGTGTTTGAGGGTAGTGGATTGACAAGGTGGGGTATACCCAACAACTTGCCTTACTGGGGCGAGCTGAAAATACGTCATCTCTTGGACCCCATGCACATTGAGGGAAATGTGGGAAAGGCTATCATAAAACAGCTCTATGGAGAGAAGGACAGTAACTTTAATAGGGAGGCCTGTGAGGATTTTGAGAGGCATCCCGATGTGTGGATTACTGTTGATCCTAACACAGGTATTGAGCAGCGACCATCAGCTCCATGGACACTTACTACACATGAAAGAAGAGACTTTCGAAATCGCATAGGAGAGATGCGATTCCCTACAGGTTTGAACTTTGATGGCAAGGGTTGAATTTAAAAGTACTCTATTGCTTTTATTTATATTTAAATCTGTATGCCTTATACTGGAAAAAGAGTTTGAAGTATAGAATGTTATATGTTGGATGTCTAGAATTATTTTATATAATTTTATGGTACCTTGTTGCAGGTTATGGAGCTAATCTTCAAAAAGCTTTTGGTAGGGACGATGACCACAAGTGGCCAAGGTATCTCAAGACACATGACTATCATCGTTTACTGCAACACATATTGCCTGTGGCAATAATGGGCTTAGCTAGTGCAGAAGTACAAGATGCTCTTTGGTCATTGGGAAATCTGTTGAGATGGGTATGCTCAAAGGAGTTATTTGTAGAGGAGATTCCAAGAATGAGGGTAATAGCAGCAGAGGTGGTATGTAAGTTGGAAAAGGCCTTCCCTCCATCATTATTTGATTGTCAAGTGCATTTACTAGTTCACCTTGTGGATGAGATAGCCATTGCTAGTCCTGTGCATTGTCGATGGATGTATTGGCTTGAAAGATATATGGCAGTATTTAAAGGTTATGTCCGTAACCATGCATGAGTGGAGGGAAGCATGGCAGCAGGACACTTGGCAGCAGAGAGCATGTTTTATTGCACCAACATCTTGGCCACTATAGATCCATCATGTCTTCATGTCTGGATGGAGGAAAGAGAAGATGAGGAAGACCGTTTGACTGGTGCCATCAAAACACGTATGTTATTACCTACAGAGTTAATTCAGCTGACCACATTCATGTTGAATAATAGCAATGTCATGGAAGAGTGGAGGAACTTCTATGAGAATGCCAAAAGTATGAGTGGGAGATCAAGGATTTTTCCTACGTTTCATAAGTACATGAAAGAGAAGTTGGTTGAAGTGGATCAATTGTTGGCACAAGGAGAAAGTATAGCATGTTTTCCAGAGATCACAGATGATGTTTGCACCATGGTTCATGGACCACTGAGAGTTGTGACAACACGTTCAGCAATGTGGACACAAGGAAGACATTTCAAGTACTTATTTTTTTCTATTTCATTAGGCATATTAACTCATCTTCATATTCCAAACAAGTTTTTTAGAATGTTCTAGGATGATTTTTATGGGCATGAAGTTTCTATTATCATATAAGTTTATGACTCACAATGCCTAACACAATATTAATTTCAGGATTTCCAGTTTGGATGAAAAGAGGGGCCGCACCTTTGACTGTGGAGTTCAAGGGCAATTCATTCAGGACTCAAGCAGTCGGCATGACAGGAATATTGTTCGAGATCTTGTGCCACATTATGGGAAGCTGGAAGAGATCTTGGTGGTATCTTATGATGCACATTCAAAGTTTGAAGAGTATGTGTTTAAGTGCAAGTGGTTTAAAGTGAACCTTGCTGGTGCAAATTGCACTGTAGTTCAGGATGAGTGCGGACACACACAGTTAAAGACATCTGCCACTAGTTATCAGCGATCTCATTGGCAAACTTCAGAGCCATTTACTTTTCCCAGTCATGTAGAACAATGCTTTTATTTTCCTTATCCCCCAAACCCAGAGGAGTGGTCACTTGTTGTCACATATGTGCAACGGTCCCATTCTATTCTAGGTGAGAAACCAGAGGTTGTGTTTACAACCTCTGAGGTGGATGATGAGCACGTATAATGTACTACTCATTATTTTTATGCAAATTGCCATTGAGGCTTGTGATTCTATATTACTGCACAATGTTCATTGTGTCATTTTCTGCCTATTCTGCTCCATTGTGTAATTTATTTTTCAAGAATAGAAACATTGTTATTCGTACTTTATTGATATTTTCACTCAGTCTACCAAGGCAATATAGATTATAATAATGGTTAAGTGGATTTATAGCTTCCATTTGGTCTAAAACATTTTTCATTTTTTTATGGCGTTTAGAGAATCACATGACATTGCGAAACCCTTTTGCGAAACTTCCTTCTCCAGTAACCCTTTCACTACTTTGCAAGCTAACTCACATCGCAACTTGCGAAACGTCCACCATCGGGAAGTTTTGTAAAAATTTGTGATGAGGTTTGCGATACACATTGAGACGCAAAATGCGAGGCGCCAAAAAACGCAAGTTGCGATGTGTTGTTGATCTCAAAGTCTGTAGCGATACTCTGTATACGGTAAAGATTGCGATGTGTTGAGTATGAATACACTTTGCGAAGAATGGAATATTGCTACGAGGGACATGCGTTGAGCGGATCGCAAAGTTTTGTTTGTCGTGAATCTCGCAAAAGTGTTGCGAAGATTAAAGGTTCATTATATATTTGCGATGACTGTTGCGCCACAAGTTGCGATGCAGAAGGCATCGCAAATGTGGCAGGTTTTTTTTCCTTCGCAAATCCTTCACGGTTTTGTTTTTCTTTCGCAAAACCTTCAGATTTTTGGTTTGGCCCTTCACAAAAAGGCACAATATGTAGTAGTGTTGAAGAATCCAACCCCAGTTCCTTGCACTTCTCAACACGCCACGGGTCCAAGACCTTCTCCACAAACCGCTTCATGGTGGTTTGATTTGACCAATGATTGTCCGAGTTGGTCAAATCCCACCCCTTCCTAACGGCTTCCCTGGCTTCAACATGATTTGGTACCACTGTTGTGGTCTTCCCCTGGAAAGTGAGCTGCAATGGAAGCATGCTACCACTGGAAGCTGAGCTGACCATCCCCGTTATCTGCCTCTTCTTATCCTTTTCTAATCTTCGAACAGCCTTCACTCCCTTGGTTTCATAAGTTTGCTCTGCTGCGGGCCGCACGTAGATGGCGGTCTGATCAGAATTGACAACTAGCTTAGGGGGGATGTTGTGCAACTTGCAAAGGGCAGCAACCCTATACGCCGTCTCATCACCTTACTTCTCCCAGTCTTCCGGGAGCTTGCTCGCTGTTGTGGTGACATGCCTCCATGTCCACCCCAGGTGCTTCCGGACAAAGGCTTTCCCAAAGGTCTTCGACATCGAGAACTTGACATCTTCCCCACGCTTGCCCGTCACCGTCCGTTGAAACATCTCAGGGGCAGACTGCTAGATGCACCCCTGCATGATTCCCTGGATGATCCCACCTTCTAATGGCTGCCCAGCATCCTTCACATCCTTGAGCATCTTGCAGACCAGCTCAAATGTTTCAGGGAACTCTGTGAAAATCCCCGTCGGTCTAGGCTTATGGCTAGCTTTCCTTGCATTCTGCAGTGCAATGCAATTTGCGACCTTATGTTTCAAGACAAAGACCCCCTCCTCATTTTTCTCAAACCAGCCTTTCAGTGTTTGGACGGTTAGCTTGTCAAAAGGGCTGCCTAATCGACATGGCTTCTTGTTGTGTTGGAGGGAAAAGAGAGCATCATAGAGGTTTCTAGGATGCTTCTTGGCAGCAGCAATGATGAAGTTCCAGAGATTCGGCACAAACCAATTGGTGTAGGGACCCTCGTGTTCTTGGCAGGTGGTTCCTCACCCCCGTCTTCTAGGTTCCCTTCCTCTCCTTCCTGTCCTACAAGAACTGCCTAAGCCTGCTTGACTTTCTTTGGTCTGCCAACAAGCCTTTTGGATGCAAGCCTTTTCGCTTCAGCAGCTCCCTCAACCTCCTTCTTGCGAGCCAATCTAGCATTTCCCTCATCACGCCACTTTGCTAGAACAGACTTTCTATCAGTAGCCTTTTCTTCTTTAGACCTCTTATCCACAAAAAAGAATCGAGTGATCGTGGCAACTCTCACCCCTGACGCCATAACGCCCGGCCCTAATGTTTCTTCTTGCAACAGCTCTTCTGCTCTGACTCTGAGGTCAAGCCATGCCAGAGGAGCTTGAAGTTGAACTCTAGAGTGACCAGAGTGGCCCAATGTTCAGACTCAGAGCCTGTGTCACCAGTTCCTTGGACTAAGTCACTCTTTGAAAGGGCTTCCTTCCAAAAGGGCATCATCTCCACCATCTATCGGAGCCTGCTCATTATCGGACGGCATTCAGTACGGTACCTACCAGCCACAATGCAGTGCATACCTAGAAACTATTTCACAACGGGAGAAAATGGAAATTATATTTGGGAAGGCAGTCACGAAATGTTGTTAAATTCGAAATTGCCTTAGCGAAACCTCAAAACTTTTGAAATTAATTATTTGCGGTGCTTGGGGGTGAATTCCCTTGCCGCTACAGTATATGTGTGTGTGTGTGTGTGTGTGTGTACATTAAATACCCATATGTATGTATATTGTTCAGATAATGAACCTCAAAATTAATATTTGCATTTGAAAATTGTCATTTTAATTTTGAAAATGATGTTTGAATTTAAAGTTCTAAATATGTACTCTCAAAACTGTTTGTTGTATTAAAAAAAATGTTTAAATCTAAAATTCTAATTCCAATTATGAAAATTATAAAAATAATAATCCATGTTTCAATTTTGAAAATTGCCATTGGAAATCTTTCTCAAAGTGTTGAAGTATAAAAATAACCTCAATCTAAAATTTAACATTTAAAACCTAAAATTAGTTATTGGATTTTTTAAATTATTATTTGAATTTAGATTTAAAAAATATTTAAATCTCAAAAAAGATATTTCAACTCTGAAAACTTATATTTTAATTTTATAAAAACATTATTTGAATTTGAAACTTAATATTTGAATCTGAAAATTGTTATTTCAATTGTTGAGAATGTTATTTGAACTTGAAATTTTTATTTGAGTATGAAATTTACTATTTAACTCGAAAAGCTTAGTTGATTTAAAATTTGATATTTGAATTCTAAATTATTATTTTCTAATTCAAGAATTAGCATTTCAATTCAGAAAATTATTAATTGAATATAAAAATAAAATTTCTAATTTTGAATATTTTTATTTGAATATGAAATTTTATATTTCAACTCTGGAAAATCTTCATTTAATTTACAATGATCATTTGATTTGAACCTTGAAATGACAATTCTGAACTATTATTTTGGGTTCTCAAAAAATAATAAAATATTTGTAAATATTCTAGTTATTTAATTATCTATGAATTTTGTATTAATAACTTGTGAGTAACTACATAGCTAGTTTGTTAAATATTAACAAGTTATTATTTATTTAAGTAGTTGATAATGAATAGTTAATAATTGTAGTGTATAATTTATAGTTTAAATATATGTAAATTTAATCATTATCAATTAAATGAGTGTGTAATTATCTGTTGAACGATGTATTTAAATTGTTGAGAATTTTAAAAAATAAAAAGAAAAGTCCAAAATAGTTTTTGGAGTTATAATTTGATTTGTGAGGAAGTTGCAACTTCAAAATTTATTCCACGATGTATTTAAATTGTTTATTTTCCATCCCTATTTGGAACATTATATAAACAAGGGGTGTGCTCATCCAATTTCATAGTAAAAGATTTGTGCACATGGGATGAGCCAATCAAAAGGTTTAACTGAAAACAAAAAAACAAATTATGCATAATTTTAAAATATTTCCTTTCACAACCTATTTATTTACCTAAGTAGGTAGGTACCTAGTTTGACTTACCCACCTAGCGTGACCTATGTACTTACCTAGATAAGTACCTACCTATATGAATAGGTATTTTGCTTAAGAAAGTAGAACCTACCTACCTATTTACTTACATGTTTACATAAGTAGGTAAGTAGGTATGTAACCTATATTTGTAAGCATTTACTTACCTACCTAAGTACCTACCAAACTAATATTAATATTTTGTATTAAATTCATTTTTAATGCCGCATGACATATTTACATTGGGCCACATGTCACAATATAAAATCATCCAAGCATTTGAATTGAACATCCTAAATTATTTTTAAATAAAAATAATAATTATTATATTTTAAATATTCAAATATTGGGGCATGTGACAATACATCATTTGCCTTCAGGTGTGACCAAAATAATTGCATTTTAATTACATGTGACAATACATATAGAATGGAATCAAAGTATGAAATTATATTTGTTGACTGTTTTTTTCATCCAATACCCTTTATCATATGCGACTAATTTATTGCATATGACTTGTCATAGGCGACTAAAGATATTGTAGTTACAAATGTCACTTGCAACTAAAATTTAGTCACAAAAATTAGTCAAAAATATATATCTTTTTAATCAAGGTTTTGTTTATCCTTGGTTCACTATGAAAAATCTTGCCACGGAACCATACTACCTTGTAACCAAAGATCCAAAATAATTAATATACAACTACACTATAACTAAAACATAGAAATACAAATGATTAATAAATAAAATCCCACATCAAAAAATCAGGGCGTTGTAATGCAATTCTAATTTTATTGCAAATGGGACATTTATACGGTGTAATTTATGCATCATACATATTGATGTAGTTAGTCATGTTTGACTTTTTAGCAAGTTGCACCTTAGTTGCATGTGACAACTATTGTACAACTAGTATAAATGTAAGGTGGTTGGTCGTTTTATTTAGGTTTATTTAATATTTAATAATGAAATTATTTTTCAATAAATGATTATTATCCAAATATTTAGTCATTTGATAACAAATTATCTAAAACCAAATACTTATATTATATGTTAAATTTGAGTTAGAATAATTAATTCAAATTATTATTTTAGATCACTAATTCACATATATGATTATCATGTAATTACCTATTGAATTGTACATTATACAAAATTAAAAATGAACAAAAAAATGATTTAAAAAAAATTGAAACCCAATTTGCAACTAATGTGCAATCAAGAGATTTAACCAATATGTTTTATCCTTGAATTTCATCTCATAAAATATATAAAAAAGATGTTCACTCTTACACATGTCTCAATTTGGGATGTGTTAAAAAAATGTCCTAAAAAATTTATAAAATAAAAATATTTACATGGGTGCACTTTAACTTACCTACCCTTCTACATTCCTACCTACTTGCTTTTTTAGGCAAGAAAGTAAGTATGTGTTGTAGGTAGGTATGTCACATAAATATGTAGGTATGTCCTACCTACTTAGTTTTGCCTACCTACCTACTTAAATAGATTTTAGTTTATTTTATTTTATTAATATATGATGTGGTAATTTTTTATTATGTCACATGTCACAATCTAAAGCCATATTAAATGAATAATCATAATGGATGGTGAAGATCAATATTTTAAAAATAATAATTTCACCCAAATATCCCCATAGTTCCATGTGTCAAATTTTGATGGATCAATGAAAAAAAGTGTCAACATGACGTTACCTTTGTACTTATAAACTAGTTAGTTGCATTAGAGTTGTACAATAATTTGTTCTTACATAATTATAATTGAATTGCATGAGTTGCATATGTATACAATTTCACATATGGCAAATTACATCCATTGCAATTCATGCATCTTGTCGAATAACATTCATGCTTGTAGAAATACATTGATTGTTGCAAACGGTCTTTGCAACTCTAAAACCTCATTGTAAGGCTAATTACAAATCACCTTTATTTTTCATAATGGTTGAATTATTAACATTAGTCATTATAATGTGTGAAAGGACCATCAAGTATACACCTTGTGATCCTTGTAAAAAAAAAGTACAATAGCCATAAATCAAGCCTTAACAAATTAAATTTAGAAATATTCAAATTTAATTTAATGATCAAAATAAATTGATTCTTTAAATATATGTCAATGATAGTGAAAACTCACATGTTTAAAGTAGTCTTAACTAGATTTTTAAAAAATGCAACTAGCATCTTTTTTACTTTCCAAGTTGTGTGAAGAAACAAAATAGGGTCCTTAGTCACAGTTAGGGTACCCCATTAGGAACCAGGACATCCACACGCTTTTACGGATGCACATAATACCCGAGATTCAGAGTTGGAGTTGAAGCGAGTTATGGTACTCTCCCTCTCTGCCGGATGCATCTTCCCATCCAATTGAAGGATTTGCACGCCCTTGCTCCAGCCCATCCGGCAACTTGCCATATTCTCAATAAGGGCAAGTGTGACACGCTCCCAAGTCACGGGGGTGAAACCCACTTGAGGGTCTCACAAAGTCAAGTTGCGAAATTGAGACTTGGTAGCACGCTCCCGGCTTCCAACTCTAAAAAGGGGTAGAGGGTCGAGTTGGGAGCCCCGGGATTAGACTAGGAAGAGGACTTAGTAGATCAAGCACGAATCTGCATCAAAACAAACCACCCACGTGGTTAGTTCACATTCCGGGACACCCTTGGGTGTTGGGACAAGCCACGGGCACTTCGGACCACAAGATTCATTGCCTATACAAATGATCTGCGCACTAAGCTCGCAGTGCGCGGGGCTGGGGGCTGTTTGACCACCAAAAAGAGATTGTAGTGCGGGGCTGTTTGAGCGTAGTGCGGGGCTGTATTTGTTGACTTTTCTCACTTTTTGTTACTTTTTTTACTGCTCGTAACTTTTGTAAGTTACTTTTCCTGCTGAAAGGGGTAAAGTTTGTTACTTTTTTTACTTTTTTACTACTTGTAACTTTCATAAGTTATTTTTTTACTGGGCTAGGAAGGCCAGGGTTTATATTTTATTCATTGTGCGAGGGGGGAAAGGGTGCACCTTGATTTTTTTTCTTTTTTTGTTTACTGTTGAGGGGGAGGGGGGTGGAGGTGTATGTTTTTTTTTTCCCCGTAGATATATGAAAAGGTGGAAGGAGGAGGGGGGAAGGGGTACATTTTGGGGTTAAATGTTTTTTTCATTGTGGAGGGGCTAGGGAAGGGTTCAGCGGGGGTAATTTTTTTTACAAAGTCATTATGGGACAAGGGAAAAGGTGCACTTCGATTTTTTTCCTTCTTTTTTTTAATGTTGAAGGGTGGAGGGCAATTTTTTTTTTTTCCCTAGATATATGAAAAGGTAGAAGGAATAGGGGGAAAGGGGTACATTTAAGGTTTTGTAGAAATGTTTTTTTCATCGTGGAGTGGCTAGGGAGAGGTTCATTGGGGGTTTTTTTTGGTACAAATTCATTATGGGACGGGGGAAAGGGTGCACCTTGAGTTTTTTTCTTCTTTATTTTACTATTGAGGGGGAGGGGGGTGGAGGTGAATGTTTTTTTTTTTTTGCCTTCATTTGACATGTGGAAGGAGAAAGGGAAAGGGATATATATATATATATATTTTTTTTAATATTGTTTTTTGATTGTGGAGTGGGTAGGGACATGGGGTCAAATTTTGGAATTTGGTGTTCCTAAATGAATGTATTCCTTACGATTCCTCCAAGTTCCCACCAAATGGCCAATGGCTTTTTGGTACGTTCCCTATGTTCCCAATAGCATCACCTTTTCTTCCATAGGTTTTGGCCCCAAGTTCCTCTTATCGTCCGCAAAGAATATGCAGATCAAAGAGGTGCAACTCAAACATGTATGTACAGATTGATCAAGAGCGTGACAGCCTCAGAAGAATAGAGGTTCGATTTCAGACATACAGAAAGGGACCGTGAAGAACTACAACAATCACCAATGGATGAACAAATTTGGGTGCACAAGAAAGCCAACGGTTTCAGTGTTGAGAGATAGGAGGACAAGAAGAAACATTTGTCACAAGAAGAGATGGATAATCCACCGAAAAGTCTGGCTGCTGTTGAAGCAAGCATAGCTTCCAAGGATGCCCGGGGAAAGGTACTTGGGAATTATTTCAAAAAAATCACCAAAATAAGTAAGGAAATAGAGCTGAGTTCACCTTGTAGGGCTAGATAGCCTAAATATTCGGGTTTTTTTTTGGGTCTTCGCATTCTATTCAATTTCATCAAGTTTGTCAATTACGATGGAGGAGTACAAACTTTTGGTCACGGTGTTGTTGAATTTACCATGTATTAAATGTTTTTCTCGGTTTTTTGGAAGGTAAAAAGACATGATTTTTTTGAGGCGGTCACTAGGTTGGGAACAATATTATTATTTTTCTTTTTTCAATTTTGTGATGGGACCACATCAGCAACCATCATCTCGGAGGATTCCACCAACATTAGCTATCGGATAAATAGGAACCTAAGATTTTTTTCTCCAAAATGCTTCTACAACTTTTTCAATTCGCATAAGAGCAAAGAGTTTAAATATGGCAAACTAAGCGTTTAATTCCTTACTTTTTCAAGAGAAGTTCTTGGAAAAGTATAGTATTAAAATGCCAAAAAGCACAATGAGAAAAAGATTACATGAATTTAATCACAAAAAACGACAATATTCAGGTACTTAGGAAGGTTAGAAGGTGGGGATTTGCTTGGTCGGCATATTATATTGATCAAGAGACTACGATTCAGCTAGCGGCCGGGGTTGGCGGTTACAGCCATGTCTCGACTTGTGTTTATTCCAGCCTTCTACTTTACAGCAACGTGTGGGTTGCAGGGTTGGACGATCATGCCATGTCTTTTATTGGGCCCCTGAAATGCAAGAGACATCGTCCGCAAAGAATATGCAGATCAAAGAGATGCAACTCAAACATGTACAGATTGAGCAAGAGCGTGACAACCTTAGAAGAACAAAGGTTTGATTCAGACATACAAAAAGGGACCATGAGGAACTACAACAAGCATTGCAAGATGAACAAATTTGGGTGCACAAGAAAGCCAACGGTTTGAGTGTTCAAAGAACAAAGGACAAGAAGAAACATCTGTCACAAGAAAAAATGGACAATCCACCGAAAAGTTTGGCTGCTGCCAAAGCAATCATAGCTTCTAAGGATGCCCAGCTGATAGAGATTGAAATTGAGCTTGACCGCAGAAATACCTCAATTGAAGATCTTGAGCACAAGCATTTGAAGCTCGAGCAAGAGCTTGAAAGGGTACTACTTTTGCTTGATGATGCAGAAAAGCACAGAGCAAAATATGTACGTCAGACCACCAACCTAGAATTGCAACTTGCACAGGCAAGTTTATTTGTAAGAGATGTGAAAGCATACAAAAGTTCATTCAAGTCCGAGGGTTTGCAGCAATTAACACATAGCAACAAATTAAAGAAGATGGAGCTAAGGAAGGCTGACAACGATCTTTTTGGGTCAAGAAAGCAGTGAGAAACCATCATGGCACACAAAGAAGGAAAAACTATCGTAACATCTTGAGGAACAGATTCCGGAGAAGGCACACAAGCTTGAAAAAACATCGAAATCTCATATTCAATCTAGATTCTAGTTTATCGTCTCGTAGGACACCTTTACTTGTGTAGTCTCTATGGGCACGGGAAGTAAGCAAGAAACTGGTGGCAGAAAGATTGGATATTGAGAAGCTAAAGAAAAGAGCTCATCTTCTCTATAGGTCCTTGATTACTAAAGTTGCAACCAGGGATGTTTCCATTGAGCAACATAGAGGGGATCTGCATGAGCTAAAGGCTCTTTACAGAGGAGTTACTGAAGCAGCAAATGTTAGAGAAGATTGCCTCAATGGAACACTAGAGGTTGCAAGATCAACAAGAATCACAGCACACTATGGAGGAGCGCTTGCATGCTGTAACAAGAGAACTCAACGAGACTGCAGAGATCGTGGAGGAAGCAACAACTAGCATCAATTGTCTACATGCTGAGTTGCGAAACGTGCAAAAAGAATCAAAGTCATCAAAAGGAGAATCTATGAAGCACCTTGAGGCTTTGGAGAAAAATGGTTGTTGTTTTGAAGAAAGAACTAAATGAGGTAATTCATTGGTGGCCAAAATTCTTCTCTCCACCTTCAACTACATGTTGGTCCTGCAAACGTAGTTGGCACACGAGAAGCATTGCACGAGAACTGAATACTCGTAAATTTTCCCTTGTGGATGCTTCGTTTGTGTTTCTGATGAAGCTTGTTTTATTGATTGTTGGGGACTTATAAGTTGATCTACAATTGGAGGACGTGATTGCTGAAGGGGACATGTTTGTGCGGGATGTCCATGCAAAAGAACTGGACATCCTTGAACTCAAGAAGGATAACAAGAAGCTTACCATTGTGAGAGGTCCGGGTTTAGATGCTGGTAAGGACCTGCATGAAAGGCTTCTCCCAATTGATCAGAGAAGTCGAGAGCAACAACGCGACTGTGCAAAACCTAGGTATGAGTCTTACTGTAGCAGCTGAAGAAAGTCTTACATCTGCATATGCGGAACTCAACGATCGCCACAGCAAGTTGCAACATGCAAAGAAGTTGTGTGCCTAGCTATAGATCAACGAGGAGGCTGTTCAAAAATTGAAGGAGAAGCTTAGCAAAGCCCAAGCTAATGTCCAAGAGATAGAGGAAAAATTGATTGCTCCAGAGTGGACTGTGCAACGACTGGCAAGTGAGATCTCAAAGGTGGAACTTTGCCTCGGCTAGAAGGAGAGGGAGTCAGCATTGCTACAAAAGAATTAGTTCTCAAACCTTATAAGCCAATAGAAGAGAAAGGAAAGTGAGATGCTCGAAATGAAATGCAACTCGGAGAAAGTATTAAACACAAATCTAACAAAAGAGGTTGAAGTCTGCACACTTAATTACCCGCAGAGTACAGGGCATGGAGAACGAGAGAGCTGAATGGAAGACTCTGGAGGTTGAACAAACAATAGAGCTGGATGTGATTAGAACTGCATTGGCAGAAACACAAACAACCTCGGCTACCACAGAGTCTGCAGTTGAGAGAGGCGTTGAATTGCAAAGAGGCCAATGGACCAACAGGAAGAAAGGAAGGACCCCAAGTTTGTTAAGGGGGGAAAGTGGGGGGCTCCTAAACTTTCTTGTTTTACAAACAAAAACACAGATTGTGAAAAAACCAGGAAGGGTAAAATTTAAAAGGTTTAAGGTTCGATCGTAAACTTCTTAGATTTATCTCCATTTCTTGTTTATTTTTATTGCAACCTACAATTTTTTTCTCCTTCAGATGTCTTAATACGTTTCAGGTCCATCGCATGTTATTATCTCATGTGCAGTTATTTTACCAGTTCTTCCATAAATCAAGTTGGTGCCTGGTAGTGCGATCTTCCGAACACCACATGGTTCTTTGCAAATGTACCCCCACCACCCCTTTTGTCGCAACCCCTATCAGACTATTTCCTGGTAAGTATCCTAGATATATGAATTCCACACAACGTACCAACCATTTGCACCTCCAACCATACCCCTACCCGTGGTTGGGATGGAGAGCATGGCTGGGACGGAGAGTATTTACGGTGGAGGGAGCGCAAACCTCTCGTGCATCACACCAACAAAGCCCAAAAGAAAAAACTAGTAGGCACTTTATCAAAGCCCTTCTTCTACACCAAGCTTTTAAACATAATCTACATATTATCAACCCCACGATTGCTCAAATATTGCATGCCGGTGATGGTTTACAGGTTTGGGGAATCCGCCGATCCGATGCATCAAAAGTATAATGCTAAGTCTGTTGACACGTGACAAAATTATGTACCAAAATTGGCGTCTGTGACCATCGACAGTCGCAATGTGGTCACCCAATATTCTATGGACCGAAAAGCTTATGGGTCATGGTCCAAAACCATACGCTAAATCCCATAGATTGAAGCAAATTGAGACTCGGTACATAACACTTTAGGAGCTCCAACAGAGAGTGCAAGAATGGAGGAGCAGGATACAAGGGAATGAGGTGGAGATGGAGCCCTAAACTATGAGATTAAGAACAAACCTGGAATCATACGTGCACAAACATTCACATGGCATTTACAGGTCCAACAAAAATTCAAGGAATCCAATTCACTTGAGCATCAATTTAGTGTGATTTAATTACATGCATCGAGGTCAGGAGAAGAGAGCTCGCCAACAATTCAGTGACCAATCAGCCGACCGAATTACCATCGAGCACCGAGGAAAACCCGGCCCCCACAAACATTGCCTAACCAAACAGCTCAAAAACAATGTTCATGGGGCCTCCCCTAATAACCTCACAAATTATGCATGTAATTGAGCTCCTATTGAAATGGATTTCTAGAATTATTCATTATGATATTTTTTTGGACAACCGTTACAACCAACCAGTAAACGCAATAAAATAGCCATGAGATTGAGAACAAACCAAGAATTATGCACACACAAACCTTCACACAACATTTACAAGCATTTATGGCCATTTACAGGCACTTCAAAAGACAAAGGTCATTCACACAATGTACTTCTAAGAACTCGTCATTTCTTTAGAAAGAACATAAAAGAAAGGGAAGAAAATATAACACCACGTCCTGTTTCACAAATATTTACCCGATCTCACAAATGCTGGTACCTCGACATCCTAGAACCAGTGCAACTCGAGGAGAATAAATGTCTGCACTCCCCTCTCAACAAAGCTCGATGTCGGTGTCTTAATCTGACCACCCAAAAAACTAATGCATTTGCTTACGCTTCCATGAATCTTTTCTTCCAACCTCTTCAATGTTTTCTGTACACAGTCCTTAGATGCCTGCACCAGATGAAAGAATTAAATCACAACTGGGTAAATTAAATCTTGATACTGAATATTTACCAACTTTTTTTGCCATTCTAGAATATATCACAACAAGGCTAAGCAATCCACCAACTGAATAACTCTTAGGAATAAACTAATCTTCTTGGTTGCACACATACATCATAGTCCTAGGAATAGCACAGCCCTAAGAAAATATATACATAAAGCATATACAGATAAGCACCACAAAACTACTTGCACAATAAGTTCACCATCAAAGAGCCTTTGAAATCCACCTTCTTTGACTATATCAGACACTTTGTCCTGCAATACACAAGTATCAAAGACTCAGTGAAAGAACGCCACCACTAGTTCAACCATAAATGATTGTATTTCAAATCTTGAGCCCAGGCTGCTCTGGCTCAACTCTAACATATCTCAAGCTTCAGCATCTCAAGCATACTCATTGCTGCATTGATATAGACAAATCAAAACGCACGTCGAGTTGTGATTAGATATAGGAACAGACATTGAAACAACGAGAAGGATGCTAACCTGGCCTGTACATATTGGTCCGTGACATTGCTGCAACTTCTTGCACAATCTCAGCATCCGATGGATGAATACCAACTCCTTTCAAAGCATTAGACACCTCCTTGTCTTTGTGAGTTAAGACGCAAAGCGTACCTGGGGCGAGCTTTCCATCCTTGCTTCCATCACCCAAGAATAAGAAACTGTGGTCTGACCTGTGGATTTGAAACCCATCAAAACCAGCAAGAGTCATGTCTGCCCATCATGTCGGGTGCGTTGCCTAGCTTGCCCTAACAGGCTCACCTGGTGCTTTACCCAACACAAATGGGCAGGGCTTGACCGTTCCATAGTACATTTTAGCAAACCGAACCAACTGAAACCAGTAAAAGCAAAGCCATGAATGTGCTAACTGCAATAGGAATCTCACTCTATTGGAGGTCGGCAGTAACCAGATTGGATAGGATTCAGGTCAAATTTGTAGTAATTTGCTGGTGATCGCAATTCAAGAATTTCCAACTCAAAAGAAAAAAAGATGAGGAAATATACTACGTGATGGGAGCCAGAGAGTGAACCACAATAGGAATTTGGAATCTGAAGGGCATATATACAAACCCAAGAGCTGATGGTTGCAACATACGTAATAGGGACTATGTGCATATAGTGCACAATTGACTCCCACAAACTGAGCCATATGGTCTTCTTCCACTTTCCACGTCGCCTTCACAGGTGCTACAAACAAAGTCTGGGGCGGGGGGCACAGTGTTTTTGGCTTGTGCATTCTTGTTCTATACAGCTTACTTAAAAGAAGGATGACCTCAAGGATCAAGGATTAGCCACCCAATCGTAGAGCGAAAGGTGTAGAAAGTGGTCATCATCATCATCAGAGAATGAATGCTTGTGACATCTGATCAAAAAACAGGAAAGAGGAAGAAGAGGAGAAGAGGAGAAAAAGAAGAAGTGGAAAGTGAGAATATCAAGAGAAATATATATGGTGGGCAAACTTGGGTGCAACTCCAGACGAGCTAGATGGGCTTCCTCTACCCTAACTGGATCAATCACAGAGAAAAAAAGGTGTGCCTCCTGCTGCTGGAGCCGGTACATCCAGCAGCAAGCTCCAAGCAAGAAGCTTCACCTCCTAGTAAGTAAGCTCCTTGCTGGAAAGCAACTAAGTCCCAGCCTGTTCAGAATTGCCCTCCTCCTGAGTCTGCCTTTGAACTGGAATGGGGTTGGAAGGTTGTGGGTAGTAGTTGTTCTTTTTGTGAGATAGTACTACTCCAACCCCCTCAAGCAGCAGCTTGAGAAGCGGCGCACTAGGTTGCTCGCTGCAGTAACGACTCTTGAAGCTTCCCCCGGGCACTACACTCCCCTCGTTATGTACACCCCCATTTTAATACTGCCTACAGGTGCGTCGTCAAGCAGAGAACTTCAAGGAAACTGCTCTGTTCGGGTTTGCAAGTGGTGTGAGACACGGGAGACGTGGTGTGCAACCTCTTCCTCGTCTCTTCAGGTAGCTGCTACTGCTGCAGCAGCAGGAGCAACTGCTGGAGCGTTGCTTGCTGCCACGACTCCACTCCGCCACAACCAGGTACGTGCAGGTCCTGCTCTCTCCGACCTCGTGGGTTGCTGCAGAGGCTGATGCGGTGGCGGCGATGGTGGCTACGGAGATCGACCACCAGGCTGAATTAGAGCTTCTTGTTGCTACTGCTGCTGTGACTTTGGGTGGTCGTTGGAGCATTTTGCTGCAAGAGATGATGAAGCACATCACTGATCTCTTATTAACATCCTTATTTTTGATCTGGTTCTTCTGATCCCTTTCCAACTTCCAACACGTTCAAATACAGCAGGAGAAGACAAAGCCAGAAGGTGATCAACAAAAAACCTGGTTGATTGACAAGGGAAAAGAAATCGGAAAACCAGAACCAAGGACGCAGCAGCAGCAGCAGCAAGCGTTTCTTCACAGTTAGAAGGATTGACTGGTAAATCGCGAGCCTCAAACTGTAGAGCCCTACTTTAGGACGACAGAAAGTATGTGGGCCTAGTAACACCCGAGGACGGGTGCGTACTCGGACTATGGGCCCGTTTTCGGGCGTTACACATCGTAAAGACCAAGCTGATTTCTTTACGGGGTGATACCCGAAGAAGGTTGGAGCGAATGGGTATCTATCTCTGCGAGGTGATGCCTGACGAATTTAGGAGCAAATGGATGATATCTTCAGGGGGTGGTGCCCGCGAATGAAGATGGTGTCTGCGAATTCAGGAGCAATTTGCGGGCGATGCCTAATGAATGTAGGAGCAAATGGATGATATCTCTAGGGGGGTGATGCGAATGAACAAGCATTATTTTGTTTTCTTATTTCCAAACGAAAAGAAAAAAGAGAAAAATTTGGAAATTAATGTGGAAAAAATAAATTTAAGGGAAAATTCAACTAATTTTTGCTAATATAAAAAAAAATCAGATTTTTGACATCAAAAAAAATTGAAAAAAAAATGGAAGGTGGTTGTGTGGATAAATGATCAATTCACAGCAAAATCCTTATAGGTGGGGTATGGACAAAAATAATATCAATTTTTTAGAGTTGGAAAAATAATAATAATGAAAAATTGTAACTAATTTTTAAAATGTCATTTTCCATAAGTAAGTAAATAAGTAGGTGGGTAGGTAGGTAAGGTAGGTAGCTGATTTTCATGTGACTGATCATAAAAATATAGTTATGAATAGATGGATGAAATGTGACCATGTCAAATGAAACTTTTTTTTAGATGAATTTTTATAAAATATATAAAATGAGTTGCGCACGGGTAATGTCATGTCACGCGGAGCCCAAGTTGGGTATTAACCCCCCCCCCCCCCCCCCCCCAAAAGAAAGAAAAAAAAAACAACATCGGGCAGCAATTAAACAAGTAATTCTTTTAGTTTTGGGTTGAAAATAAAGGGTGGTTTAGGGCAGATGACAAGAATTCAAAGATAACTTAGGCACGTTAATATTTATGGTCATGATAAAGAATAATTTCTTTGGGTAGAAAAAATAATAAATTTCAGCTTTGGGTTGGTAAAATTTCGGAAAGGGGGGGCAGATTATTAAAACAAATGGACACCATCCAAAAGAGTCGGATGCTGGCCCCCAAAAAAACTCATTCGGGCAGAAAATAAAATAATTTTGAACAATTCTTTGGGCAGAAAATTAAATAGTTTGGAGGAAACAAAATAAAGTGGGCAGAAAATCAAATCATTTTGAGCAGATATTGGGCAGTATTTATTTTTCTTAGGAGCAATTAGCAGAAATATGGGCAGAAAATCAAAATATTTTTTTGAGCTTCGGGGCTGGGGGAAAAAAAAGGTGGGGGTGGTTGTGGTAGGGGCGGATGAAAACAACACTAATAAAATACTTCTTAGGGCATTCAAGAAAAATTTCTGAGCATTGGGTCATCGGCACTACAGGGCAGCGAGTAAAAAATCACTTTGAACTTTGGCCGGGTTCAACCCGGGAAAATAAAAATGGGCAGAAGGAAGGGTAGTAGGGGCAGATGATGCTCTTCACGCGGATCGACGTCCGACGGATTAGGTTTGATTCGTCTATAAGGAGATTTAACAATGTCGGGGTACAGACAAGCTATTAAATTTATTAAAAATCCTTTTATGCCCTGGTTACTTGCCTATACATATGATCTGGGCATTACGCCCGTAAGGTCGCAGGCTGGAGGCTGTTTGACCACCAAAAACATACTGTAATGCCAGGCTGTTTGAACGTAATGCCAGGCTTTTTTTTTTGACTTTTTTCACTTTTTGTTACTTTTTATTACTTTGTTTACTGCTCGTAACTTTTATAAGTTACTTTTTACTGGTGAAACAGGGGTAAGGTTTGTTACTTTTTTACTGTTTGTAACTTTCATAAATTACTTTTTACTGTTGAGAAGGGCCAGGGTTTATGGGGTTTTCATTGTGCAAGGGGGGGAACTTAAAAGCGTGCAGGTTGATTTTTTTCCTTCTATTTTTTTTACCGTCGAAGGTTTAGGGGGGTGGAGTTAATGTTTTTTTTTTCCCTAGATATATGAAAAGGTGGAAGGAGGAGGGGGGAAAGGGGTACATTTAGGGTTTCTAGAAATTATTTTTTTCATTGTGGAGTGGCTAGGGAGGGGTTCACCAGGGGTTATTTTTTTTACAAATTCATCATGGGACGGGGGAAAGGGTGCAGGTTGATTTTTTTTTTGTACTATTTAGGGGGAGGGGGTTGGAGGTTAATGTTTTTTTTTGCCTTCATTTGACATGTGGAAGGAGGAAGGGAAAGGGATGATTTTTTTTTTTTTTTTTTAATTTTGTTTTTTCATTGTGGAGTGGCTAGGGACAGGGGGTCAAGGGTTTTTTTTTAATATGTTGAGGGCGGTTTTTTTTTTCTATGTTGAAAAGGGATGAGAGGGGTTCTTTTTTTTTTACAAGTTCATAGGGGTTAGGGTTGGTTTAATTAATTAAATCTGAGCTTAAATAAAATAAACTTAATTAAACTAACATAAATTTTGATATCCACGGCGTGGCAATGTACAATGCTTCAAAGCTTCTGGCCCAATATTTGATCCTTAAGATAAATGTGTGGCTGACTCCTGGGAAGCAATATTAGGGGTTACAAGTGTCGCGATACCATGCCATACGCAGCAGCAATCTCTCATGACTTTCACAAGTGAAGGGACCCCACATTATACCAGAGTTGCACACCTACTTCATGAGCAACAACTTCCTGTACGCAATTCCAATCATAGAGGAAGTGCAAATGTTCGACTATATACAAAAGAACGACGTGAAAAAAAATTCTATTGCCACGCAAGGGCCTGGGGTTATTCCGGAATCCGAACTTCTGAAAGGAGACTTTCTTTCAGCAGTGCAGCGGTCAAATCCAGATCGAGATCCTACGTAGTACTGTACCAGGAACTATCTATCGACACTGGACATACAATCTTTCAACAACAGAGTCTACTACAGCGAAGGAATTGTCTTAAGAGTTCCTAATTTGTGTGCAGCAGCTTCGAGTATAAACAAACAACCATCTGCAAATTTGGTTCAAGGTGAAGAAGAAAAAGCATAAGCCAGTTTTGCTAAGTTTCCACACAAGAAAATATGCGAAGTCCTGGAAAACATTCTTTGATCTAATTTCGTTTTTTTGTTTGTTGTCCTAGAAGCTTAATGTTGAACACCGAATTCCTACCATTATAAACACAGCTCTGCTCAATGTAATTTCCAACAGCTTGGATTCATGATTTGGGTTCACCACAACGCCATGATTCCCTTCCAGAAGCACTCTGCAATCAATTGTTGTGTGCATTCTCTAAACTGAAGATCCAAAAACCTGACTAATCAAAACTTCACACAAGTATAAAGTGGGGCTGTTGCAAATTCAAGACAGAGGCAACAGAGGCAACCTTGCAGAACTTTAACCACAAAAGTATTGTTCAGATAGTGGGTATTGTGGGCTACCAAGCCTTTAGCACCATAGTACAAGATGCGAGGCAACTTGAGAAAGGGTGTTGCCCAGGTTTCCACCAAAGCATCCACTGTCTTCTCCCCACAAGACCTGTAAGACCTGCACATTGAATGACTTCTGCGGCATTATCAAGATATAAAACTCATGAGCATCTTGGTTTTGAAATCTCACCGCTACTTCAAATGTTCTTTGCAAAACTTTGGTGCCTACCACACAGCTACATGCACAAACAAATCCTATAAGCATCCAATTATGTTCATTATTTTTGTGATCTCATGTTAACAATCATAAACAGTTCTACACCTCGATGATTGTGATTCAAAATCATTCACTCCTCCAACTACACATAACCTACAGTCAAATTTTGCTAACAAAGTTTTTCTCTAGTTCATAGACAAATACCACGTTAAAACTTCTTACATTTCCAACACTTATTACACCACATTCCACACTGTCCAAGTGTTCAATGTGTTGAAATTTCAACCTGCCATGACTCCTTACAAACTCCAGCAACTCCTGACAGTGGGTGGGCGTAGATAAAGCATAGGTTATATCTTCTGCCCAACATTTTGGGTAAACTGCATTATAGAACATGTGCATCCTCTAAGTTTCTGTTAAGTTTCTGGAAGCAACAGGAGGACTGCATCACAATGTTGGCTAGTACTCAAGAGACATCAGTAATGAAAATCCTGTGCAGTGATCACCCAAGCTGCGAACAAGCTTGTGATGAGGGTAAGCTTCATTTCTGTACATGCAAGTAGCTGCATGTAAGACCTAAGGTATACATTAACGCGACTGTTACCACATCCATTGGAACTCTGTTACCACATCTGTTGGAACATTTTCTAGTTGCACAGGAAATCGATCAAGTTGGTTGATTTGTTATAGCCCTAACGCAATGCAGTTTTAGTAGTTGCACCGGAAAGCATACCACATCATACAAGCTTGCTTGGATCAGAAGGTTCCACTATTTCTCCTACGCTCAGTGGTGAATAATGAAATCAATACTAGTTCTGGTAGAGCTTGCTTTTGTGAGCAACTGAAGCTTTTGTTTCAACCTATTTTGGAGACGAGACAAGAAGATGGTAGTTGATATAGCCTGAACTATTGACACTAGTTCAAGTTCTGAAGAAGATGTGCACAATGTAATCAGTAAACGAGCAAACAAGCAAGCATCCGGCTAATCGGAAACCCGCATTTCCTCTAGACTACCGATTCGCTCCTGTAAAGCACCATGAAATAGCATAATAGCTCTGTTTTAGCAGGTCGCAAAGTTTCCTTAAGCATCTCTACGGTGAAGGATCTGGTCACAGCGTTGCAGCAGAAGTCCGACAAGCACTTGCTTATTCGAATAAGGTCCTGTTTCGGACGAGAAAAAAAAATCTCCCTTAAAGCTACAACACAGGAGGATTGCGAGTTTCAAGAAGAGGAAAAAAAAAACACTCTGTAATCAGCTCCTTGGAGGCAAGAATCTGATGGATCGCAAGCACGCAATCCATTACGAGCGACTCTTTTATAGAAAGGAAAAATCGTGATACCAGGACAGGGTTAGCAGCATACATACCGTTAGAAGGTCGTTCATTGTGCCACTCTCGTTCGTCGTCACTTACAACGGCATGCCCTGCCTGATTTGCAGTCGGCTCCAGAATAGTCTTAGAGCTTCAGCTGCAACAGCTTGAGAGCTCTGTTTCTTGAATGAAAATCCTACGTTTTCACATTCATTCCCCCCTCTCTCTCACACAGATTCCAAATATAATTACTTCCGCCTACATATCAGACAGAGAGAGCTCCAGCTTTAACCCATGTAGCTCCGCCTTCCATTCGTTGCTGTTGCAGCCCTAAGAAACTTGCACGAAGATGTCAACCACAACAAAAGGAGGCATAAGTAATACAACATAGCTGACAGTCCGCGGACATATGGTTTTAATCCTAGAATCGTATTTTTCTGTGATTGTCTTGCTCCAGCATCCGGATGCATGCATCTGCCAATCGTGTGAAATTGGTGATAGATCGTCCCAAGGCCTTCAGTCCCATCCATCGAGCCAATTCTTCATCGCGAGTGATGTCTTTCAATTCCGGCATGGCCTTGTGCATGTCCGACGGGTTGCGACGCCAAATGGCCCAAAGAAGAATGCGGTATCGTTCACCCCGAATTTGACCCGGGCAATCAACATCGTACCTTCCTTCGTGCAACTGGACATTGCCTAACGCCTGCCCGTTGTGCAAAAGGTGGCACTTGGGACAACTGTCAGGTGACCGAGGAATGGAATTAGGGCAATCCGACCTAGGATGCGATCCCAGACATTTGAAGCATTGACAACCATCCAGCTACAGCGGACAATTTTGACTTGGGTGACACAAGTTTCTAGCATCGCTGTAAACACTGCACATGAGACAATTGGGTTCATCAGGAGCAGCAAATCGACGAAAATTCTTCAAGGATGTACGATCCTGGTTCATGAAGGAGGTGAGCACTGTCGCTCGCACCCTGAGCATCGGCAATGGCGGGGGGGGTTCCAGTGACACTGCCCTCGATTGTCGTAAACAATTGTCGCACGGTTGTGCGGCTGGAATTAGGTAGCACCGTTGGGATTCACCATCCATAGCCAGATGAAGATTGTGTCGTCGACAATTCTCCGTGTCCGTGAACCAAGCGTTGGGTTCGACGAACGATGAATCGATGTGCAAAGCTTCAGCTCTAGATTTCGCACTAGAAATCACTCTGCTAATACCAGGTTGACCGTCGCGAGCAAGTCGGCCCGACTCTTGGTGCAGAGCAGCAAAAGACCTAAAAGATCCACGATGAACGACGAGCCTAACCGATGGATAGTTGTACCCACACCCAATGACCCCGGTGGCCACCATAACACGCGCTTCGCCTGAGAGCCATGACTGCAACTGAGCCTTTTTGGCGTTTTCATCCAAATGGGCATGAAGATGGGCAGTCTTGACGCACGCCACGTTATTGGCGATCGATGCCACACGTTCGACAGACTGTCGTGTCAAACAATATACGATTGCCCTATCCGTCTTGGAAGACACATCGCAATCCCATTCGACAAGTTGTCGAATGATTTCATCGTCGACATCAACCACTTCATCGACGACATATCCAATCAACGGGCGCACTGTGGACATCCGGATGACGGTGAGCGACGTGGACATCACGATCTTAAGGTCGGTCTCTTGAGAGGGGGACAAAAAGGTTGTCAATGTGACGAGTTGGCATCCCACGGCCCACAACGGCAACAGGCGTTTCATGACTGGTCTGAAATAGGACAAAAGCAAATGCGCTTCATCCACAACAACACAATGAAGCTTTTGTAGATGGTTCAGTGTATGTGCGAGTTCGACAAACCTGGGAGTTGCTGCACGTTCCACTGATACGAACAAGATGGACGGAGGATTATCAAACGTAATCATGTCCGTGCCATAGGTTGCGTATCATAAGCCAGCTCGACTCGCATCAGCTTCATGTCCGCTGACAAGGATGCTGAGAGGTACCACCACGATGATGGTGCGACCAATGACCATGGGTGGAATCATGAACACGGCTGATTTGCCATGTCCAGTGGGCATGACCACCAATAAATCAAGTTTATTTTCCAACACTAATGTCACAGCCAAGCCTTGTTCCTTGCATGTCCACTGTTCATGGCCAAATCGACGAAGAGCTCGTAGAGCACACACTTCGTGGGTTTGATCTCGAGGTGGAGGCGGGATGGCCGGTTGAATGGGAGTCTGTGCGACTGAATACATGAGCGATGCGAAGAGAGACGCGCAATCAGATTGCAACGGACAATGGGTGTTGGGTCGGTCAATAATCGTCGATATCTCAACGATAGAAATACCTGACGGAGGTGGATCGACGGGGCTCCCGTTGAGTTGTAACAAGCAATGCCACGCTTCGGTGGCCAATTTGTATGTGTACATTTGTTGACTATCCATGAATCTATGATCGTTCGAACAAATGGCATAATGTTGTGCAGCCGTTGCTGAAGAATGCTTTGACGTCTCGTCGATGGGAAACTCCGTGCAATAGCTTTGCTTGATGGCGGCGCCAAAATAAGCGACAAGATGAGAATAATCCGCAATCCTTAGGTCAAGGTTTGCATACTCGAGGAATGCATTGGCCACCAAACGGGATACATCTTCGCCATCCATTGCGGCATCTCGTTGAATGGCCCAAAGGTTCATGTGTTGTTGGGCGGCATCGACATTTTCGCTCAGACCGGCAATGAACGACTGCACCGGCCTCACGAGCAACAAATATTCAATGAAGAGCAAATTCAATTCGTGAGGCACGAAATGGGGTATCAATTTGACAGGCGGCCCATCGTTGGCGCCCTTGTGGTATCTCTGGAAGGTCATAATGGTGCCAGCCAACCAATAGAATGTCCTATCAGAATGTTCTGTGTTGCGAATGAGATAGCTCCTGTACTCCTCGCCACGAGGAGGACCACTAGCAGTGAAATGCATGAGCAAAAATAACAACGCATGCATACGATCGGCCGCTCGCACCCACATTGCCAAGGCATTTTGATTCCATATGATGGATCGATCGTTGTCTATGCCTTTGATAAAAAGACCTCGAGTATGTCGATCGGTAAAAAGGTGGATGGCAAGATCCTGTCCATGACATTGAAATTCATTACAGGCATCGGATAAGAAAGAATATCCAACGTTGTCTTCGTTTGCCTTGTCGACAATGTTGCCTTCAGCTATCACCCGACGGATCCAAGCCGTCTAGAGTCCTAGTAGCAATTGGTTGTTCATGACTTTATTTGCCTCGCAGAGCAACGCTCCGACCAGGTTTCGCAATGTGTCGATGGTGATAGCTTGACCATCGATCGTGCAAGCCATAGGACCAATCCGAACGAGTTTGGGGATGTCCGAGCCATCGCCCAACACCATGCATGAAAGGCGCATGGTCTCTCGCAGTCTGTTGAACGGTGTGTCCTTGGCATTATCACGAACGCAGGCCAACCACTCGTCAACTTCACACCAGGGGACAGCCAGGTGATCGGGCTGCCACGTTGGACGCACGAGTTGCATGAGGATTGTGCATCTCCACCAATACTGGAGAATGGCCACGTGACCTCTCACATGTCGAACATGTTCGAAAGCGAGGTTGGTCGACGAAGGGTCCAACTTCAAGCTGCTCACGATCAAGAACCTCATTATCGGACAAGCAATTTGTGGCTCTTGCTGAACGACTTGACATGTCGGCGGTCGGCAAATGTGCAGCAGCACCGTGTGGACGCGCACGAGATCTTCATCATCCATGTCTGCATCTTGTCGACCTCGGATATAAGAGACAAAATTGTCCAACGCATCCCCGATATCCGAATGCAAATTGCCAAGGACATTCACAAATGGCTTATCATCAACCGGGTTGTTATCCCTGGACTGGACCATGGTAATGAGCAGCTTGGTCATCAGCGTACAATATTTCTTGAGGGTGGATGGCACCCAAAGCTGGTTGAGCCCCACCGTGGCCACGAGGGAATCTTCGAGAGAAATGACCAACCGCGTGAGATGATATGGCACACGACCGATGATGGTCTATGCGTTTTCCAAATATGCTCGGACCATCAAGGGCAAGCGATCCAAATTGAATTCCCCGCCGATCAGGGTCGGGAGCACGCTTGCTTGCTGGACGTGGTCCAATGGCGTACCCACTGGAATGATGTGGTTGACGGCTAGTTCGTGCCAATGAGAGATTCTGAGCCATGGACTCAATTCACAAATGGATGGATTCCATGCCACGTTCGATGTCGAACATTGGTGGGCATGTAATGAAACGTGCACTTGCTCCTTCAGTTGCAGCCCCACCGAATCACCTGCAAGCTCCATATTCTGGTGGTCGACACCAAAATACGCAGTGTACCCGACCTTTCTGAAAAGGCGCTGCACCTGACACGGTTGACGACTGGCATGAATTGGCAAGAAAAAATGGTTGGCATGACGATGATTGCCCATTGTCTTCCTGGTAGCAGAATAGTACGCACATCCATCTGCCTTGCATCGATATCCATTGACGACCGTGATCCCCGGGACCACTGGCAAAAGCTCCAGAGGTGGAGATGTGGTATACCTTTCAAGGCGAGGGTCTTGCAGCGGGGTGAACTCTATCTCCTCAAACAACGATGCGAAATCCATAACAGGCGGGATCATAGTCACACGATGCTGGTGACCGTTACAATGTCGTTTGGGAGCTCTACGATTGTCATGCCCCAATAAATGGGTATGCACCTGGCAGGGCTTCGGCTCCAAACATACGTTGCAAACCTTGCACAACAGTAAACGAATGCCATCCATGATGTCCAAAACTACAAGGCCAACATCACGGAGCAGCTTCGATGTTTGTTCGACGGGCGGCTGGATTAACATGCCTAGGGACATTGCCTTTTGCACGGTGTCGTCAAGATTTTGATTTAGGGCTGAATTATTTTGCTGCGCATGTTGCACTTTGAAATGGCACTGGAGGTTATCGCTGCGTTCAAATGTGCTGTTGCAATAATCAACGGGGCAAGGATATTTGCCGTCAATGGATCGATTGACAATAATTCGACCAGTGGCGGTACGGATCTTACAAGTTGATTGATGCACCAATCGACGATGTCCATCACGTTGATGAGAAGCCGCAAAACAAATGTTACACTCGGGGCATTCGAAATTGGCCATGAATACCAGTGCACAATATATAGATGTTTCCAATTGATAATGAAAGGTCAATATACTAATAACTCGAGCCTCGTCAAAGCGACCTTAAACCTGCATACATAGGAAAATGCATTTTTTGATGTTAGTCTACGCATTGATTTTCCCCGACACACCATTTACACAAGATGACAATGTTCAAATGCATGCATACACCAAAGATGTCTGGTCCATGTGCTTACTTGGTCACATTGGTGGAATAAGTTTGCACATATATGGAGTTGGATTTGCGATGGCATCCAACCTCGTAGCTCCTACAAAGTGTGGAAGTGTGGGAATTGAAAGATGAAAACAACATTGATTATATACATACAACAAACTCCAAATGTTAAGACCTTTGTAAACCAATACATCCTAACCCTATGTCTGATATCAGGGGTAGTCATGCAAATTTTGTTACAATCTCATAATTAGAACAAGTTAGAATTTGTAACATGCTGCATGATTCACAAAACAATTTCTATTCCTAGTGATTTTTCACCGCACTTGAAAGCCACAACAACAGTAACAACAAATGAAATTTTGGGAGGGAAACAAATGCAGATGCTGGTATAGGTTGAGGTTTAGATACCTGCACTTGCTCACCGTGCTCGAACAAGATGGCATGTGTGTGGAGTTTTTGCTGCAATGCCCCCTGCCAACATAACATATGCAAAAAATGACAATTCAAAAGTCTGTAATTTAAACGATGGGCCAACCTTGCATAAAAGATTCTAAGATGCATCTCTAAATTTTACATGGAGCTATATGTTAGGTCGCTCACCTTAGGAATAAGAGTTCGGTGATGTGAAGCGTTATGCTACACACGCAGAACAGCTTCTGGTTTTCCAAATCATGAGATTTTGCAAAACAAACTCCTACTGCACACACCAATAAACTGGAAAAAATAAATCTCCATCCCCGTATGTTTATTCTGTGCCCTATTCCAATTTCATCATGTTTGAAGGAATTGATAAATGACGTGGTTAAATGTACTTTGGCCTTCGTAGCACGTTGCGCAGCCTTTTTATTGCCATCCATGCATATATGCTATTTATTTTTATAAATGGAATCCAATTTTTGTAAAAAGGTAAATTACTTTGTGTTGGATTTGATGCGATTAGGTATTCATTACAATATGGGTGCCAACTCCTCGAATATGGTTAGGAAAATGTTGAACAGAGTTTCAGGTATTTAATGCAGGCTGCACAAAAATCTTGTGTACCATATATGTAACATATTTTATAATTTTTGCATGTTGCATAGATTGACCCATAGAACATTTCCCCATGGTGCTACCACGTGTCATTTTTTTGTAATAGGGCATATCACACATTATAATTAAAACAAATTTTTTTTTATGGCAAACAGTGGGCAAATTTGGGCTTGAAGTCCCTTTGTCCTACCACTCCACTATATTTTTCAAGAAATTTTCCGGCAAGCTCATTCGGTGCCTTGTTGAATAGCTTCGCTTTCCTTTTTTACTCTAGTCAATTATAGCAACATGGTTTGCATCGTTTTGTGTTTTTTGTACATAGTCTAAATAGTTGTGTTTGCATTATATTTGGCTTTTGACCACTCATCAAAATGTCGTAGAACCGTTTTTAAAATAAACATTGAACTAAAGGGCTTACAAGGGCTATTCGACGAGGTAGGGAAATTTAGGGGCGGGAGGGGCGAATGTGGCGGCCCCATGAACATTATTTTTGAAGGTTCAGGGAAAGTGTTGTGATAAGAGGATCCATCACATATGCAATCACATAACATTTGCGGACATGTTTGATTCATGGCCAATTTATCTTTTGTATATTTGGTCGGAAACAGATGATATTTTTGTTCCCATCATTCAATAAACATTAATTCATCCTCCATCCCAACAAATCTTGCGTGCAAAGTTGAAAATGCGATGTTTGTGATGTAGTGCCCCCTCCCAACATAACATATGCAAAAAATGACAATTCAAACGTTCACGGTTTGGATGTTGGGCTAACCATGTGTAAAAGATTCCAAAATGGATTGGTGAAGGGTACATGGAAATATATGTTGTGTTGTTCACCTGAGGAACAAGATCTTGGTGTTATACACCTCTATATTACACTTACAAAATAGCTTTTGGTTTTCCAAATCGTGGGATTTTACATGACATATTCCTCTTGCACACATTAAGAAAATTGAGAAAAAATGAATGTCTACCCCCCGCCCCCCCCCCCCTTGTTTGTCACATGTCCTGTTCCAATTTCATTATGTTTGAGTAAATTGATCCATGATTCAATGAATTGTACTTTGGCCTTTGCATGACGTTGCACAACCTTTTTATTATTGTCCATGCATATATATGTTATTTATTTGGATAAATGGAATCTAATTTTGTAAAAAGGTAGATTACTTTGTGTTAGATTTGATACGATTATGTATTCATTGCAATATGGGTGCCACCTCTTTGAATACGTTTGGGAAAATGTTGAACGTAATTTTAAGTATTTAATGTGGCCTGTACAAAAATCCCGTGCACCATATATGAAACATATTTTATTATTTTTACATGTTACATAGACTGACCCGTATGACGTTTTCCCCATGGTGTTATCACACGTCATTTTTCTGTATCTTGTCATATCACACATTGTAATTAAAAAAGATTATTTACTTTTTACGGTAAAAAGTCACGAAATTTTTAGTCCAATTTGGGTCTTCCTACCACTCCACAAATTTTTTTAAAAAACTCTCAATGCAAGCTCACTCGGTGGCTCGTTAATTAGCTTCCTTTTCCTTTTTTTTTCAATGTACTCAATTATAGTATAACTTCTCCTAACATAGTTCGAATCATTTTACGTTTTTGTGTGTAGTTTAAATAGTTTCGTTGGCATTATATTTGGCTTTTGATTACGCATCAAAAAGTCACCATTGACACAATTTCGTAGAAAATTTCATAAAAAATAAATCACGAACTCGAGGGCTTACAGGGGCCATTGGGAGAGGTTAGAGAAGCATATGGAAATTGTTTTTGGGGGGGGCGGGGGGGGGGGTTCAAAATCGCGAGCCATCACATAACATTTACGGACATGTATGATTTATGGCCAATTTATCTTTTGTGTTTTTTGGAGGGAAATAAATCTGATTCTTGTTCTCATTGTTCAATAAACATTTAATTCATCCTCCATCCCAACAAAGCTTTGTTACAATTAATGCTTATAAATTAAAAGGATATGTGATATATTAAACTTTGTGCAAGTGTGAAACTTTAGTACAGTTTACCAAAAATGTCCCAAGATATTTACTAATTAAAATCAACCACGACTTGACACGATCACATATTTTAGATATGCCATACGCCATTGCCATAATGATCCTTTGGGCAAAACAACCCTAGCTATCAGTAGGTCGCCGTAAAAAATAATTCTTGATTTATTTTATGATGCGGCTTAAGTCATTCCATACAAATTCATATTAAATACCTCTTTGATGGTAAAGATTTTCAATTTGACAAGTATATTTTATCCATTTTCTCCAAGTTATTTTTTAATTTCCCCAGGAGAAAAGTTCGTCCACCCTGAACCCTAAAACGAGATTTGTGGCTGCTATGCCGGTGGGTGTTGGGTCATTCAAGCCCAGGAAAATAAAAGGGGGGAAATTTTATATGGCACAAATTTTTTTTCCTGTTTAACCAAGCAATGAACATCCTTGGTGGGCAAGAGTGACTTGGGTGATTTTTTAGCCATTTTTTGGACCTTTTTTGTAATGAAAATAAATAAATTACCCATATGTAGACCTAGGCCCACCCATTTTGTAAAAATGCTACAGCCCACCTCAAATGACAATTGCCAGTAACAATGGTAATAAATGTTGGGGGACCCTCCCCCATTGGACCTATTTGAGGAACTTGTAAAGAAAAATGAACCCTATGTACCTCAGACAAATAATGCCATGTCAATGTAAATGCCATGTCAATGTCTGCTACTGCTAGTGCCTTGTTTATCCCCCCCCCCCCCCCCCCCAATGTAGTAGGCTAAGTAGTATTCAGTTTTCTGGGCAGCTTGGTCTACAACGTTAAAGAACAACAATATGTTAAGATCCTGTAAATAGTTGAACTATCCCAGATCAGTACTGTTTTATTTTCCAAGTCTCATACTGTGACTAGCAATCATTCACTGTGTTTGTAGTTGCTGGAAACAACTAGTTGGTCCCTTCTGGGACCTGGAGTGGAGGTAGGCCTAGCGCCCAATATTAGGAAAGGTATTAATATTTTTACTGTCGATGTAATTAAGGATTTTTCATGTAATTATGACAAAATCATTCAAGTGCTGTGAAAGAAAGGCGACCAAAAAAAATAAATCTTTACTTTGAAAGTGTTTGAAATGATGCCACATGGCACTCTGATAAACAAGCCAGCAGCAGCTGCAAAATCACTGGCATACATAAGTCTTCTTTAGCACCTGGACGCCTTTTGCAGCTGATGTCCACAGACATGTCTTTGATGGATTCAACTATACAAATGAGATTGGAGGGTATTTTCACAAGAGCCCTGTGAATTATATGGTCTTGGACTTATTACGCAACTCTAACTCACCTTTTTTTTTTTCCCAAAATAAATATTGCTGCTAGTGAAAACCGGCATGTAGGTTGAAATAGCCTATCATTGTGCCCTTTATTAGTACCCAACATATTTATATTAAAAAATTCCCCAAGAACATGGCAACACTAGTTTCAATGCCTTGATTGTTTCGATAAAAAAATTGTGGACTCTGAGAAACTTTTTCAAATTCCCATCTATCAATTAAGCAGTTTCAATGATATTCAATCAGCCAACAAGCACACAGTGACTTGAGAGCCTTTGGGTGAACCCAAGCTAGTCCATTTAAATTATTTCTAAACATTACAAGTATCCCATGCTTAGACTAAATCAGGGTGTCCGAGTTCAGATTTAACATTTTTTGGGCTTAATATGGCCACTAAAAGGCCTCATTCAAAAAGGTCAAGGTACCAACATGGGTGCTGGGGTTCACCCTGGCCAACTTGTGGCCTACACTGATGACCGGTTGGTCACCTTCAGCTTCTTGAGTGAGGTAGGGTAGTGGCCAAATTAAAACCCAAGAGATGTTAGATTTGGAATCAGAGCCTGTGATTTTTGTCTAATCATGGGATATTTGTAATATTTAGAAACGATTCAAATGATTTTTTAAATTTCGACCATGGCACCAATGTTGGTGCTCCTTCATCCAAGGCATGTATTTATAATGTTTAGAAGCAATAATGTTTATACCACAGTACCAGTGCAGGTGCTAATTCATCCAAACCCCTGATTGAGGCCTCTTAGTGCATATATTTAACCTGCAAAATCTTAAATTTGGAATTGACAAACCCAGCCCATTAAATATTAAAACTAGCGATACTTGTAATGTTTAGAAATGATAAAATCAATGTTGTAATCTATATAGAGCATCAATACCCACAATCAGATTTGGATAAGCCTTATCCAGGAAAAACATTTGGACAAAAATATATATATGAGAGTGTTGTTGCTCCAATAAAAGACAACGCCTACTGTTCAAAGTTTTCATTGTTGTTGGCACGCTCTGCATGCGCTAGCAATATATGCATATATTTGCATTCTGGAGATCCCCATGAGGTGGGGTATTCATTAAACAATGGTGGCCACAATATTATCTTTGGAAAACGCAATAGAGAGTCACCATTCTTAACCCAAATTTCAGATAAAAAGCAAATTCTTAGCCAATAGACTTGCAGTACAACCGGTGGCGGCTTGTACCAACCACCAAGAACATTTCATTTCATTGTTCGATAAGTGGTATGCATTGGTAGTCTACTGTAGTCAATGTTTAAAAACCCAGTCTTCAAGCCAGATGCAGATCTTCTTCCCTTCCAGCTCTGCGAGTCTGCTGGCATCATATACAGCTTTGCTTATTTACAACCCAAGAATGCATCCTATGGCTGTTCATCCTGCAATGGTGGTTAACAGTCTTCAACATTTTTGGGATAAAAATTTGTTATGATTTTCCATTTAAGGGCATCTCCAGCGATGCTCAGTTTGTGACCCTGAAAATATATTTATGGCATCCAAGTTTTGGTTGTTTGCAATTTTTTTCCAAAATACCTATAAAACTAGCACTGAAAATGGGTGGAAGGGTGCTAATAGCGACCCATCCGGACCAATCAAACTATCCAGCCAATCAAGAGCAGGTGTGAGGCTTTGTTGTGCCTTTTACCAGCCTCAGCAAAATGTACAAGAATGCCCGGCCAAAACCATTTTGCTGCAGCAAACCAGCATGTTTTGACTTTTCTCATCTATTTTAATTTCAAGAGCACAGCGGTCGCGATAACATGGTAACCATTGCGATCGACCGATTGGATGGGGTAGATCATTTCCAAACATCCGTGGATGTAGTGGATCATTTTCAATCACCCGTGGACGAAAGAGATGATTTATATTCACTCCATAGGGTGGATCCTTTTTTGGTAAGGCATGGACGATGTGGATTATTTTTGGTCATCCACACATTATTGAGATCACTTTTAACTGCCTGGAAAAACACCAATTGCGCAGATCATTTTCATTTTCCCAATGCCCCTCAATCACGTCCATCGTCGATACACAACCCCAATATGGGGTAGATTATTTTTGGTCACCGATACATGGCTCGTATTGGTATTATTTTCTATACCATGCCTTAAGGTATGATCCGCTTGCATTTGAAAGGGACTCAAAGTTCGAATGGGTGCCAAATATGATGGCGGAACCAATGCGATTTGTTGGAATGTTGACATCATTGCCAATGAAAAGTTGACACGTCACATCAATTTATGCCCCCCCCTTGGCTGGAGAAGATTGTGCCTACAGTAGTCTCCCGCTTAAGTACGCAACTTGAACCTACATGGTTTGTGCGTACTTAGCCAGTAGGTGCGTACTTTAGATTTGCAGCTCCCAAGTCGCTCACTTTTGGTAATCTACTTTACAACTACACAATACCTACTGAGACAGAATCAGATTACCTTGTCCCTTATGGCAAGTTCGGTGAAATGTTTCCATGAAGTCTCACAAGTTAGGACACGTGGTGGACATTCTTGAAAATGTGGGACCAAATGAAAGCTAGGTACATTATTGGGTGGTCCCTCCTCCCTCAGAGAGACAGAGCCACGAAAGAAAAAAACTACTTTACCTAAACTAAGTTGACATCCGAGAACTTCTCCATTTTCCTTTTTTAATTATTCCTTTGTATTGTACATTTTCAAAATATTCTATGTGTTTGTTAATAAAGTTTTGCAGTGTTTCACCACTTTACCCGATGTTGGGGTGATGCACCTGTCGCGAAGCATTTCTATTTCTTAAGTGGGTTTTGTCTCTTCTTCTTTCTCCTTTTTCCATTTTGAGTTCTACAAAAAAGATCCCACTTGAAATCTGTGTTTTTTGGGTGCTCCATATTAAACCAATGTTGGGCGGTTCTCTCCTTTTTCAAATAAAAGAACTAGTGTGTAGGGTTGAGTACCTGAGACCCTTCACAAGCGATTCCCACAAAATCAAAGAACCAGTTCAGATCCTTGACCAGCAGTTCTCAAAATAAACCCAAAACTAGAGGTTCTTCTGATGATTGTAGTTGAAAGTCTTATGGAAAATCAAAATTGCTTCGTGGGCCGTCAGTAGGAACAGGTGTGTCAGGGATCGGTAGGTTGAAGGCGAGTAGGTTGATGCTTGCAGATGGTTGGTGTTTGTGTAACGTGCAGAGATGGCAAATTGGTTGGTGGGAGGGGGCAAAAAGGTGCTCAACAGGCCGATGCAAAGCTCACCAAACTCACTCGATTATCATTATATATTGTAAAGGAAGAAAGTTCCTTCCCCTGAAGCTGTCCAAGGTACTAAAATAGTGTAAATTGAAAGGACCCAATCAAACGTCACCTTCTGGGTCAATCACTGACATTAGTGAACCAAAGGAACTTTTTTCATAAAAAAAAACAAGATAACATCCCAAAATAGAGGAAAATGTTTCTTTCTGGTTTCTTTGATCCTTTAAAAAATATTAAAATAAAAATGTAGGAAAGTTTTTATTTAAATGGTGTGATTAGTGTTTCTCTCTTTCTAATTTTGTGGTGTAGTCGAAGGGGTAATCCTCCATAACAAAGGTTTGGCCAAATTGGGCTATAAACAAGATATGAAAGTGGAACGATTTAAGCATTCTTCTATATTGTTTCCTAACTACAGGCACCCAACATAGAAGTCTTGGGATTTCTTTCTTTTTCTTTTTTCCCCCGAAACTTGGTGATAAAACCCGCAAATTTCACTTTTTCTCAGTGAATATTTTCTTCATCAAATATATAGTCAGAACATCCCTATAAAAAGTCGTTCATAGAAGGATGGAGTCATTTCTATGAAATTGTTACATTAAAAAAAACTATAAAAGGATGTTCATAAAAACACGGAGCTAGAAGTGATGATTCATAAATTAATTGTTTTCAACTTTTGTGATGTAGACAAAACCCCAGATCATACATAAAAAAATGGAGACAACCATGATAACAATCGTCTCTTCTTGGCTAAGTAGCCAAAAAAATCTCACAAAATTAATGCCCATGGATACTTCTGACAACAATTTGATTCCCAAAAACCATGGGATTTTAGTGTTCATGTTTTAAATTCTCACCTCAATGTGAAATAGATTCCTTAATTCATTACCAAATTATGAATATCGTGTACGATGCATAACAGGACATGGACATGTGAGAAAACACAATCAAGATGACTTACGTGTCTCAATAACAAGTGTACTTGGGCCGATGAGTAGGCATCACATTATGCAATGGCTTTTTGTGACCCCCACCATCTTTAAAAAAAAATGTTCAGCCCAAGCTGTCTTCTAAATAAAAGCCCTATTCTGAAAAAAATTCACTAATCCTCATCCGAAACATGTCGGACAACTTGATGTTGAAGAACATGCTTTATTTGAAGGGTGATACATAAGGGTAGAAAAGTTGATATGATTCATGCGTTAAATTTTAATCAATGTAATATCAAAAATTATTTTTTATGTCAACGTAAAAATTTAGTGTTAATCAATATAAATATGATGGACATGGAAAGGCACACATTAATTTATCTTCTCGTATCCATGGTTGGCGGGTACTTACGAAAAGGGGTGAAATAATTTTAAAGATAAGTTATTAAATGGTTATTTTAAAAAATGAGTGGGAGATAGTTATTAGGATAAGAAATAATCATTAAGGAAAGAGGTTAGGTTTAGGGTTAGGCTTGAGAATGAGATAGTTATATTTGTAAATGTCTTTGGAATTGTTCAAGCATAACCACACAATGGGTCATGCAAAATCAATTGGCATATTTGGCTTAAACTTGGTGGGGATGATAGCCATTTTTTCCTACATCTTCCCACTATTTTGGCTACAAACAAAAAATGCCTAGAAAGGAAAACTGAAGTTCCGGCTACTCCCTATTGTTATCTGAGTGCGAGAGGGAGGGGTTAAGATAGTGTGTAAGATAGTAAGATGATGCGTAACCTTAAACCCTAGTGTTACTGTATTGTGAGTGCGCACCATTAATTGCGTTGCCTGCCTTGGCTGGTGAAGGGCGCCTGTAGAAAAAATCGGATTTAATGTGATCTCACTGCTACCGAGAAGGTTGGCCCATCACGATGATCGGTCCACGTGGTTTGAGTTTTAGGGGTGGGGTTGCTTAATAGTACAAAACTAAACTTGGATGGGGAAAAAAGATCCGTCAGGTCATCTCCACGGTGGTGAACAAAGGCCCAAAGATGGGATGACTTCAGGGAAAGTTCCAACATTTCGTCGGGCTTCGATTTAGGGTTTGGGTGGCGCGAGCCTCCTCAACGGCTCCTTCGGGGGAGCTTCATAAAGGAGCGTCGGGCTCTTCCACAAAAGGGGGCAGTTTTAATTCATTTCAAATATATATTTATATTCCGAGTTTTTGCAAATTTCCATGGTAGAAACAACTTACATATCAGTGAGGACCTACTACCAAAAAATGGTCCTTAAAATCAAGAGCAAATTCAATGAATTCCTAAATATTTTGCTAGCATGACCTGAAATGCAAAGCATATCCTTTTGCATGTAGAATAAATGTTGGAGGTCCATGTGTATTAAAACCTACCTTAAAAGTATCACATAAATGAAAGCTTACCTTAAAATTATTCATCCATCTAAATATCTTTCTCTCACTACTGACGTTGACAATGTATCATTGATTAGACGCAAACTCAATTGACAATCACCATTAAAGAGGGAACTCCTAACATGAACACGTCCAGCAAAGGTGATCGGATGGGTTTCCCCATGTCCATAGACGAATGATGTAAACCCACCAAACTTTATGACAACAAAACACAAGAAAAGAGGATGGGAGTGAAAAGAAAGAGGGTTTAGGGTCAAGTGGTCATAAAGCTCAGAGGCCCAAAAGAAGGGGGGGGGGAAGGGAACATTTTCCCCTTCCATTTGACCTATACCTATTTGGTTTTTCCCGTCACAAATATGGTCAAGAGCCAAATTTGGCCTCACAAAAAGCTGGCCAAAAGCCCGTTTTGAACTACCCAGATTTGATGAGAAGCAAAGGCTTGATTGCCAACCCCCAAGCCCCTAGACGTTGGTCGATGCCAAATTTTAACACGTTTCACATTCACTTACCATAAAACGGCACTACTCAAGAACTGGCAAGTGTAACAAAGGCAATTTATTCATGAATGGGGTCAAAAAGGGGCCAAATAATGGGAGATGGCCAAAAGTGATGCCAATAACACTAACCGAAGTGGCAGTTCATAATTAACCCCAGTCCATCATTTCAAAAATATTTGCCCTCATCATTTCTGTGCTCCCTATGTGCGAACTCGTAAGTATTTGTTTACTTTTTCGCGGGCTTTTGATTTTTCAACCTTTTTACACCTTTCGAATGGGAAACCTCCCATTTAAGATGGCGCCAAAGGGGGGTCTTTTTTCCTGATTTGGCGCAGGTCGATTGGCCCTCACCCTTTAAAATGATTTTTCCCCCTAGGCCATGAAATCCCAGGATACCCCCGCACTTTTCCGTCGAGTCTATTGCGTGCCCATTCCAAGAATTTGGGTAGGTAAGTGCGTGCCCATTCGATGGAACACTTACCTACCCAAATTGAATTCGAAATTATTTGAATCCCTCTTCACACACAGCCAGCAAGGGAGATAGTAACCCAACGACCTAAGAAAAGCCCATTTGTTCAGGTGCCGCCTTCTCATTGGTGCCAGTCCGGTGGACTCCTCGATCTGGAGGCGCACAACTTCTTGGCGCGTTCTCATTGGGCGATAAAATTGAACGTACAACTAAAAAGGTCAGCTACAAATGGCTGATTCGAGAGGCCAAATAACGACGTGTCAGCTCTTGTGTGGCAGGCCCAAATGGGGACAAATTTGTTGCCATGCCGGTCGGACAAAGCAGGTCCATCGGTCAATGCGCCCAGAAATGGACCGCACGGGCGAGGGCGCGGCCGCGGACGGGGGAAGTTAATGGGTTGCAAGTTTCCCGCCTTCCACATCACCTGCTAACTGGCACCCGTCAAGAGTCCTGGTTCAGTTAGTACCTTGTTTAGTAACTTTCGCTGGGGGGTAAGTAGTAAGATAGTAAGGTACATCAAGGGGCCACGGTGAACCAGCAACTGCCAATGCAGCATGACGGATGAATGATAAGTGTTCTAGAAACAATTTTCTGTTGGGCTCCAGTTCCATAGCTAACCATGGTAGTTAGCTCAGTTGCCCTTTTTTTCTACCTACCTACTAACAACCCACAAGCAGGTTGTTATTAGGTAGGTAGTAAAAACAACCCTTTCCCATGTATAAACCATCTACTCAACTAGTAATTTCCTACCTACGTACCTACCTATGTATGAGAGCTATTTCCTACACAATTGGTTACTGAGGTGAATCCAAACGTTAACCTAGTTTGAGGTTCATCCACAACTGAGTATATAACGGGCATCCAGTGGATGGTGCGCTAGTGGGCGCTCGTTCTTGTGAGGTCACGTATGTTGTTGTGCTTCCCAAAAAAAATTTAAAAAATAAAAAATTACTGGCCCGACTTCGAGAGAAGCTTCCTAATCGGGTGCGGGTTAACTTTTCTTTCTTTATTTCCTGACAATGTTGCTTATTAATGTGTGCCACCAACGGGTTTTTTTTTCTCTTTCCCCAAACCAATGTTTTTTTGGGGGTCAATTTTGTGATATAGCCAACCTAACCGTCATCCATAGGCGGATTTAGCCTAATTTGATTACAAGATAAATATGATAATAGTAAAAAAAACATATAATATTTTTGGCAACTTACTGGAACCACCAGACACAGATTCTTTCAACTTTACTTAGTTTATTTAATTTTTAATTTTCGCTTTCTCGCTGTATTTGACGCGCTCCCAAGTCACGGGGGTGAAACCCACTTGAGGGTCTCACCAAAGTCAAGTTGCGGAATCGAGACTTGGTAGCACGCTCCCGGCTTCCAACTCTAGAAAGGGGTAGAGGGTCGAGTTGGGAGCCCCGGGATTAGACTAGGAAGAGATCAAGCTTTTAGATCACACGAACCTGCGTCACAAACCAACACAAGTTGGTTAGAATCCATTTGCACTCTTTTCGTGTTGGGACAAGCCACGGGGACCCGGACTCACTTGGACTCATCACATCCTTGGCTCGGGAGTATGCCACCACCATACTCCCTATAGTATACTCTGCGCCACGTTGTGGGGACTACACCCAAATGGCACAAATTCCCGGGACTCCTGAAATGGAGTCCCGAAGTTGTCCCGAAATCGTCCCGGCGGGACTCCTGGAACTTTGAACGGCCATAACTCCCGACTACGGAGTTGGATCACGACGAGGTCTGAACCAAAGTTGTAGCCCAGATCTTTCCAACGACGTATCGCACTCCCAATTCGGACTTCGGTAAGAGGTCGATTCCCGACTTTTAGTGGTCGGGAGTCAAACTACCAGTTTGACTCTCGGTCCTTCTTTTGCCCATAACGTGGGCGACAGATGTCCAAATGGGCAATGCGAGGCCATTTTCGATATTTACGCTTCAAGACCTTTCCAATGACACCAAGAACACCCCAATGCGAGGTGTTTTGGGTCCTGCTGTCGAGCTCTAAACATTCGGGAGTCCCGGAGGACCCCAAATCCCACTTTTTCCAAGTGTTGGGCTTCACCTCCACACTTGGCCAAAGTAGGGTTGCGACACTCTACCCCACTAGAAGAAAGAGGTCAATGTCCTCATTGACACTTAGAATTTCCTTTCATATAATTGCAATTGCTTTCTTTTGGATCCTTGGCCATTTTGCCAACTTTGTGGCTAGTCCTTGTCTCAAGCTAACTTAGGCGTCCCCAAGTTTCCAACACTTTCTTGACAAGTCCAAGGGTGTCCTCTCCGGGACCCTCTCCCCTTGCTTCGTCAAAAGACTAACTAGCCTAATTGACGAAGCTCCTCATTTGGGAGGAACTTTTTCATTCTTCCCCTCATGAGGAGCTTAAGTCAAGTCTAATCTTGACCTAAGCTACTTGACATGACTCCTTTCCCTATCCCGCGCCTTGGTCACAACAACCAAGCCTTAACTAAAAGGTTTGCTTATCAAGGTACGAGAAGCAACACCTAGGTTTGCCAAACCCAAGTCCCAAACTACACTTAAAGTATGTGAGCGGGGTCATGACTTCCCGCGTTGGCCACACTACAAGCCAACCCTTCGGGATGCACCTCAAGGCATGTGCATGTCCCTGCAAACTCACCTTGCTTGCCTCCTCTTTTGGGGTCAAGTTTCCTTAACCCCAAACTAGGAGTCCGATTTTGATTTGAGCCTACGCAGAATAGTTCCATTTATCCATGCCACAACCCTATTTGCCTTAACAATTTTTCTCCATGATACAATCTCTTGGAAGTTATAATGCCCTTTTTATTTCGCTTGCAACTTGATGTGGTACATTTTATGGAATTCTCCCCCTCTAAAATAAAGGTGATGCCCTCATCACGCTCTACGCCTTTTCTTTGCGGGTCTAGTGTGAAATTCTTCTATGGCTTCTTGGGCATGTTCCATATCGGACTCATTCACCCAAGAAGCCTCTATTGCATGGTAACCTTTCCACTTCACTAAGTATTCCCGCTCTCGTCCCCTAAGTTGCCTTGATTTGAGCACGGCCTCAACCTCAAACTTTGGTTCATTATGAACCAAGTCCGGCGGAGGCCTTGAGTTATGCTCTCGATTAGGCCTTGAGGCATCGCGGGAGACCGGCTTCAAAAGGGACACATGAAATGTGGGATGAACTCTAAAGTTTTCCGGAAGTTCTAACTTATAAGTGTCGGAAAGTTTCTTTTCCAACACTTTGAATGGCCCCGCATATGGGCCTAAAAACTTATGACTCAAACCTTCCGGCAACCTAAAATTCTTGATGTTCAACCACACTTCGTCTCCCTCTTGAAACTTCACTTCTCGTCGGGACTTGTCCGTAAAATCCTTGTACCTTTTGTGCGCCTTCTGCAAGTTAGCCTTGGCCAACTCCCATAAGCGCTTCCTTTCTCCATCCAGCTGCGTCACCATTGGCACTTCCTCACTGGTATCAATCGAAGGTTGTCCTTGCGTTGCCCAAGTCATGGGCACAATTGGTGACCTTCCCGTCACCATTTGAAATGGGGTGGACCCAGTTGCGGAGTGTTCCGAGTTGTTGTAACAAAACTCGGCTAACTCCAAATGGTCCACCCAATCTTGTTGATCCACCGCCACATAATTTCTCAAGAATTGTTGGATGACCAAGTTCACCCTTTCGGTTTGTCCATCGGTTTGGGGGCGGAAAGAGGTGCTCATCTTGAGCTCCGACCCCATTCGCTTCCACAAGGCCCGCCAAAACTTACTTGTAAACTTTGGGTCTCGATCCGACACTATGTCTTTTGGAAGCCCATGGTGTTTGAAAATGTGGGAGAAGAATAACCTCCCCGTTTCTTGTGCCGTTGCTTCATCCTTTGTGGGAATGAAATGTGCCATTTTGCTAAATCGATCCACCACAACCATGATGGCATCGAATCCCTTTGAAGGGGGCAGACTTACCATGAAATCCATTGACACACTTTCCCATGGCCCTTCGGGAATTGGCAAGGGTTGCAACAAACCCGCTTACTTCTTGTTGAGGGTCCGGTTTTGTTGACAAGTTAAACAAGTCTTCACGTACTCTTTAGGAATGTTGTGGTGCGCTTGGCACCACCATGCCCCGCAAGTGGTCTATCATGACATTCCTTCAAAAGTGTGTCTCGCATCTTCCCTTCCGGCACATAGAGTCGATTTTGCTTGTACCACAATAATCCATTTCTCAAATGGAAGTGGGACTTGGCTCCATTTTGGATGCTTTGCCTTGTCTCCTTGGCAAAGGCATCCTGGCGGCTTGCTAGTCTAACTTCCTTTTGAAGTTCCGACTCTCCAACACACACCATTCTAAGTTGGTGTTTCCGGCTCAAGGCATCGGGAACTATATTCTCTTTTCCCGGCTTGTGCCGGATGTCCACATTAAACAAGGCCAAGGTGTCTTACCACCTTTGTTGTTTTGATGACAACTTGGGTTGCGTTGCGAAGTACTTCAAGGTCACATTGTCGGTCCACACCACTACGTCTTTGGAACCTATGTAGTGGCCCCAAGTCTTGAGGCAATGTATGACCGCCTACATCTCTTTCTCGTGTGTTGGCCACCTTCGCTCCGTCTCACCCAACTTCTTGCTTTCAAAGGCCACCGGTCTTCCTTCTTGCACCAAGACTCCCCCAACCGCAAAGTTGGAGGCGTCGGAATGAATCTCGAAGTCTTTGTCAAAGTCGGGCAACTTCAACACCGGCGCCTTCACCAAAATGCCCTTCAATGTTTCAAAGGCTTCGTCGCATGCTTCACCCCAATCATAAGTGACGGCGGACTTCTTCAAGAGGTTCGTCAAAGGGGCCGGTATCTTCGCAAAGTTCTTTATGAACTTGCGATAATACGAGGCTAATCCCAAAAAGGATCTCAAGGCGGGAACGGACTTGGGCGGCTCCCAATCCAAAATTGCCTTGACCTTGTGCTCATCCATCATCAAGCCCTCTTGAGTTATCCTATGTCCCAAAAAGTCTACTTCCGTCACCCCGAATTCGCACTTCTCGAACTTTGCATACAACTTGTTTTCCCTTAGCCTTTGGAACAACTTGCGAAGGTGCTCCGCATGCTCCTCCAAGGAGTTACTATAGATCAAAATGTCGTCTATGTAGACGACCACAAAATCATCAAGCCATTCGCGGAATATGTCATTCATGAGGGTGCAAAATGTGGCGGGTGCATTGGTGAGCCCAAAGGGCATCACCATGAATTCGTATGAGCCATACCTTGTGCGGCAAGCGGTTTTCTCTTCGTCCCCTTCCGCTATCCTTATTTGGTAATACCCGGAACGTAGATCAATTCTACTAAAAACCTTGGCTCCCGAGAGACGGTCAAATAGATCATCGATGCGAGGTAAAGGATATCGATTTTTCACCGTTGCCTTGTTGAGTGCTCTATAATCAACACACATCCTCAAAGTCCCATCCTTCTTGTGAACAAAAAGGACGGGTGCCCCATATGGCGACTTGCTTGGTTTGATATACCCTTTTGCAAGGAGTTCTTTGAGTTGAACTTTTAACTTTTTCAACTCCTCATGGCTCATTCGGTATGGGGCCTTGGCGGGAGGTTCCACTCCCGGCATCACTTCGATCGCATGATCAACCCGTCTTCTCGGGGGCAAGTCTTCGGGCAACTCGGCGGGCATCACATCCGGGAACTCTTCCAACACTCGCCTTATGCACTTGGCGGAAGTCACCGACTTGGTGACCTCCTCGGGCTCATACTCGTCCAACACCCGCATCACACACATCATGCCAAAACCTCGCACACATTCCTTCTCAAAAGCTTTTCCTACCATAAAGCGGATGGTTGGATCACCCATACAAGGAACCTCATGTGCCTTGACTCGCACAATCCCACTTTTAGATGGGAATCCAACTATCCGATTATGTCCTTCTATGAGCACATTGTTTTGGGTGATGAACTCCATCCCCAAAACACATTCCATTCCACCCAAGGTGGAAACCAACAAGTCCAACTTTCCTCTCCAATTCCCCAATTGAAGGGGGACTCCTTTCGCTTGTAATGTAGTTGGATGGGGAATCCCATCCGCAAAATGCACCTCAATGGGTTTGTTTCTTCTGTCTGTTACTGCAAGAAACAAACAGTTTACAGTAGATGTGTTTTGTAGGGCTTCTTGACGTTCTCTACTTTTTGTTTTGTGGGTTTCTTTTCTCGTTGTTGAAGTCTTTTTCAGTTTTTTTGTTCCTGTTCCGGAAAGACCTTTTTCGGTTTAGCTGCCTTCCTGCCTGTCCGCCTGTGCGTGGGATTTTTGTAAGACCAAAGGAGATGAAGAAGAAGAAGAAGAAGCAGGAGACAAACAAAGAAGGAAACGAAGAAGAGGGATAAAGATGGACAGCTGACAAGGACAAGAAACAACTCTTTGTTAAAAGGGTTGAACTGTTCCCGTCCCTGTAGCACGATTTTAGAGCGTGCAGATGTTTGAACCTCGAGAGCCGTCTGCTTTTGTGCAATGGCGGCCTCCAGATGTTTTGTCCTTTGTCGTAGTTTCCTTTCATGCAAACCTTGCTGAAACCCTATAGATTAGACCCTTGTGGAGAGAGAGAGAGAGAGAGAGAGAGAGAGAGAGAGAGAGAAAGAGAGAGAGAGAAAAGAGAGAGAGAGAGAGAGAGAGAGAGAGAGAGAGAGAGAGAGAGAGAGAGAGAGAGAGAGAGAGAGAGAGAGAGAGAGAGAGAGAGAGAGAGAGAGAGAGAGAGAGAGAGAGAGAGAGAGAGAGAGAGAGAGAGAGAGAGAGAGAGGAGAGAGAGAGAGAGAGAGAGAGAGAGAGAGAGAGAGAGAGAGAGAGAGAGAGAGAGAGAGAGAGAGAGAGAGAGAGAGAGAGAGAGAGATGAGAGAGGATGAGAGAGAGAGCATCTTGTTCAAAATTCTGTTGCAGGGGTTTCCTTGTCCGAGGTTTGGGTCATTGCTTTTGACCTACAGCGCCGCTGATTCGGAAGGCAATAGCAGCTTGGTGCCCATTCGACATCTTGTTGGGGGCGGGCGGTAAACGCTCTGTGGCGCGGTTGGGATGCCTCCATAGCGATCTAAGGTGTCGTGGAAGGAGGGAGGCAGTGGGAGAAGAGCGTTTGAGTTTCCAACACAAACACAAAAAAACTATAGTGTGATATGGTGGGGTTTGAGGTGGCGGGGGGTGAATGGCGCTAGGAGACTTTGTTTTGTGTAGGCAGCGATCCCTGGAAAGCATTTCAGGCGGCACTTTAGGTCCCGCACAGCGCTTGCCGTCAATTTCGCACCAGCTCATGGACGACCACCTTACTGGAACCGGGCGAGTGGAGGAGGAGGAGGCACAACACACTGCTGAGGAGCAGCGCCGTTGGGGAGGAGGAGGAGTAGAGGCGGCAGCCAGCGTGCCACACTTTTCGCATAACCTCTACCTTTCTGACTTGCGGCATGATGCTGCAGAACCAGTCACGTTGGCTGGGCCGTTGGAGAGTGGCGTTGTTTCCAAGTGGAGGATGAAGGACAGGTTGAGTCCTCACATTCCCCTATCACTGTCCTCAACCTTTCTGCATCTTTCTTGATTAAACAGGCCTTTATTTGTTGGTCAATTGCAACCCCATCTCTTCCAATTCTCCCTCGTTGTTGTATATGAAACCTTGTTGTTGTTCTCTGTCTCTGGTTGTCTGGTTGTAAGCCTGGTATAGGCAACAGACTACATCCTCCCTCTTTTTGTCTGCTTGTTATGGGCACCTGTGCAGGAGATCTTGTATTATGCAAAGACGACAATTGATTGGACATTGCGAAGCTGTGTCTATTTATAAAGTTTGCCCTGCATATCTTTCTGTAGGAGTCACTCTGAAGCCATGTCTGTTGATGGCTACCATGATGGGGAAACACTGTCTTTTGATGCCTTTTGGTTCACATGGTTGGATTTCTGTGTGAATGAGTGACCAGGTTATCTTATGAACCAGTGTTGCAGTTCGGAAACAGTGTGGAATTTCTGTCTGCTGTATTGCAATGTGACTCCAATTTTAATACTTCTTAATGTCGTCTTTGAGAACCATGTCTGTTTTTATTCTGTTATTGGCCGTTTCCATGCTTGTTGCCCTCACGGAGTCTTCTAGAGATAATAGAGCTAGACATTCATAATGTGCTCATGGGTTTGTTTTGTGTTTTGCTTTTAATAGTGCGTCAATGCAATGGATAGGGTGAGAGCATTAAGAAAGTAGGAATCCATGAACTTGCACCACATGTTTCTTGCCCAAATTTCCGAACCACCCTCCATGCTCCTTCTCAAAAAACTTCCCAATTTCTGAAAACCTTTGTGCTCAGAAACCTGTTGGGCGGTGGCCTCTAGTTTATGCTTTCACTGAGAGTTGATGTGCATGTTCCAATCTAGCTTATGCCAATCCTCAGGAAGCAGTGTTAGCTCTGAAAAGTTGTTGTCAAGATAGTGTTGTTGCTCTTTGTAGTCATTACTTTCTAACTACAGTCCAAGATGGAAAACAGGTTGTGGCACTCAACTTTGAGCATATCTTTTTTGTCATATTGGAGGCTCAATGATGTCTGTGCTTGCCACTCAGTTGAACTTTAATATTCATTGGACCCTAAGGCTTTTTATGTTCAGATTGATACACTTTCTCTGATTAGATTGGTATCAACCAATCCTGATCTTATCATACCCTTGGTAGTTTCTCACATATGCAAGTTGTTATGTGTTGTGGCAGATGAAAACAGGGTGCGTGGCATTGGTTTTGTGCCTCAATGTTGGAGTGGATCCTCCAGATGTCATCAAAATATCGCCCTGTGCACGAATGGAATGTTGGATTGGTGAGTCTTGCCTACCAGTATATTTGGTTAGGGTAGGGTGTGAGAATAGTGCAGGGGAACTAGTCTTAGCAAGATTTGTGAGACCCTGGGAAGGTAGTTCTTACTGGCTCTTGGAGGGATGCGGATGATATTTTCTGTAGCCACTAGACCTAAGCCTTGTGAATCTCAAACTTGTATGAATCAATCCTGAGCCTTGTGAATCTCAAACTTGTATGGATCGATTCATTTCGCATTCTGTGTCATGGTTTGTTCTTTAGACAAAGCTTGGAAATGTCAGCTTCGTTTCTTTGGATCTAAAGACCTTGCTGAAGGATCAATGATCGGATTGTCTTCCTTCGGAACAAACTTACTAACCTAAGAGATCTGTCCTGGATTCTTTAGTTTTGAGCTGATATTGTCTGATGGTAGGTGTTGGCATGGTCATTACAGTGGCAGCCTTTTCCAGATACAGGCCAATCTTGGGCTGCATGGCCGAATTGGATTTGGGGACGCAGGTGACATCACCACGCGAAAAGCAGTTGCATCCTCTGGAGAATGTGCATTCAGGACAGTTTGCATTCACATCGAAGGAGTTAGGAAAGTATGTGGCCTACTTCTGGTTGTAGAGTGCACACCCGAATGTCCATCTCAATCTTGCACTTGACTGGAAGACAGGCGTTGGGGCAAAAGATTGGGAATCCATCGCCAAGAAAGAGAAGCCGGATGTGTGGCCTGTAATTATAGCCGTCCAAGTTTTTCTTTTCAAATCAATAGTATCATTCTAGTGTTTTCTTGTTTGTTTGCATGGCAGTTTTCTTTGTCCAAGTGCCTGTTCTGCTAGAAAAGTCAAAACGAGCAAGCGAGGGTGTCATTCGCTCCTCAATAATGTCAGCTCAAGGTAATTTGCTTTTGGGCGTTCGATTTGAGTGCAGGGAATGGAGCTTGAGCCCAGGCGGTTGGAGGAGGCTGTGGGGTCAATACATAAGGAGATGCTCTACTCGAGAGACAGGTAGGATGGTACAACATTCCCATCTATGGACATTTTTAGCTGTTTGCTTTCTTTTGAGTTTCCTGACAGCTGCTACCATATGCTTGCGGACCTGAGAGAAGTCTGCATAGTGTCGAGGGTGTACGTGAGCAATGCTTCCCACTTGTGGTTGCATTGGAGAAATGCATTTGTAAGACATCTTGACCTGCAAAACATTGATTGCTCAAGTTCAAATTTAGCGGTTGAAGAAAGTGGATGTGCTTGCTTTATTAGCTCGTTTCAAATAGTTGAACTGGCTGGTAGTCGAGGGAGGACAGCAGCCGGCGAGATATCAAGATGAGCTTGAGGTTTTAGGGGAAATGTGAGTTGTTTCTGCCCTCCCTCTTTTCGGGACTTCTTCACTACTACCTATAACTTTGTTGAAAGTATCTGGCGACTCTGGTGAAGGTGGCCTCACCAGGATTATGTGATAACAAAGACCGGCGTGAAGCTACACTGAAGTAGTATTATAAGATTGAATCTGGCGTGCTCTTCTTCTTCCTCCTTTGTTGTCCAAGGACCCATTCGAACCCGTGAGGAGAAGTAGGGTTGGGCATTTGATGATCCCAAGGCTTCTCCGACAGTGCCTGGTATGTGACCTCCATATTTGTCAACCCCGTGTTCCTGAGGGAAGGTCGGGCTTGCTTCGTCATCCAACTCTGCCCTTTTTAGTGTGCCCTTTTCTGGGTTTTGGGTGGCATGTTTTTTAGTTATCGCGGATGCACACCTCCTGACCGGCTGTATGGCATTACAGACCGCTCGATCAGTGATGATCGCGGTCTGTAAGGGCCAATTAGCGTGTAGGAGGTGTTCACCTTCGATTCTTAAAAAATGGAACCTCACGAACCCATCATCTTAAATTTCTCGCCCTTTGTATGATTCCCTCCGTGTTTGTCAACCCTGTGTTCTTTAGAGAAGGTCGGGCTTGCTTCATGATCCAACTATCCCCTTTTTAGTGTGTCCCTTTCTGGGTTTTGGGTGGCATGTTTTTTAGTTATCGCGGATGCACACCTCCTGACCGGCTGTATGGCATTACAGACCGCTCGATCAGTGATGATCGCGGTCTGTAAGGGCCAATTGGCGTGGGCTGTATGGCATTGCAGACCGTTCGCGGTCTGCAAGGGCCAATTAACGTGTAGGAGGTGTTCACCTTCGATTCTTAAAAAATGGAACCTCACGAACCCGTCATCTTAAATTTCTCGCCCTTTGTATGGTTCCTCTCAATATTTGTCAACCCTGTGTTCTTGAGGGAAGGTCAGGCTTGCTTCATGATCCAACTATCCCCTTTTTAGTGTGTCCCTTTCTGGGTTTTGGGTGGCATGTTTTTTAGTTATTGCGGATGCACACCTCCTGACCGGCTGTATGGCATTACAGACCGCTCGATCAGTGATGATCGCGGTTTGTGAGGGCCAATTGGCGTGGGCTGTATGGCATTGCAGACCGTTCGCGGTCTGCAAGGGCCAATTAGCGTGTAGGAGGTGTTCACCTTCGATTCTTAAAAAATGGAACCTCACGAACCTGTCATCTTAAATTTCTCGCCCTTTGTATGGTTCTTCTCAGTATTTGTCAACCCTGTGTTCTCGAGGGAAGGTCGGGCTTGCTTCATGATCCAACTATCCCCTTTTTAGTGTGTCCCTTTCTGGGTTTTGGGTGGCATGTTTTTTAGTTATCGCGGATGCACACCTCCTGACCGGCTGTATGGCATTACAGACCGCTCGATCAGTGATGATCGCGGTCTGTGAGGGCCAATTGGCGTGGGCTGTATGGCATTGCAGACCGTTCGCGGTGTGCGAGGGCCAATTAGCGTGTAGGAGGTGTTCACCTTCGATTCTTAAAAAATGGAACCTCACGAACCCGTCATCTTAAATTTCTCGCCCTTTGTATGGTTCCTCTTAGTATTTGTCAACCCTATGTTCTTGAGGGAAGGTCGGGCTTGCTTCATCATCCAACTCTCCCCTTTTTAGTGTGTCCCTTTCTACGTTTTGGGTGGCATGTTTTTTTAGTTATCACGGATGCACACCTCGCACACAAATTGTTATTACCGTGCAAAAATGTGCAACAACAATTTTGAGCAATGCAAGAGCTTTGCACTCAATGATATATTTCAGCCGCACATAAATATAGACTTAACTAATATGAAAGTTGCATCCTCAAATTTCAATTTTACAACAAGGAACGATTCACGTCGATCAAGATGTTTCAGAGATTCATCTGTGCTTAAGCCATGCTCGAGAACCAGATATTGATCAATCTAGCACCTCGATGCTCCTGTTAATTACCATATAACCAATAAACGAAAGAAAGACCCACCACCATAATCAAGTGAGATAGTGCAATATTTGGAACATTGGTATTCACACCGGTGTTAGGCAGATAAGACCAGGGTCTGATTGGTCATCGAAGATCACAAAGCTCAACGAGAAAGAGCTCAAAAATTACCATGACTGCAGATAATGTCATATTTGGGTGTGATGCCGAATATAGGGCGAGTAAATCAAAAGACGGGAAAAGTCCAGCAGCCTTAAAAACCACCAGTAGTTCTACATGTCATTTCTTTCTTCATAACAAGGTGAGGAATGACCAACCAAGACCCTGAGATACTTTGTTTTTAACGTCCACTTTTTTAGCCAAGGACTGACATTCAAACAGCAGAATCAATCCTTTGTTGTTTGGTGAAGCCCTCATATAGATATTATTCATCACCTCGAGGGGGTGTGTCAGATCAGTGAGGGAGTGGTGGAGTAATGGAAGATCCTCTTTGTGTAAACATGTTACTGCACCCTCTAGAAACTTTGATCCATATCTTCCTGCTCGACCCACACAAAACACTCATCCACTCAAGTCAAACTTCAACTCTGCAACAATTTGCTGGGTGCTTGATGCATAAACATCCTGCATTATAGTCCTATATGTTTTCCCAAAGAAGGCCTCATATAATAGTTCAAAGAACTCATTCAAGGGTTGAAGAAAGCACTGCCACCAACCTAAAAACAACCAAAGCAATTAGCATCTTGAAATAAGAATACAAACACCATAGGTGTCGTGTAATTTTGTTTGATTTCAGCCACAGTCAAAGCTTGCATAGAAGTGCACACAGATTTCTCAAGAGTGGAGAAGGTTTAGCGCCTAATATTAAGGTTTCATCCCATCCCCACAACATCATTAGCCACCAAAATATCCGACCCACTGGCCACATCATCAAAGAGGGCTGCCTGCCGGTAGCATTCAATTCAATGTATGCAACTGGTAAAAGCCCATGGCCCCCTTCACTAGCCATTCAATTATGAAAAAAAAAGCCTTACGAAAAAAACTAACCCCCTTCCCCCTCCTCCTCCGTCCAAACCCCCCCCCCCCCCCCCGCCTCTCTCATAATGAACCTGTAAAAGAAGCCATGCTATCTCAAAAATGATAGAATTGGCACAAAGGTCACAGTATGCACGTACTCCTTTGAAACAAATTGACATAAACACATGTAACATTGCAGAGTGACCTAAGTAATCAATAAAGAAAGTTTTGATTCTAGAAGCCAAACAAATGGCGAAGGAAAACAAGGTCACATTCAATATTGCTCTCAGGTGATAAAGTTGCAACTAGTCAAGAATTGCAATTCAAAGGTAGCGTGTGCATGAGCATGGTAGGCCAGTTGACTTCCCTGGGTTTCGGCTATCTTACATTCAGTGGGGCCATGAGCCTTCACTGGTTTCTCCACTACAAAATTACACTTGATGCATGTAAAACAAAACAAAAAATGACTGCAAAGCCATTACAAGTATTTTTTTTCGAAATTTTTACAACAATAAACAATCTTCATTTTTTTGAGCTTTGCATTGCTTTTGCATCAAGTATCTACATCGCAATCAATCCTTCGCAAAAAGATTAACTACAATACTATCACAAGCATTTTTTCTCACCATGCTGACAAAAATGAACGATTACTATTATGATGATAAATCTATTCCTTCTTGTCATCAATGTCGTCACTAGGCGTTTCATATATGTCGTCAGGATGCGTTTCAGGGATTTCGTCACCATGCGTTTTGATAGTCATGAGCATGTTTGGAGGTGGATTGCGAACCAGATCATCAAGTTCTGGGAACCATTCTACGTGCATTGGGTGATACACTATAAAACAACGTCCTTGATATCTTTCTGTGGCTTCTATGTATGCCAGGATGACAAGATGGTCAACCACCCCAAAATGAACATGGGCCAAAATGTCTGGCATTTGCTTTTCCCACTCATCTGTGGCAAGGGCAGGCAACTTCTGCAGGTCAACAGTTAAAACGTGACCATTCTCCTCGTATTCCCATGCATCGTATTCCCCGGCCCATAAAAACTTGAGGATGTTAGTTCGAACATTTGAGGGCATATCCATCAATTTGGTGGCTTCAGGCTCTCCCATCTGCAAAAAATACAATTATAAGACTGAAAATATTTTTGGAACAACTGGATAGAAAATTGACGCCTCTTAGAAGACCATAAACGTCGATAAAAAATTAACAACAATTCATGATTAACAGAATGCCATCAAAAGGACTTTCTATGCTTTTAAAAAAAAACAATTTCGCACCTTTCTAGCTTCTGAATTGTGCACGGAGAGAACAAGGGCTGTGCGATTCAAGTATATATCAACGACCTGCCAAAACAACCTTTTACGGGAATGATTCAATGAGTCGACCACCCTGCGCAATCTTTTATATTGCATTGAGTTACCTTGAGGTCTGTTTCATTGAAGGCAAGAAATCTTCGCCCACCTCCAACGATACATTCGGGATCATAGGATCCTCAGAGCTTATTTACCTTCTTTAAGGTGAGATCTTGGCATTGCGAAAGATAAGCCCAAAATCTCATGCACATTTTCTTTTAACTACGGTTGGTAGAAAATGCTTTACGTGAGATCTTCCATTTTAATTCCAACGCAATCTCCAGCACGATGCAAATCTTGCATCCAACGGTTTTGGTCGCTAGATTATGTCCAGAAATATCAACATGAACATTACCAAGATTTGCCAATAAACACGGCATGCTCAATGTTGGGCAGAGGGAATGGGACGCAGGAGCCGCGTAAAATATCTTGTAATCCAGGTTGACTTTTGAATATCGTTCGTGTCTCAATCCAAATGCTCGTTAGATCCCGTGCGAACGACAAATCAAACCAAGGGATGCGGTTATGCGCAATCACAAATTAAAGCAAAGCGGAGAGGAATTATTGTAGCCACCTGTACAAAATCTTATAAGTATTATCGATCTACTTACATATTTGAAAAACCAAAGTATAAGAAAAAAAAGAAACCCAAAAAAACATTAAAAAAAATTAAAATAAAGTTATCCAAAGTTACAAATGCCCAAAAAAAGGTCGTAAAAGAAAAAGAAAAAGAAACATACAAAATGAAATAAACAACAAAAATTGTCAGAAGAAAAAGAAGGCGAAGAAACTACGTTTTATTTGAAAACTCAAACCCCCTAAAATTTAAAAATTGACCATGTAGAATTGAAAAGGAAAAATACACAACAGAGAAATAGTTTTTTGCAAACATCGTAGAAAATGAAAACCAAAAATGAAATAAGAAATATGAAACCAACCTTTCCAGCAAGCACAACAAATAAAAAAGAATAATATAGAAAATAACAAAACCAAGGGGAAAGTATCTATAGAAACCCCATGAAAATGGAAACTTTACAACTCTAGGAAACAAATATTTAGAAAATACTAAAATTCCCTTTTAATTTGTTACTCTCTTACTTTATCTTGTGGGTAATCAAAATTTGTTAAAGTGAATTGTGGATCATTGCCAATCTGGCTACATCGCAAACTTGGAGAAAAAAATGTTGTCCAAGGTTTAGGGCGTCCTTTTCCTTGGGGGAAAGAATTGCCCCAAAAAAAAAAATCGAAATATAGGGATTTTTTGCCGATTTGAAATCACCGAAAACTAAGAGATCAAAGGAAAAATCAAAACCAAGAAGAATAAAAAGAAACGTGAAAAGGAAAAAGAAAGTAAAGGAGGCTTTTACAGATCTGATGTTGTGTGCAACCTCCTGATTGAACAATAATAAGCACACCTGGTTTATGATGAGGGTATTAGTGAAGGTTGAAAACAGCACCAACAAGTCTCGGGAATAGAAGTCTGGCCTTTCTGAGCGTTTGGCCAATCAAATTGGCTTGTTGTAGAAAACAAATTGAACCTGGGAGGCATCCCATCCATTTAATAGGAGAGGTGCCTAGCAAGGATGAAATGACTTGCCCAGATGACACCACTCCCGTAGCTCTGTATGTGTGTGATATTTAGCCATCAATCTGCATGCTGAATTGATGGCGGAAGTTTCAGGACCTACGGCGAGCAAGATTGGTGCGAACGAGCCTTGTCACTGTGTGGATGGTCGAACTTTCATCGGATTCTGGCTGTTGACTCGTTTCCTTTCACGTGAAACTAACAAGGTGAAGGACACGTGAGAAAATCTCTCACACACTTTTCTTGCAACGTGCATTCAGAGTGGGGAAAAACAGCCTTGTGGGTGATCTTCCACATTGATTGCATACGGATATTGACCACATAGTAATTCTTGCATGGAATGTTTCAGGTCGTTGGATCCACTTCAAAAGACGTAAAATTTTCATCTCACACTATTTTGAACTCTTGTGGTTTTGTTGCAACCTCCTTGTTTTATTGCATTTTGCGATGCATCTCCAATTACTTGAATTCTGGAATATTTATTGTTTTTCCATTGAACATATTTCATTGTAGTTCAACAAGATGCAATGTTTTTGTCCTTCGTGATGAATGGAATATTTCACATGAAATGTATACAAATTTTGATTCTTTCATGGTTTCCTTCTAGATGTTTCTAATAAAATGATTTCCAACAATTGGTTGGATGTTTTTTAATCTATTGACCATTTGTGCCCATTCATCCAACATTTAATTTTCATCCATGATTATATCCATTTTCCCACATCAATAGATTAAAGACTCAAGTTAGCTCTAAGTTCAACGTTTTTCGTTCTTGTGGTGAGAACAAGCCATTATTTATAAACTTGGAAAAAAGAAAAAAGAAAAACTTATGCATGAGCAACTAACAAATAAATGGACACCCAGCTGAAAACGAGTCAAAATGGTAATCCAATGAAGTGGAAATTATGGGAGAAACAATGATGCCCAAATGAAATGCAAAAGGGAAAATAAAATTTAATTAATGGCAATTGAAAAAAAAATGAAATGTAGATGAAACCGTGTTATGTGTCAAAATAATGAAGTATGAACGTATAGAAAATGTTTTTACAGAATGTGAATGTGCATGTTGTTGTAGATGTTTTGGTAAAATCCAAAAGCCAACAATTTGATAGCAAAATTTTATAGTTCCAAATTTAAATCAATTCCAGCTTTATAACCTATACTAGAATAACCTTATAAATGCAAACATTACAAACCATGTACATATTGGGTTACGTCATCATCAAGACAAAATCTTTAAATCTTTCAAGCAAACAACGAAAATTGAAACAAATTAAATGAAAGAAGAATTTACAACCTCGTATTGAGCTCGAGAATTCTCGCTGTGACCAATATGCTCCCCAATTGGACTCAAATGGAAAGCTTTCATAACTTTCAAGCCACCAAGGAGTTTAAAGGAAGCAATGGTGAGGAGACACACGCCACCCTTGTTATTGCCAACAATATTTTCAAAACATTGGTATTAGAACAAAAACTATCTAATTATTGGCAACAATATTTTTCCCAATGATATCAAAACAGAAAGTATTTATTTGTAAACATTGAAAAGGGATGCTTGGAAAACACAAAAGGGCAGCGGTAGAAGACCCAAAAAAGACATTGCATGAAACCTTCTGTGTTTCACCAAGTCCCATTTTGACTAGTTACTGAACATGTGATTGCCTCAAATGAGAGACAACTTGATATGAAAACAACGAAAGAACACGAGGCAAAGAGGGGAAAAAAAAGTCCTTGCTGGAACCCTTCACCAACCATAATGGAAAAAAGGAGGGTGAAAAAAAGAAAGAAATATTGCTTGAACCCCTCTTTACGACCACAGAAGGGGAAAAAGGGAAAGAAAGAAAACTTGCTTGAACCTTCACCTAAGTAGCAACAAAAGCAAAGAACGGGAAGAATAAATATTTTTTTTCCTTTGGTATGGATGCCCACAAAGGCATGGATGAGGGAAAAAAGAAAAAACCCTGATTTGATGCCTCCAAATGCAGTTAGTGATTTAAGCTATTTTTTGAAATCAGTTTAATATGTCAATAATGTTTCATTAGAGATCTTAAATAATTTCCAATATTAAAAAATCCAATTTAAATCACATTAATAATTTAATTGTAAACATGTTATAATGTCATGAATTATAAATCATTCAATAGACTTTCTTTGTCCTGTTAAACATTGTCAAAGAAAACAAACCAATAAAAGTATACAACCACCATTCCATGTTTTCTCTCGAAGGGCGAAGATATATTAAAAAATATATATATTAGCGACAACCAGTATCAATTAACCTTGAATAATTATATACATTGGGAGAGCGAACTTCTATTTGGGGGAAATTTCCAAAGTTTTAGAAAAAAATTTTGTGATGAATTGATCAAAGCGATCCATTGCAAAAAAAAGAAAATTCACTTGAGAAGTAACCCACAACCAATCAATATTTATCCAACATTATGGGCCCAGGATTCATGCACAAGTGCCATTGGCCTAGTTTACAAATGGTGAGGAACATTATTATGGAATAGTGAATGGAAGAGAATTGTTGGGTTGTTAATAACAGTCAAAATGTGTTACGAACAAAATTCGTACCTAGCAAATGAAATGCCTGAATGTGCATTGAAGATGCCCAACTTTTTTCCCATCGCAGGGGGGAAGGGCAAATGGGAATAATAACATGTATCATGTGCAATATGGTCAGGGGTATTACTTTAAATGTGATGTGATTTGTTTCTCGATGGGTTCAAAATGCTACAATTTTTTACAGTTACTTTTTACTGGGTTTAGGGGCAAGGTTTGTTAATTTTTTTACTAGTTGTAACTTTCAACAATTACTTTTTACTGGGCCAGGAGGGCCAGGGTTCATATTCTATTCATGACGGGACGGGAGGAAAGGGTGCACCTTGGATTTTTTCCTTTTTTTTTTTTTTTTTACACTGTTGAGAGGGAGGGGGGGTGGACATGCAGCTTTATTTTTTTTCTTTTGTCCCACTGTTGAGGGGGAGGGGGTGGAGGCGCAGCTTGGTTTTTTTCCTATACATATGATCTGCGCACTACGCTCGCAGTGCGCGAGGCTGGGGGCTGTTTGACCACCAAAAAAACACTGTGGTGCGGGGCTGTTTTAGCGTAGTGCGGGGCTGTATTTGTTGACTTTTTTCACTTTTTGTTACTTTTTGTTACTTTTTTACTGCTCGTAACTTTTGTAAGTTACTTTTTCCTGCTGAAAGGGGTAAAGTTTGTTACTTTTTTTTTACTACTTGTAACTTTCATAAATTACTTTTTTACTGGGCCAGGGTTTTGCCAGGGTTTATATTTTATTCTTTGTGCGAGGGGGGAAAGGGTGCACCTTGATTTTTTTCCTTCTTTTATTTTACTGTTACGGGGGAGGGGGGTGGAGGTTAATGTTTTCTTTTTCCCGGATCTATGAAAAGGTGGAAGGAGGAGGGGGGAAAGGGGTACATTTAAGGTTTTTTGGAAATGTTTTTTTTTCATTGTGGAGAGGCTAGGGAGAGGAAGGGGGTAATGTTTTATACAAAATCATTATGGGACGGGGGAAAGGGTGCACCGGGGGAAAGGGTGCATGTTGATTTCTTTTTTTCTTTTTTTTATTGTTGAAGGGGAGGGGGGTGGGGGTCAATGTTTTTTTCCCCTAGATATATGAAAAGGTGGAAGGACGAGGGGGGAAAGGGGTACATTGGGTTTTTCTGGAAATGTTTTTTTCATTGTGGAGAGGGTAGGGAGGGGAAGGGGGTTTAGGGTTTTTACAAATTCATTATGGGACGGGGGAAAGGGTGCACTGGGGGGAAAGGATGCACCTTGATTTTTTTTCTTTTTTTTTTTCCTATTGAAGGGGAGTGGGGGTGAAGGGTAATGGTTTTCTTTGCCTTCATTTGACATGTGGACGGAGGAAGGGAAAGGGGTGATTTTTTTTTTAATTTTGTTTTTTCATCGTGGAGTGGCTAGGGATAGGGGGTCAAGGGTCAAGGGAGGGGGTGCTCCTTTATCTATTTATTTTGATTTCTTGTACTGTTGAAGAGGAGGGGGCGGAGGTTGAGGTTTTTTTTTTCTCCTTCATTGGACATGTGCAAAGAGAAGGGGAAGGGGGGTTAGTTTTTTTTTATGGGCCTGATGCCTAGATCATATGTATAGGGTAGTTCCCCACTTTTCATTGGTTAGTACTAGGCCTTATGGTTGCTGGAAAATATTTGGTGCATATTATTTAGGTCCCAAATTTTCGTTAATTTTTTCAAAATTATATTAATTTTGTCAAATTTAGTTTAGCCAAGTGTACATTAACTTAGTTGGGTTGAATTTAATTAGGCAAGTTTAGGTTAGTCCAACTAAGTTTATATTATTTTAACTAAGATTAAATGAATTAAACCACCCCTCCCCCCATAATGAACTTGTAAAACAAATTCAACTTAAACCCCCTCCCACCCCCCTTCAACATATTAACCTAAACTTGAACCCCCCTCCTTAACCACTCAACAATGAAAAAAAAATTTAAGAAAAAACTAACCCTTTTCCCTTCCTCCTTCTACATGTCAAATGAAGGAGAAACTAAAACATTAACCTCCACCCCCTCCCCCTCAATAGTAAAAGAAATCAAAATAAATAAATAAAGGCACACCCCCTCCCCCTGAATAATCAAAAAATGAACTAAAATAACTCACCTTGCCCGCCTTCAACAGTAAAAGGTAATTTACAAAAGTTACAAGTAGTAAAAAGATAACAAAAATTGAAAAAGGTCAACAAAAAACAACCCATCCACTACGCTGAAATAGCTTGGCATTGCACTAGGTTAATATGTTGGGGTCAAACAACCTTGAACCTGCGACCTTACGAGTGTAATGCTCAAATCATATGTATAGGCTATTTCACCGCAGTGCTGGGCTGTTTGAAAAGATATAAATAAAAAGATCATATGTATAGGTTTGAACCAAGGTGGAACCATTAGCGTTTTTCTTTTTTTCCCCCAGATGTCATCACTACCATCTACCAAATAGATTGTGAAGCCCTTTTAGACAAACACTTTAATTAATGTTAGCTTGACCATTTTTCAGACCAAATGCATTTGGAGTTAGATTTTGCGTATGAAACATTGAGGTGCTTGAGCCCAGGAGGCCAATGGACCAACAAGAAAAAGGGAAGACCCCCAAGTTTGTTGGGGGGGGGGCCCAGCTCCTAGACTTTTGTTTTTTAATAAACAAGAATGTCAATTATGAAAAAACCAAGAAGGGTAAGGTTTAAGGGTCAGATTGTAAGCTTCTTGGATTGTCTCCATTTTTTATTTCTTTTTATGGCGGTCTACGGTTTTTTTTCTCCTTTAGATGTCTTCTGTTTCAGGTCCATCACAAAGTGGGGACCCCTAATTTGTATTGGTGTTATTTAAATACTTTCACAACACTTCTCAAGATGTCCAAGGTTCAATGCTTAGTTCATGTAAAATAGACATTGAAACAATTTGGATTGTAACGACTTAATTTTGGTATTGTTTAAATAATAAATGATGTAACACCGTATTTACATTGGTTTTTTGTTGTTTGACATGTTGTATTCACATGTTGTCGATATTGTAATGATATTACATTAGTATTGTGATTGTATTGGATATGCACTTTTAATTGTAAACGACACAATGTTGTTATAATATGGTTACAAACTCTATTATTGTATCGATTCTCTATTATATTCATGTTGTCCATATTTTGAAAGGTTTAGTACTCATTTTTTTCCAACATCGTATTTGCATTGCACATGCTTGGTTGAACGTAAGGGATGTAATGTTGCAACAACACAATTGCAAATTGTATATTCAATAGTGAATCAATGTTGTATTCATGTTTATTGTGATGTTGTAAATGTGTTATAGGCACAGCACAACAAAAGCATTTAGAAATTGCCTATGCACCATTGGCAGCAAGAGGTACAATATCGCAGCAACATGTTTACAAACTTTGTATTGGTATTGCTTTAGTAAATGATAATCAACATTGGATAGTATTGATAAACAGTGCTACTACAGAATGTTCACTGAGCCAATTCACAAGGCACACCTATACATGGTCAAAGAAAAGTACAACTCCAGTTATGGGTTTATAAAACTTCATGTAGACAACTTCCTATACCTACAAGGTACCTCTGTGATGGGTTTAGAGCATATTCCACCTTGGTTCAAACCTATACATATGATCTGTTTTTTTTAACTCCTTCCAACAGCCCCACACCGCACTCAAACAACCTGTACATATGATTTGTGCATTACACTCATAAGGTCGCAGGCTCAAGGCTGTTTGACCACAAAAAACCTATACATATGACAAGCTGTTTGAGTGTAGTGGGATGCTGTTTTTTTAAAATCTTTTTTTCACTTTTTGTTACTTTATTATTATTTATAACTTTCATAAATTACTTTTTATTGTTGAGAAGGGCCAGGGTTTGTATTGTATTCATTCTGCGAGGGGGGAAAGTGTGCACCTCGATTTATTTCCTTCTTTTTAGGGTCTATTGAGGGGGGAGGGGGGTGGAGGTTTAGGTTTTTTTTTCCCCTTCATTGGAAACGTGGAAGGAGCTTCTGCCCCAATATTTGATCCTCAAGAGAAATACGTAGTTGCATCTGTGCATTAGCTTCTTGCTGGTGGAACAAGTGAGCTCTATGTTGCCTCCTTATGGTTTTTGTTCAAGTCTCATTGCACTTTGGTCTCCTTGGTCTTCATTTTTTTTCCCCCCTTTTTCTCCTTTTTTATATTATTCTTTTCCTCTTCTTACTGGAATTTTTCTTTTGGGCCAAATTTCCCAATTTTAACTCTTCTTTGCTTTGTTTTTTTAAAAAAGTTATCATTTATCTTTTTTTTCCCTATTTTTTTCAATTTGTGCCAATGTATTTTATTTTATTCTTGTATCCTTTCCTTGGTTTCGTAAGAGGCATTGAACGAATAACAATGAACAAGTACATGCAAGCTCGGAATTAATAGGATTTCTGATGGTTTATTTCCTCTTCAATTTTACAACCAAGCTCTTCGACACCAACCCTCCAAAACTATGGCCAATTAACATAATAGGGTTTTGCCATTTTTACCTGCACAAAACATATTCATTTGCTAAACTGAACTTCGAAGTTTGGTTGCAATTTTTATTTTTATTTTCCTTTCTTCATCCTCCTTCCTATATTTATTCATTATTCATGGGGAGGGGGTGCGCCTTGATTTTTTTTAAAACTTATTTTACTTTGGAGGGGGAGACGGGGTACAAGTGAATGCTTTTTTTTCGTCCTCCATTTAACATGTGGAAGGAGTAGGGGAAGGGGGTTAAGTTTTTCCTCAAAAAAAATTTTCATTGTTGAGTGGTTTAGGAGGGGGGGCTTTGTTTTCCTTTCTTTCTCCTTTTTTATATTATTCTTTTTCCTCTTCTTACTGGATTTTTTTAGGGGCCATATTTCCCAATTTTAACTCTTTTTTACTTTGTTTCTTTGTTTTTGTTTTTATCATTTATATTTTTTTCCCCTATTTTTTCCAATTTGTGCCAATGCATTTTCTTTTATTCTTTTATCCTTTCCTTGGTTTTGTACGAGGCATTGAACGAATAACAGTGAACAAGTACATGCAAGCTTGGAATTTATAGGATTTCTAATGGTTGATTTCCTCTTCAATTTTACAACCAAGCTCTTCGACACCAACCTTCCAAAACTATGACCAATTAACACAATAGGATGATGCCATTTATACCTGCACAAAACATATTCATTTGCTATACTGAACTTTGAGGAAATATCTAATCGACTTCTACATTTCATATTAGTTAAGTCTATATTTTCGTGTGATCGAAATATATCATCGAATGCACACCTCTAACATTGCTCAAAAGAATTGTGGCACATTCCTGCACTTCAGCTGTCCTCTTGGCATTTTCAGATTTTAGAAAGTCAAGGCCCTTTCCACTTTCAAAACCAAACTTTTTAACACCAATCTCCAAAAACATAGCATATTTCAGCAATAAGGATGATTCCATTCACCCTGCACCATACATCACTGTGATATGTTCAGTTTCAGGAAGTGTTGAAACACCATCTATAGTCGGCCGATATACTATCATTGATAAGTGTACAAATTCCCTATACGATTGAGAGATGACCCAATGATTGAGTAACAAATCTTAAATCTGAAAATTTTAGTTGCTTGATATATTTGTGAGTGAAACCACTATATTTGCCCAAACATGACATTGTGAAAATCAAAGAAAGGTGACTTGTACCTAGGATTAATGAGAGTCTGGTATACATTATTCGCAACATGTGATACATGACCAGGAGGGGAGCTTTCTAGTACATGTGCATTGTATGAAACTGAGAAAATGCGCACAACTTCCCCCAAATCAATTGGTAGCCATTCTTCAAGCCAACATACATCATCATGACCTCGCTGCGTCCCTGTGCCCCTCCAGGCATCACCATTGTCATTTGTAATTAATTAGAGCCCATGAAACAAGACCGCCCAAATTTCAACACTACGCTTGTCTTCACGAGGTAGCCACAGCTAATGTACCGGCCAATGACTCTGCCATCAAAATTCCACATTCAAAATACTGCACAGTAACCAAAGTCTAGATCATAGCACCAGAAAGTATTGGAGACTTGCGGAGAGGAGATGCCACCAATTGGTTTACGAAAGTAATAGAACGGGCTATTTGAACCAAAACTCTTGGAAATAAATTAGTATCACAATGGTCCAGTCAGCAAGGTAAAAAGAACTCACAGAACTAGCAGCCATCATCATCGAGTTGGCTTCCTGTCATTGTACATAAATCCATGGTACGGTAACACTTAGCGATACCATGAGTCTTAGCAGTCTCATCCATTGGCAAACTGCCATTCCGCTCTTGTTTTTTGAGAGCCGAGAGGAATCCAAAAATCCTCCCAGCCTTGAATAACTGGCTCTCATGACATACAAGAAGAAGGCTATTGCTCTCAAGATCTAATAGCTTTGCACTCCTCTTTATGAGTCATACCGACACAACCATGTGCGGTAGTCTCGATTTTTTAAGAGTTACTTCGGGGTTATTTGAGTGCGGTAGAGTTATTAAGGGCTTTTAGCAACTTCACAAGGAGTGATGCATGTGCTTGGTGTGAAGGGGGTTTTGTTTTCTGGAATGCGTTATTGGTGGGTAAGGAGGAAGGTCAGTTCTTTTCTTCAACAAAGGCTAATAGCCATAGTTTTAGAAACCTTGTTGCGTAATTAGGGGTGACAAATCTCTAGAGGGTTGGGGGTAGAAGTAGGCATCAAAACTTGCAATGTTCAACACTACATTTGTCTTGTTACGGTATGTAGGAAGTAGCAAGCATATTAGAAATTCTTGAAGCAGTCAAAGGGATGTCGATGAAGGGGTTAATAGAAGTAGAGCAATCTTCAAGTCGTTGAACATGAGGATAACTCGAGACAATTCAACAATTAAATAAATAGTATGATAGTGTGCCAATAACAATAGGAATCTGATGATAACTGAAAACTTTATTTATAATAAGGTTGAGCTCAGCAAGAAGCTACAAGTACATGTGAAATCAGGAGCTGTGCCTTAGTGATAGTTCACAACTGCAAGAAGTCGAGGATGCGTCGGATGGTGCGAACTAGGTAGTCCGCCTTGCTGTTAGGAGGGAGGCGACGAATCGGATCGCGCAACCAACGATAGTGTCCAACGCCGGGAACTGAAGACCAAGCGAAAATGGAGGTGTCTTCGGTTTCATAACAACCTTCACAAACGGTTTCAGGTTTGTCACCGGAAGTAGGATCGACTTGTAGCAAAATCACCAGGGTGCGGGAGTTTGACGAAATGCGGTAATACCAAGCTCGAGGAGGTTCAACTTCGAGACGAGCGCGCACCTCTCGAGGTTCGAGTTCTTCGTCACGGGGATGCTGCGTTAGAGTCAAATCTAAAGACGATTCCGAAGGCGGTTCCTCGTTCACCTGTGCGGCTTGGGGCCCGTAGGAGGTAATTGTGCGCGACGCCATGCTTGCAAGGAAGAGAGGAAAGATTTTCAACAAAAAAAAAGAAAAGAAGAAGAGATAAATAAAATCAAATTGCAATGAAGGTGGAGGGGATTTGTGACATCAAGTCATGTGTTCGTAATTTATACGCAAGGAAACGAAGGGAGTGGGTAAAGAATGGCCTAGGACCATGGTAAGGTAAAACCCTTGTGTCAAAGGATGAAAAATGAGGGTTAAGGTAAGTTTGCTTGGGGGGAAGTGGGAGTAGGTGCAAAGGGATCTTTTCCTTCACCTTCCATTGGCCACCGAGCAAAGGGATCTTCTCCTTCCATTGGCCACCAAGCCAAGAACCTTCCATTGACCATCGAGCAAAGGGATCTTCTCCTTCCATTGGCCACCAAGCCAAGAACCTTCCATTGGCCACCAAGCCAAAAACCTTCACCTCTCTTTAAAAGGCGGACGTGGGTCATGGGAGCTCTCTTCTTCTTCTCCCTCGAAAAAACAAAATTGGATCGAACCTTGAAAGTGGTTGTTTCGACAAAGTTTTAAAGGAGGAAATGAAAGATCAGCTTTTGAGTTGAAGAGAGGAAGGAGAATAGGGTGGAAATCTCGTGAGAGTTTGTAAGTAAGGGATGTGAGTAAGGATAGATTTGAAGGTTAGGATTTAGTGAAACTTCACAAAACCCTCTCGGGTTTAGTGGTGTAACTCCTTGCTATTTTAGCTACAGAACCCAAAATTTCGTAAGTAAATGCGTCTACTAGTTAACTTTCCAAAAAGCTATAGCAAGTTGAATTTGGACAATCTGGGTGGGAGAAACAATTCTCCAAGTGACTGGTGGTCTGCAGTTTGGTTGAATCAACTACTTCCTCAAAATCCTCTCGGGTTTTATAGCATAGTTTCCTAGTTATTTAGCTGCAGATCTTGAAACTTGATAAAAAGGTGCATCTATTAATTAGCTTTCCAACGAGCTATAGCAAGTTGAATTTGGACAATCAGGGTGGGAGAAACAATTCTCCAAGTGACTGGTGGTCTGCAGTTTGGTTGAATCAACTACTTCCTCAAAATCCTCTCGGGTTTTATAGCATGGTTTCCTAGTTATTTAGCTGCAGATCTTGAAACTTGGTAGGAAGGTGCGTCTACTAATTAGCTTTCCAAAAAGCTATAAGAAGCTGAATTTGAACAATCTGGGAGTGAGAAAAAATTCTTTAAATGATTGCTGGTTATAGCCATGTTGAAGGAAGTGTTGAGTTCACAAAAGTTTGTTTAAAAAGCTAGTTGTTTAACTTAAGGTTCTAGGATCAGGGGATTGTGGGGATCAAAGTGATAATAATAATAATAACAAAATAAAAATAAAATAAAATACATGGCCATCAATGTTAAGTTATGAAAGATGCATAGGCAGTAGAGAAATTTGAACTTCAACTACAAACGCAATCTAGTATCTAGAAGTACGCTCGCTTTGTCTTTGTCGCAACCCTACTTTGGCCAAGTGTGGGGGTGAAGCCCAACACTTGGAAAAGTTGGGATTTGGAGTCCTCCGGGACTCCCGAATGTTTAGAGCTCGACAGCAGGACCCAAAACACCTCGCATCGGGGTGTTCTTGGTGTCATTGGAAAGGTCTTGAAGCGTAGATATCGAAAATGGCCTCGCATTGGCCATTTGGACATCTGTCGCCCAAGTTATGGGCAAAAGAAGGGCCGGGAGTCAAACTGGCAGTTTGACTCCCGACCACTAAAAGTCGGGAATCGACCCCTTCCCGAAGTCCGAATTGGGAGTGCGATACGTCGTTGGAAAGATCTCGACGAGGGCTACAACTTTGGTTCAGACCTCGTCGCGATCCAACTCCGCAGTCGGGAGTTATGGCCGTTCAAAGTTCCGGGAGTCCCGCCGGGACGATTTCGGGACAACTCCGGGACTCCATTTCGGGAGTCCCGGGAATTTGTGCCATTTGGGTGTAGCCCCCACAACGTGGCGCAGAGTATACTATAGGGGAGTATGGTGGTGGCATACTCCCGAGCCAAGGATGTGGTGAGTCCAAGTGAGTCCGGGTCCCCGTGGCTTGTCCCAACACCAAAAGAGTGCAAATGGATTCTAACCAACCCGTGTTGGTTTGTGATGCAGGTTCGTGTGATCTAAAAGCTTGATCTCTTCCTAGTCTAATCCCGGGGCTCCCAACTCGACCCTCTACCCCTTTCTAGAGTTGGAAGTCGGGAGCGTGCTACCAAGTCTCAATTCCGCAACTTGACTTTGGCGAGACCCTCAAGTGGGTTTCACCCCCGTGACTTGGGAGCGCGTCACGTGGTATCAGAGCAAGTGGTGAAGCTCACTTCTTGGGTTTGGATGGCTCCCAAGAAGAACCGCAAGCAACCGCAAGACCCCGTGATGGAAGAGCCCGTCGATGACCAAGTAGCCCCGCCCGAATCTATTGGGGAGGAGGAACCCATGCCCCGGGAGGACCGTGACGAGCCCGAAAGTGAGGAAGAGAGGAGCTCGGTCCTATTCACCCCGGCACAATTGGAAGTACTCCTCAAGATGGGAAGACCCGACTTCGGTGAGTTAGTGGCGGCTCTCAAAACGGGAGCCTCCAAGGGTGAAAGGTTTCAACCGGCCAAGCCCGGGAACTTCGATGGCGCCCGCGACCGCAAGGTTGTGGATGCTTGGCTTGCGGAGATGGACGACTACTTGCATGCCGCCAAGGTTGGACGGCATTCCGCCGTGGAGCTTGCCCAATCCTACTTGAAGGGCTATGCCGCCACATGGTGGCGGACGGTGCGACAGGAGGAGGGGAAGAGCCATGGCTATACGTGGGAGTTTTTCAAAGACCGCATTGAGGCGGAATTTGTCCCGAGGAACTCCGATTACATTTCAAGGTGCAAGCTTCGTGACCTTGTGAATGCCCCGAATGAAAATTTGAGGCAATATGTGAGGGCTTATTCGGAACTCATGCTCGAGGTACGGCACATGCACGAGATGGATCGGGTGTGCCAATTCGTGATGGGACTTCCAACTTGGGCCAAGCGAAAACTTGAGGAGAGTTGGCCCGCCTCATTATCCGAGGCCATCACGAAAGTGGAGAATTTCTCGGATGTGGGGCGGAGCGACAAATCCGGGTTCAAGAAGGACAACAAGTTCCTTCACAAAAAGCCAAGGCATGAAGGGGAGTGGAACCGGGGGCAAGGAAGCCCAACCAAGGATAAGCCCAAACCATTTCAAGGCTCGGGGTTCAAGCCAAAGGGAAATTTTGTGAAGAAAGAGGCTCCTTTCAGAGGGAGCCAAAACAAAGGGAATTCTGGAGACAAGCCCAAGGGTGCGTGTTTCAATTGCAACGAGGTGGGGCATTACTCCAAGGATTGCCCCAAGCCCAAATCCGGTGTTGGGAGCTCAAAGGTACTTGCTCTCAATGCCACTCTAGCCCAAAAAGAATGCAATCGACTGATCTTCTTGAAAGGGAAGATTGCTAAGCGGGATGTCTTATGTCTTTTGGACACAGGGGCTTCTCACAACTTCATAACTCGGGAGAGCGCCGAAAGGATGGAGCTCCACTTAGAGGAGCTCAAGGCACCCATTGAGGTGCATTTTGCGGATGGGATTCCCCATCCAACTACGTTACAAGCGAAAGGAGTCCCTTTTCAATTGGGGAATTGGAGAGGAAAGTTGGACTTGCTGGTTTCCACCTTGGGTGGAATGGAATGTGTTTTGGGGATGGAGTTCATCACCCAAAACAATGTGCTCATAGAAGGGCACAATCGGATAGTTAGAATCCCATCTAAAAGTGGGATTGTGCGAGTCAAGGCACATGAGTTGCCTTGTGTGGTTGATCCAACCATCCGCTTTATGGTAGGAAAAGCTTTCGAGAAGGAATGTGTGGGAGGTTTTGGCATGGTGTGTGTGATGCGGGTGTTGGACGAGTATGAGCCCGAGGAGGTCACCAAGTCGATGACTTCCGCCAAGTGCATAAGGCGAGTGTTGGAAGAGTTCCCGGATGTGATGCCCGCCGAGTTGCCCGAAGACTTGCCCCCGAGAAGACGGGTTGATCATGCGATTGAAGTGATGCCGGGAGTGGAACCTCCCGCCAAGGCCCCATACCGAATGAGCCATGAGGAGTTGAAAGAGTTAAAGGTTCAACTCGAAGAACTCCTTGCCAAAGGGTATATAAAACCAAGCAAGTCGCCATATGGGGCACCTGTCCTTTTTGTTCACAAGAAGGATGGGACTTTGAGGATGTGTGTTGATTATAGAGCACTCAACAAGGCAACGGTGAAAAATCGGTATCCTTTACCTCGCATCGATGATCTATTTGACCGTCTCTCGGGAGCCAAGGTTTTTAGTAGAATTGATCTACGTTCCGGGTATTACCAAATAAGGATAGCGGAAGGGGACGAAGAGAAAACCGCTTGTCGCACAAGGTATGGCTCATACGAGTTCATGGTGATGCCCTTTGGGCTCACTAATGCACCCGCCACATTTTGCACTCTCATGAATGACATATTCCGCGAATGGCTTGATGATTTCGTGGTCGTCTACATAGACGACATTTTGATCTATAGTAGCTCCTTGGAGGAGCATGCGGAGCACCTTCGCAAGGTGTTCCAAAGGCTAAGGGAAAACAAGTTGTATGCAAAGCCCGAGAAGTGCGAATTTGGAGTGACGGAAGTAGACTTTTTGGGACATAGGATAACTCAAGAGGGCTTGATGATGGACGATCACAAGGTTAAGGCGATTTTGGATTGGGAGCCGCCCAAGTCGGTTCCCGCCTTGAGGTCCTTCTTAGGATTGGCCTCATACTATCGCAAGTTCATCAAGAACTTTGCAAAGATAGCGGCGCCTTTGACGAACCTTTTGAAGAAGTCCGCCGTCACCTATGAATGGGAACAAGCATGCGATGAAGCCTTTGGAACATTGAAGGGCATTTTGGTGAAGGCGCCGGTGTTGAAGTTACCCGACTTCGACAAAGACTTCGAGATTCATTCCGACGCCTCCGACTTTGCGGTTGGGGGAGTCTTGGTGCAAGAAGGAAGACCGGTGGCCTTTGAAAGCAAGAAGTTGGGTGAGACGGAGCGAAGGTGGCCAACACACGAGAAAGAGATGTGGGCGGTCATACATTGCCTCAAGACTTGGGGCCACTACATAGGTTCCAAAGACGTAGTGGTGTGGACCGACAATGTGACCTTGAAGTACTTCGCAACGCAACCCAAGTTGTCATCAAAACAACAAAGGTGGCAAGACACATTGGCCTTGTTTAATGTGGACATCCGGCACAAGCCGGGAAAAGAGAACATAGTGCCCGATGCCTTGAGCCGCAAACACCAACTTAGAATGGTGTGTGTTGGAGAGTCGGAACTTCAAAAGGAAGTTAGACTAGCAAGCCGCCGGGATGCATTTGCCAAGGAGACAAGGCAAAGCATCCAAAATGGAGCCAAGTCCCACTTCCATTTGAGAAATGGATTATTGTGGTACAAGCAAAATCGACTTTATGTGCCGGAAGGGAAGATGCGAGACACACTTTTGAAGGAATGTCATGATGGACCACTTGCGGGCCATGGTGGTGCCAAGCGCACCACAACATTCCTAAAGAAGTCCTACTATTGGCCCAACTTAAAAGATAGTGCGGAGGAGTACGTGAAGACTTGTTTAACTTGTCAACAAAACCGGACCCTCAACAAGAAGCAAGCGGGTTTGTTGCAACCCTTGCCAATTCCCGAAGGGCCATGGGAAAGTGTGTCAATGGATTTCATGGTAAGTCTGCCCCCTTCAAGGGGATTTGATGCCATCATGGTTGTGGTGGATCGATTTAGCAAAATGGCACATTTCATTCCCACAAAGGATGAAGCAACGGCACAAGAAACGGGGAGTTATTCTTCTCTCACATTTTCAAACACCATGGGCTTCCAAAAGACATAGTGTCGGATCGAGACCCAAAGTTTACAAGTAAGTTTTGGCGGGCCTTGTGGAAGCGAATGGGGTCGGAGCTCAAGATGAGCACCTCTTTCCGCCCCCAAACCGATGGACAAACCGAAAAGGTGAACTTGGTCATCCAACAATTCCTGAGGAATTATGTGGCGGCGGATCAACAAGATTGGGTGGACCATTTGGAGTTAGCCGAGTTTTGTTACAACAACTCGGAACACTCCGCAACTGGGTCCACCCCATTTCAAATGGTGACGGGAAGGTCACCAATTGTGCCCATGACTTGGGCAACGCAAGGACAACCTTCGATTGATACAAGTGAGGAAGTGCCAATGGTGACGCAGCTTGATGGAGAAAGGAAGCGCTTATGGGAGTTGGCCAAGGCTAACTTGCAGAAGGCGCACAAAAGGTACAAGGATTTTGCGGACAAGTCCCGACGAGAAGTGAAGTTTCAAGAGGGAGACGAAGTGTGGTTGAACATCAAGAATTTTAGGTTACCGGAAGGTTTGAGTCATAAGTTCTTAGGCCCATATGCGGGGCCATTCAAGGTGTTGGAAAAGAAACTTTCCGACACTTATAAGTTAGAACTTCCGGAAAACTTTAGAGTTCATCCCACATTTCATGTGTCCCTTTTGAAGCCGGTCTCCCGCGATGCCTCAAGGCCTAATCGAGAGCATAACTCAAGGCCTCCGCCGGACTTAGTTCATAATGAACCAGAGTTTGAGGTTGAGGCCGTGCTCAAATCAAGGCAACTTAGGGGACGAGAGCGGGAATACTTAGTGAAGTGGAAAGGTTACCATGCAATAGAAGCTTCTTGGGTGAAAGAGTCCGACATGGAACATGCCCAAGAAGCCATAGAAGAATTTCACACTAGACCGGCAAAGAAAAGGCGTAGAGCGTGATGAGGGCATCACCTTTATTTTAGAGGGGGAGAATTCCATAAAATGTACCACATCAAGTTGCAAGTGAAATAAAAAGGGCATTATAACTTCCAAGATATTGTATCATGGGGAAAAATTGTTAAGGCAAATAGGGTTGTGGCATGGATAAATGGAACTATGTTGCGTAGGCTCAAATCAAAATCGGACTCCTAGTTTGGGGTTGAAGAAACTTGACCCCAAAAGAGGAGGCAAGCAAGGTGAGCTTGCGGGGACATGCACATGCCTTGAGGTGCATCCCGAAGGGTTGGCTTGTAGTGTGGCCAACGCGGGAAGTCATGACCCCGCTCACATACTTTAAGTGTAGTTTGGGACTTGGGTTTGGCAAACCTAGGTGTTGCTTCTCGTACCTTGATAAGCAAACCTTTTAGTTAAGGCTTGGTTGTTGTGACCGAGGCGCGGGATAGGGAAAGGAGTCATGTCAAGTAGCTTAGGTCAAGATTAGACTTGACTTAGGCTCCTCATGAGGGGAAGAATGAAAAAGTTCCTCCCAAATGAGGAGCTTCGTCAATTAGGCTAGTTAGTCTTTTGACGAAGCAAGGGGAGAGGGTCCCGGAGAGGACACCCTTGGACTTGTCAAGAAAGTGTTGGAAACTTGGGGACGCCTAAGTTAGCTTGAGACAAGGTCTAGCCACAAAGTTGGCAAAATGGCCAAGTATCCAAAAGAAACCAATTGCAATTGTATGAAAGGAAATTCTAAGTGTCAATGAGGACATTGACCTCTTTCTTCTAGTGAGGGAGAGTGTCGCAACCCTACTTTGGCCAAGTGTGGGGGTGAAGCCCAACACTTGGAAAAGTTGGGATTTGGAGTCCTCCGGGACTCCCGAATGTTTAGAGCTCGCCAGCAGGACCCAAAACACCTCGCATCGGGGTGTTCTTGGTGTCATTGGAAAGGTCTTGAAGCGTAGATATCGAAAATGGCCTCGCATTGGCCATTTGGACATCTGTCGCCCAAGTTATGGGCAAAAGAAGGGCCGGGAGTCAAACTGGCAGTTTGACTCCCGACCACTAAAAGTCGGGAATCGACCCCTTCCCGAAGTCCGAATTGGGAGTGCGATACGTCGTTGGAAAGATCTAGACGAGGGCTACAACTTTGGTTTAGACCTCGTCGCGATCCAACTCCGCAGTTGGGAGTTATGGCCGTTCAAAGTTCTGGGAGTCCCGTCGGGACGATTTCCGGACAACTCCGGGACTCCATTTCGGGAGTCCCGGGAATTTGTGCCATTTGGGTGTAGCCCCCACAACGTGGCGCAGAGTATACTATAGGGGAGTATGGTGGTGGCATACTCCCGAGCCAAGGATGTGGTGAGTCCAAGTGAGTCCGGGTCCCCGTGGCTTGTCCCAACACCAAAAGAGTGCAAATGGATTCTAACCAACCCGTGTTGGTTTGTGATGCAGGTTCGTGTGATCTAAAAGCTTGATCTCTTCCTAGTCTAATCCCGGGGCTCCCAACTCGACCCTCTACCCCTTTCTAGAGTTGGAAGTCGGGAGCGTGCTACCAAGTCTCAATTCCGCAACTTGACTTTGGCGAGACCCTCAAGTGGGTTTCACCCCCGTGACTTGGGAGCGCGTCAGTCTTTCACCGGTAGCATTTATACTTTCAAGTATAGTCACCTTGTAGAACTGGGGGTAGAGGGACAAAAGTTACCTCACACTCTTCAAATATTGACAAGTGAAAAAACAACATGGTGGGAGGTGCCATACAAACGGCGGTGTTGCTGTCACGCATGCGTTTTCCATTCATTCACACAAGGTCCGAAAATCCCTGACAAACTTGTGCAGTTACAAACATCATACATTGTTGCACATTGTTGAGCTCTTTTCTGATTCCCAATCAAGCAATAGAGAGTCAATTTGTAGACTCTGTCGCCTAGCATTAGATACACATACAGTACCACCCTAAAAGTCAGACTCTACACATTATTTGGGAAAAACATGAAGGGTGGAGAGAAAACAACACATGATATTCTGTTCATCTGGTTTTTGCCCATTAAGTGATTGGACCTGCTGATATGATTAGTACACATCAGTCGACTCTCAAACAAAGAACTACTCCCATATGATCGAAATTTTACAGATTTCACAAATCTTCAGACCCTAGGCCCAACCCCCAGGTTCAGACAATGGTACACAGAAAGAAATGGAGGCCAACATCCAGAATTTGGCATCATCAAGAGCAATACCTGAAATTCTTGAGTCTGGAAGCACCATAAGAAAGAACAGCCAGCGACAAATGACGTGCTGAAAATCTACCATAGAACTTCAACAACACCGTAACCTCTTCGACAAGAAAAATCTTATGCTTCGTACCCTCATAAATTAGACGCATAGAGTTTGAATCCAGCTGATGCAAAGGCGATTTGCAAAAGACAACCCTTCAAACGGTTCAAGGTCCTAGAGCAACAACAGGGAGGACTCCGTTTTGGAATGTGATTTTAGGAACTTTCAAAACTAAAACTTCAAGTGATACTGGGAAGCAGTTTGCTGAACTGATCCACCAGATTCCAATTGTTCAACGAACAATCAATGCACAACCAACAAGAAAACATGAGGGTAGGAGTCCATGTAGCACAATACCACCAACTGTGGTTTTGGAGGATGCCCTAGAAGATAAAGTTGCTTGCAAGTCGATCGCATGCCAAGGAGATGGTTATCGGCTGCGAAAATGTAGACTCCACAGTAGTCAGAGTCGAACCCCAATAGGAAACCCTCAAACCGCCAAGAGTTGGGAGCCATCGACGCTGGAGCACAGCGTTCATTTCTCATGGGAAACGGGAAAACCGTCGAAATGAACGATATACCTGCTGTGTGACTTTTCCCAGGACGTCCCCCATTCCAAGAAACGACACAACACGAACAAAGACATGACTGATCTTCAATACTCTCCGCACCGCATTGGACACCATAGTTTGGTGAAGCTCCTTCATGCTCGACCACTTGTTCTATTATTGCCCTAGGGGGGAACATTGGTCGAAAACAGCAAGACACACGGTCTTCAGATTTCAACAAAACCCAAACCTATACAAATCGTACACGGAGCTTTACAATATGCGACGACAATCTTCACACCTCCGAAACGATCCCCACAACGTGTGTAAGGCAATGCACCGCGAAAGAGGAATTGACAGAGAGTGGATGGAGCAAAGAAAGATGTCAGCTCAGAAAACTGAATCCAAACAACCTGCAGTAGACTTGGAAGTATACCCACAAAAGGGGTACTAGCAGATGCAAGCCCTAGAACCAGGACCAGTAAGGAGTTGGAGGAGCTGCCTCGGAATACAGCAGAGCAGGAGATGAAAACGGCGCTAGGAAGGGGTAAAATACCAAGGAAACAAGCACAGTATGGCTTTGAGCGACACGTACAAGCCGCTGCCGAGGAGGATGAAGCCGACAGTGACCCTCACCGTAGTGCGACTCCATCAAGCTCCTAGTGACTCTGATTTCAGCCTTCCTTGCACACCGCCTTCCATTCGTTGCTGTTGCAGCCCTAAAAAACTTGCACGAAGACGTCAACCACATCGAAAGGAGGCATAAGTAATACAACACAGCTAACAGTCCTTGGACATATGGGTTAAATCCTAGAATTGTATTTTTCTGCGAATGTCTTGTTTCAGCATTCGGATGCACGCGTCTACCATTCGTGTGAAGTTGGTGATAGATCGTCCCAAGGCCTTCTGTCCCATCCATCGAGCCAATTCTTCATCACGAGTGATGTCTTTCAGTTCCGGCATGGCCTTGCGCATGTCCGACGGGTTGCGACGCCAAATGGCCCAAAGAAGAATGCGGTATCGTTCACCCCGAATTTGACCCGGGCAATCAGCACCGTACCTTCCTTCGTGCAACTGGACATTGCTTAGCGCTTGCCCGTTGTGCAAAAGGTGGCACTTGGGACAACTGTCAGGTGACCGAGGAATGGAATTAGGGCAATCCGACCTGGGATGCGGTCCTAGACATTTGAAGCATCGACAACCATCCAGCAATAATGGACAATTTTGACTGGGGTGACACAAGTGTCCAGCATCGCCATAAACACTGCACATGATACAATTGGGTTCATCAGGAGCAGCAAATCGACGAAAATTCTTCAAGGATGTACAATCCTCGTTCATGAAGGAGGTGAGCACCGTCGCTCGCACCCTAAGCATCGGCAATGGTGGGGGGGGGGTCTAGTGACACCGCCCTTGATTGTCGTACACAATTGTCGCACAGTTGTGCTGCTGGAATTAGGTTGCACCGTTGTGATTGGCCATCCACAGCCAAATGAAGATTGTGTCGTCGACAATTCTCCGTGTCTGTGATCCAAGCGTTGGGTTCGACGAACGATGAATCGATGTGCAAAGCTTTAGCTCTAGATTTTGCACTAGAAATCACTCTGCTAATACCAGGTTTACCATCGCGAGCAAGTCGGCCCGACTCTTGGTGCAGAGCAGCAAAAGACCTAAAAGATCCACGGTGAATGACGAGCCTCACCGACGGGTAGTTGTACCCACACCCAATGACCCCAGTGGCCACCATAACCCGAGCTTCACCCGAGAGCCATGATTGTAACTGCGCCTTCTTAGAGTCTTCATCCCAATGGGCATGAAGACGGGCGGTCCTGACCAGTGCCACGTTATTGGCGATCGATGTCACGCGTTCGACAGACTCTCGTGTCAAGCAATATACGATTGCCCTATCCGTCTCGGAAGCCACATCGCAATCCCATCCGACAACTTGTCGAATGATTTCATCGTCGACATCAGCCACTTCATCGACGACATATCCAATCAACGGGCGCACCGTGGACATCCGGATGACGGTGAGTGACGTGGACATCACGATCTTAAGGTCAGTCTCTTGAGAGGGGGACAAAGAAGCTGTCAATGCGACGAGTTGGCACCCCTCGGCCCACAACGGCAATAAGCGCTTCATGACCGGTCTGAAATCGGACAGAAGCAAATGCGCTTCATCCACAACAACACAATGAAGCTTTTGTAGATGGTTCAATGTGTGTGCGAATTCCACAAACCTAGGAGTCGTTGCACGTTCCACTGATAGGAACAAGATGGACGGGGGATCATGAAATGTAATGGTGTCCGTGCCATAGGTTGCGTGTCGTAGACCAGCTCGACTCGCATCAGCTTCGTGTCCCCTGACAAGGATGCTCAGAGGTACAACCACAATGACGGTGCGACCAGTGACCATGGGTGGGATCATGAACGCGGCTGATTTGCCATGGCCAGTGGGCATGACCACCAATAAGTCAAGTCTATTTTCCAACACTAATGTCACAGCCAGGCCTTGTTCCTTGCATGTCCATTGTTCATGGCCAAATCCACGAAGAACTCGTAAAGCACGCACTTCGTGCGTTTGATCTCGAGGGGGAGGCGGGATGGTCGGTTGAGCGAGAGTCTGTGCGACTACGTCGAAAGACACGAGCGATGCGAGGAGAGACGCGCAATCAGATTGCTACGGGCAATGTGTGTTGGGTTTATCAATAATCGTCGGAATCTCAACGGTCGAAGCACCTGAGGGAGGTGGATCGAGGGGGCCCCCATCGAGTTGCAACAAGCGGTGCCATGCTTCGGCGGCCAATTCGTATGTGTACATTTGTTGGCTGTCCATGAACCTGTGATCGTTCGAACAGCTGGCATAATGTCTGGCGGCCGTGGCGGAAGAGTGCCCCGATGTCTCGTCGATGGGAAACTCCGTGCAATAACTCTGTTTGATGGCGCCGCCGAAATAAGCGGCGAGATGACGATAATCTGCAATCCCAATATCAAGATTTGCATGCTCAAGGAACCCAGCGGCCACCAAACGCGAAACATGTGCGCCCTCCATGGCCGCATCTCCTTGAATGGCCCAAACGTTCATACATTGTTGGGCAGCGTCAATATTTCCACGCAGACCGGCGATGAACAACTGCACCGGCCTCACAAGCAACATATATTCGACGAATAACAAATTCAGTTTTGGGGGTAGGAAACGGGGTATCAATTTGACAGGCGGCCCTACATTGGCGCTCTTGTGGTATCTCTGGAAAGTCATAATGGTGCCAAAGGACCAATAGAATGTCCTATCAGAATGCTCCGTGTTGCAAATGAGATAACTTTTATATTCCTCCCCTCGAGGAGGATCGCCGGCAGTGAGATGCAAGAGTAAAAATAACAATGCATGCATTCGGTCGGCTACTCGTGCCCACATTGCCAAGGCATTTTCATTCCATATCAGGGACTGATCGTCGTTTGTGCCTGTGATGAAAAGGCTTCGAGTAAGCCGATCGGTAAAAAGGTGGATGGCTAGATCCTGTCCATGACGATGAAATTCATTACGGGCATCCGACAAGAAAGAATATCCAACTTTGTTTTCATTCACCTTGTCGACAATGTTGCCTTGACGCGCTCCCAAGTCACGGGGGTGAAACCCACTTGAGGGTCTCACCAAAGTCAAGTTGCGGAATTGAGACTTGGTAGCACGCTCCCGGCTTCCAACTCTAGAAAGGGGTAGAGGGTCGAGTTGGGAGCCCCGGGATTAGACTAGGAAGAGATCAAGCTTTTAGATCACACGAACCTGCATCACAAACCAACACGAGTTGGTTAGAATCCATTTGCACTCTTTTGGTGTTGGGACAAGCCACGGGGACCCGGACTCACTTGGACTCACCACATCCTTGGCTCGAGAGTATGCCACCACCATACTCCCTATAGTATACTCTGCGCCACGTTGTGGGGACTACACCCAAATGGCACAAATTCCCGGGACTCCCGAAATGGAGTCCCGGAGTTGTCCCGAAATCGTCCCGGCGGGACTCCCGGAACTTTGAACGGCCATAACTCCCGACTGCGGAGTTGGATCGCGACGAGGTCTGAACCAAAGTTGTAGCCCTCGTCGAGATCTTTCCAACGACGTATCGCACTCCCAATTCGGACTTCGGGAAGGGGTCGATTCCCGACTTTTAGTGGTCGGGAGTCAAACTGCCAGTTTGACTCCCGACCCTTCTTTTGCCCATAACTTGGGCGACAGATGTCCAAATGGCCAATGCGAGGCCATTTTCGATATCTACGCTTCAAGACCTCTCCAATGACACCAAGAACACCCCGATGCGAGGTGTTTTGGGTCCTGCTGTCGAGCTCTAAACATTCGGGAGTCCCGGAGGACTCCAAATCCCAACTTTTCCAAGTGTTGGGCTTCACCCCCACACTTGGCCAAAGTAGGGTTGCGACACTCTCCCCCACTAGAAGAAAGAGGTCAATGTCCTCATTGACACTTAGAATTTCCTTTCATACAATTGCAATTGCTTTCTTTCTTTTTGGATCCTTGGCCATTTTGCCAACTTTGTGGCTAGACCTTGTCTCAAGCTAACTTAGGCGTCCCCAAGTTTCCAACACTTTCTTGACAAGTCCAAGGGTGTCCTCTCCGGGACCCTCTCCCCTTGCTTCGTCAAAAGACTAACTAGCCTAATTGACGAAGCTCCTCATTTGGGAGGAACTTTTTCATTCTTCCCCTCATGAGGAGCCTAAGTCAAGTCTAATCTTGACCTAAGCTACTTGACATGACTCCTTTCCCTATCCCGCGCCTCGGTCACAACAACCAAGCCTTAACTAAAAGGTTTGCTTATCAAGGTACGAGAAGCAACACCTAGGTTTGCCAAACCCAAGTCCCAAACTACACTTAAAGTATGTGAGCGGGGTCATGACTTCCCGCGTTGGCCACACTACAAGCCAACCCTTCGGGATGCACCTCAAGGCATGTGCATGTCCCCGCAAGCTCACCTTGCTTGCCTCCTCTTTTGGGGTCAAGTTTCTTCAACCCCAAACTAGGAGTCCGATTTTGATTTGAGCCTACGCAACATAGTTCCATTTATCCATGCCACAACCCTATTTGCCTTAACAATTTTTCCCCATGATACAATATCTTGGAAGTTATAATGCCCTTTTTATTTCACTTGCAACTTGATGTGGTACATTTTATGGAATTCTCCCCCTCTAAAATAAAGGTGATGCCCTCATCACGCTCTACGCCTTTTCTTTGCCGGTCTAGTGTGAAATTCTTCTATGGCTTCTTGGGCATGTTCCATGTCGGACTCTTTCACCCAAGAAGCTTCTATTGCATGGTAACCTTTCCACTTCACTAAGTATTCCCGCTCTCGTCCCCTAAGTTGCCTTGATTTGAGCACGGCCTCAACCTCAAACTCTGGTTCATTATGAACTAAGTCCGGCGGAGGCCTTGAGTTATGCTCTCGATTAGGCCTTGAGGCATCGCGGGAGACCGGCTTCAAAAGGGACACATGAAATGTGGGATGAACTCTAAAGTTTTCCGGAAGTTCTAACTTATAAGTGTCGGAAAGTTTCTTTTCCAACACCTTGAATGGCCCCGCATATGGGCCTAAGAACTTATGACTCAAACCTTCCGGTAACCTAAAATTCTTGATGTTCAACCACACTTCGTCTCCCTCTTGAAACTTCACTTCTCGTCGGGACTTGTCCGCAAAATCCTTGTACCTTTTGTGCGCCTTCTGCAAGTTAGCCTTGGCCAACTCCCATAAGCGCTTCCTTTCTCCATCAAGCTGCGTCACCATTGGCACTTCCTCACTTGTATCAATCGAAGGTTGTCCTTGCGTTGCCCAAGTCATGGGCACAATTGGTGACCTTCCCGTCACCATTTGAAATGGGGTGGACCCAGTTGCGGAGTGTTCCGAGTTGTTGTAACAAAACTCGGCTAACTCCAAATGGTCCACCCAATCTTGTTGATCCGCCGCCACATAATTCCTCAGGAATTGTTGGATGACCAAGTTCACTCTTTCGGTTTGTCCAATTCGGACTTCGGGAAGGGGTCGATTCCCGACTTTTAGTGGTCGGGAGTCAAACTGCCAGTTTGACTCCCGACCCTTCTTTTGCCCATAACTTGGGCGACAGATGTCCAAATGGCCAATGCGAGGCCATTTTCGATATCTACGCTTCAAGACCTCTCCAATGACACCAAGAACACCCCGATGCGAGGTGTTTTGGGTCCTGCTGTCGAGCTCTAAACATTCGGGAGTCCCGGAGGACTCCAAATCCCAACTTTTCCAAGTGTTGGGCTTCACCCCCACACTTGGCCAAAGTAGGGTTGCGACATGCCTTCCGCCATCACCCGACCGATCCAGGCTGTCTGAAGTCCCAGTAGTAATTGGTTGCTCATGACCTTATTCGCCTCGCCGAACAGCTTACCAACAAGGTTCCGCAATGTGTCGATTGTCACAGCTTGACCATCGATCGTGCATGCCAAACGACCGATTCGAACTAGTCTGGGGACGTCCGGGCTATCGCCCAACACCGTGCAAGCAAGGCGCATGGTTTCCCGCAATCTGTTGAACAGTGTGTCCTTGGCGTTATCACGAATGCAGGCGAGCCACTCATCAGCCTCACACCAAGGGATGGTGGGGTGATCAGGCTGCCACATTGGACGCACGAGCTGCATGAGGACCGTGCATCTCCACCAATACTCAGAAATGGCTATGGGACCCGTCACATGTCGAACATGTACGAAGGCAATGCTGGTTGATGAAGGGTTCGACTTTAAGCTGTTCACAATCAGGAACCTCATTATTGGACAACCGGTTTGTAGCCCATGCGGAACGACCGGACACATCGGCGGTCGACAAATGTGCAGCAACACCGTGTGGATGTGAATGAGATCTTCGTTGGCCATGTCTGACGCGCTCCCAAGTCACGGGGGTGAAACCCACTTGAGGGTCTCACAAAGTCAAGTTGCGGAATTGAGACTTGGTAGCACGCTCCTGGCTTCCAACTCTAAAAAGGGGTAGAGGGTCGAGTTGGGAGCCCCGGGATTAGACTAGGAAGAGATCAAGCTTTTAGATCACACGAACCTGCATCACAAACCAACACGGGTTGGTTAGAATCCATTTGCACTCTTTTGGTGTTGGGACAAGCCACGGGGACCCGGACTGACTTGGACTCACCACATCCTTGGCTCGGGAGTATGCCACCACCATACTCCCTATAGTATACTCTGCGCCACGTTGTGGGGACTACACCCAAATGGCACAAATTCCCGGGACTCCCGAAATGGAGTCCCGGAGTTGTCCGGAAATCGTCCCGACGGGACTCCCAGAACTTTGAACGGCCATAACTCCCAACTGCGGAGTTGGATCGCGACGAGGTCTAAACCAAAGTTGTAGCCCTCGTCTAGATCTTTCCAACGACGTATTGCACTCCCAATTCGGACTTCGGTAAGAGGTCGATTCCCGACTTTTAGTGGTCGGGAGTCAAACTGGCAGTTTGACTCCCGGCCCTTCTTTTGCCCATAACTTGGGCGACAGATGTCCAAATGGCCAATGCGAGGCTATTTTTGATATCTACGCTTCAAGACCTTTCCAATGAAACCAAGAACACCCCGATGCAAGGTGTTTTGGGTCCTGCTATCGAGCTCTAAACATTCGGGAGTCCCGGAGGACTCCAAATCCCAACTTTTCCAAGTGTTGGGCTTCACCCCCACACTTGGCCAAGTTAGGGTTGCGACACTCTCCCCCACTAGAAGAAAGAGGTTAATGTCCTCATTGACATTTAGAATTTCCTTTCATATAATTGCAATTGCTTTCTTTTGGATCCTTGGCCATTTTGCCAACTTTGTGGCTAGTCCTTGTCTCAAGCTAACTTAGGCGTCTCCAAATTTCCAACACTTTCTTGACAAGTCCAAGGGTGTCCTCTTCGGGACCCTCTCCCCTCGCTTCGTCAAAAGACTAACAAGCCTAATTGACGAAGCTCCTCATTTGGGAGGAACTTTTTCATTCTTCCCCTCATGAGGAGCTTAAGTCAAGTCTAATCTTGACCTAAGCTACTTGACATGACTCCTTTCCCTATTCCGCGCCTCGGTCACAACAACCAAGCCTTAACTAAAAGGTTTGCTTATCAAGGTACGAGAAGCAACACCTAGGTTTGCCAAACCCAAGTCCCAAACTACACTTAAAGTATGTGAGCGGGGTCATGACTTCCCGCGTTGGCCACACTACAAGCCAACCCTTCGGGATGCACCTCAAGGCATGTGCATGTCCCTGCAAGCTCACCTTGCTTGCCTCCTCTTTTGGGGTCAAGTTTCCTCAACCCCAAACTAGGAGTCCGATTTTGATTTGAGCCTACGCAAAATAGTTCCATTTATCCATGCCACAACCCTATCGCACTCCCAATTCGGACTTCGGTAAGAGGTCGATTCCCGACTTTTAATGGTCGGGAGTCAAACACAGTTTGACTCCCGGCCCTTCTTTTGCCCATAACTTGGGCGACAAATGTCCAAATGGCCAATGCAAGGCCATTTTCGATATCTACGCTTCAAGACCTTTCCAATGACACCAAGAACACCCCGATGCGAGGTGTTTTGGGTCCTGCTGTCGAGCTCTAAACATTCGGGAGTCCCGGAGGACTCCAAATCCCAACTTTTCCAAGTGTTGGGCTTCACCCCCACACTTGGCCAAGTTAGGGTTGCGACAATGTCTGCATCTTGCCAACCTCGGATGTAAGAAATGAGACTGTCGAGCGCATCTCCGAAATCCGAATGCAATTCGCTAAGAACATTGACGAATGGCTTATCATCCGTCGGGCTGCTATCTCTGGATCGGACCATTGCAATGAGGAGCTTGGTCATCAGCGCACAATATTTGCTCACTGTGGATGGCACCCAAAGCTGGTTGAGCCCCACCGTGGCCACAAGGGAATCTTCGATAGAAACTACCAGCCGCCTGAGATGATATGGCACACGACCAATCATGGTCTGTGCGTTCTCCAAATATGCTCGGACCATCGAGGGCAGGCGGTCCAAATTGAATTCCCCATTCATCGAGGTCGGGAGCACGCTTGCTTACTTGATATGGTCCAAGGGCGTACCAGCTGGAATGATGTGGTTGACGGCTAGCTCGTGCCAACGAGACACCCTGAGCCATGGACTCAACTCACGAATGGATGGATTCGGTGCCACGTTCAATACCGAACATTCGTGGGCCAATAACGAAGCCCGCACTTGCTCCTTAAGTCGGAGCCCCGTCGGGTCACTATTTATTTTAAGGGCAATATATAAGGGTGGAAAATTTGATATGATTCAAACGTTTAATTTTAATTAATATAATATTAAAAAATCATCATTATTTTTTATGTCAACGTAAAAATTTAGTGTTAATCAGTATAGATATCATGGACCTAGAAAGGCACACGTTGATTTATCTTTTCATATCCATGGTTGGTGGGTACTTGCGAAAAGGGGTGAAATAATTATAAAGATAAGTTGTTAAATGGCTATTTTAAAAAATGAATGGGAGATAGTTATAAGGATAAAAAGTGATTATTAAGGAAAGAAGTTAGGTAAATAATTAGGCTTGAGAATGAAATAGTTATATTTGTAAATGTCTTTGGGATTGTTCAAGCACAACCATACACTAGATCATGCAAAACCAATTGGCATATTTGGCTAAATCTTGGTGGGGACGATAGCCAATTTTTTCCTACATCTTCCTACTATTTTGGCTACAAACAAAAATGCCTAGAAAGGAAAACCGAAGTTTGGGCTGCTCCCTATTGTTATCTAAGAGAGGGAGAGGGAGAGGGAGGGAGGGGCTTTAGGTGTAAGATAGTAAGATAATGCGTAAACCCTAAACCCTAGTGTTGCTGTATAGTGAGTGCGGACAATTAATCGTGTTGGCTGCCCTGGCTCGTGAAGGGCGTTTGCAGAAAATATCGGATTAAATGTGATCTCACTGCTTTTGAAATCGTTGGCCCCATCACGATGGTCGGTCCACGTGGTTTGTGATCTGTGGTCGCGCACCGATTTGATGTCCCGGTTTTAGTTTTATGGGCGGGGTTGTGAAAGCGTAGAGAACTAAACTTGGATGGGGAAAAAAAATCCGTCAAGTCATCTCTAGAGTAGTGCTGGAAATGCTCGAATGCAAACATAGGTAGGAACCGGTGCTAGGTGGTTCTCACTTTTGTAGTGAGAACCGTCAAGGTTTTCATTTCGATTCTCAGAGCGAGAATTGGAGTTTTCCCACACAGAGATGACATGCCCGTCGGTTTTCTCCCATTGGAAACCGGCCTTCTGAAAACCTCTAAAGGTATCAGTTGAATCTTTAATGCAGGTAGGCCTGAGGGCTCAGCGCAATCTAAATTTTCAGGGCGCCACATCAATTTCAACACCTAGATGTTATATATTTTTCCCGTGATAATTGATAGGTACCTATTGGGTATCACGAGGAACGTTTTTTTGCAAATCACTTGTGTTCATGTGAAAAATTCTAGTGTTCATAAGAAAAATAATAATGTCTCAATTATCATTTATGTCGAAACATTGACAAAATCATGATGTTCCAAAAAACACTGTGCTTGATTGGATAACGAACAATGCGTCAAACCAGAACAATATGTCAAGCACTTCAGGTACTTGACAATTATTCAGGTTGTTCTAAATCGAATTGTCAAAATAACTAACCATGTACCATCGAAACAAAAATATTATTTCATGCACTTCAGGTGCATGATTATTACTTTTGTTTAGAAAGGTACCTACCTAAATAAGCAATTCTAGTGCTCATGCGAAAAATAACAGTGTCCAATGTCTCTATTATTATTTATGTTAAAACACTGACAAAATTATGATCCTCACCAAAAAACATTATGCATAATCAGATAATGAATAATATGCCCCAACAAGAATAATATGTCAAGCACTTCAGGTACTTGATAATTATTCGTGTTCGATCATTCTGAAATATCACAAAACTGATGTACATCTCAAATAAAAATATTATTTCATGCACTTCAGGTGCATGATTATTATTTTTGTCTGGAAACGTACCTACCTAAATAAGCCCAGCCAGTGTTCATGTGAAAAATAATAATGTCTAATGTCTCAATTATCATTTATGTTGAAACATCGACAAAAATCATGATGTTCTAAAAAACACTATGCATAATTGGATAACGAATAATGTGTCAAACAAGAACAATATGTCAAGCACTTCAGGTACTTGACAATTATTCAGGTTGTTCTAAATCGAATTGTCAAAATAACTAACCATGTACCATCGAAACAAAAATATTATTTCATGCACTTCAGGTGCATGATTATTACTTTTGTTTAGAAAGGTACCTACCTAAATAAGCAATTCTAGTGCTCGTGTGAAAAATAACAATGTCTAATGTCTCAATTATTATTTATGTTAAATCATTGACAAAATTATGATCCTCACCAAAAAGAATGCCAAAGGACACTCTAACTCTAAGTGAATTGTGAAGCAAGCAAGGACTAACCTGGTTGCAGCACCTACAGCACCAGCTTCTATTCAAAAACAATGTGAAAATGCAACAAGTTTCAATGGTAATGATGCCTCTGGTAACATACTGTCCATCTGCATCCCACCAAGAGGAATCTCTGCAGTGCCTGCCAGACAAAGATCGGTTCCCTCTACCGAATATATGTGCAATGAACAGCACCCGCACCTGAGTTTTGATAAGCCAGATGATACTGGAGACCTAGTAAATTGCGGAGTATGAAAGCACACTGGTTTGTAATGGTAAATGAAGAGGGGGAGAAACCTGGGTATTTTGGCCACGGGGTTGGAATCCACATTTCTCAACAACTGTGGAGCGCACAAGGTCCGGAGTACTCAAAGGCACAAAACCCTTGGATAGGAGCTGAGAAAGTGTCCAGTTTATGAGCGCCAACTCCAACAGCACCGCCTCATTTTCGAGATAATAAAACTTTGTTCCACTGACCTGTTACATCCTGGCTGTACTGATTAGAGGTAGCTGAACATAACTTGACAAACTGCTGAATCCGAAAATAAAAGTCTCTAGGCTTAATGTACCACTGTGGCATTCAGCTGGATTCAAAAGGGTATGGCCATGCAGAACAAACCTCAGATGCAGCTTCAAAGTCAAAGAGAGCAAGAGCAAGCCCCAACTCCACATCGTCCTTCACAGGAAATGTGAACTCCCCTTGCCTTCCAACCTATCCCCTTTGCTTAAACTTAACTTTTACAGCCCCTTTCTTGAAGACCATAAAAACCACTCCTGCTCTGGAACATATTGAGACATTAAAAATGCGTGACATTGATAAAGTTACCTCTTTACGAATGGAAGCAACATCCTCCGAGCCAATAGGAACAGAAGGATGTGTCATGTTAGGCTTTCCATGCCCCTCCTGTTGCAACCTCTCTGACAGCACTGCTAGCTTTCCCTCTCTGCCACCTGCTCCTTCAGCTGCTCGCCTATAACAAATCCATCAATCCATTCCAAGACTCATCATTCAATAACAAAAACCTAATTTTTTCCGCTTTGTAAATGCAACAAACAAGCAAGCAATAAAACCTAAATTTCTTTACTTTATAAATGCAACAAAAAGAAAGCACTAGAGCCTAATTTTCTTTGCTTTGTGAATGCAACAAAAAAGAAAGCACCGAAACCTAAATTTTCTCTACTTTGTGAATGCAACAAAAAAGAAAATACTAAAACCTAATTTCCTAGTTTCAGGGTTGTTGATCTGAAGCTACTACTAACGTTGCTCCTCTTCTTCAACAACGAAGAAGAAGCTGCAGACACCCTTTCGGATGCGGTACCGCCCGATGCTGCCGCTGCCGCTGCAGTAGACTCTTCTCCCTTGCCGTTAGGGATCTTTGCTCCCGCACTTTCTTCAGGGAAAGACGGTGCAGCAGACAAGAGAGCCTCGAGTTCTGCGTCCGTCACCTGCAGCACCAGCTTCTGTTTGAAAACAATGTGAAAATGCAACAAGTTTCACTGGTAATGATGCCTCTGGTAACATACTGTCCATATGCATCCCACCAAGAGGAACCTCTGCAATGCCTGCCAGACAAAGATCGGTTCCCTCTACTGAATATATGTGCATTGAACAGCACCCGCACCTGAGTTTTGATAAGCCAGATGATATTGGAGACCTAGTAATTTGCAGAGTATGAAAGCACACGGGTTTGTAATGGTAAATGAAGAGGGGGAGAAACCTGGGTATTTTGGCCACAGGGTTGGAATCCACATTTCTCAACAACTGTGGAGCGCACAAGGTCCGGAGTACTCAAAGGCACAAAACCCTTGGACAGGAGCTGAGAAAGTGTCCAGTTTATGAACGCCAACTCCAACAGCACCGCCTCATTCTCGAGATAATAAAACTTTGTTCCACTGACCTGTTACATCCTGGCTGTACTGATCAGAGGTAGCTGAACATAACTTGACAAACTGCTCCTTCAGCTGCTCGCCTATGACAAATCCATCAATCCATTCCAAGACTCATCATGCAATAACAAAAACCTAATTTTCTCAGCTTTGTAAATGCAACAAACAAGAAAGCAATAAAACCTAAATTTCTCTACTTTATAAATGCAACAAAAAGAAAGCACTAGAGCCTAATTTTCTCTGCTTTGTGAATGCAACAAAAAAGAAAGCACCGAAACCTAAATTTTCTCTACTTTGTGAATGCAACAAAAAAGAAAATACTAAAACCTAATTTCCTAATTTCAGGGTTGTTGATCTGAAGCTACTACTAACGTTGCTCCTCTTCTTCAACAACGAAGAAGAAGCTGCAGACACCCTTTTGGATGCGGTACCGCCTGATGCTGCCGTTGCCGCTGCAGTAGACTCTTCTCGCTTGCCGTTAGGGATCTTCGCTCCCACACTTTCTTCAGGGAGAGACGTTGCAGCAGACAAGAGAGCCTCAAGTTCTGCGTCCGTCACCAGCTGCCCATTACTCAAATCCCCATTCTCCTCCTCCTCCTCTACTCCACCAACCTCTCCTCCGTTCTCCATCACAAGCTCCTCACTCACAAAACTATCACCAGATGTCTTCGAAACAACCGCTTCACGATCTTCCTGGCTCGCAACGGCGGCGACTGAAATGGGTACAGATCCATCCATCCATCCATCCATCCAAAAGAAGGATTCATTCAAATTTGGCTAAAAGCAAAATACGAAAGGAAATTTTTAGAACATCTTTCTATATTTTATGGCCACCTACTTGGACCATCTATAGAACTCCGACGACTTTTGTTCAACTTTTTTCATCAAATTATGGCTATTGAGAATCTCCAGAAGCACTTGATTTTTTGCACTTTTAATTTCTAATATAGCTTTTTGGCTATATATATAGCCAACAAAAAATAGGCTGGTTCTCTTACTCACTCATCCTTGGCTTTTGTGGAAGCAATTGGAAGGTTGGTAAAAGTTGAAAAATAATAATGTAGAAAACAATTTTAGGTGAGCAGGTAAATAGGTTCTGCCTAGGTGGGTATGCTTGAAGGTAGGTTGAAGAATAGTTTTAGGTAGGTTGAAAAGTAAATAGATAGGTAGATATATAGGTAGGTTAAAGAACAATTTTAAATATACTTTAGGTAGGTGCATAAGTAGTAAGTAGATAGAGGGTAAGTGAGTAGGTGAATAAGCAAGTAAGGAGGGTAATTAAGAAAAATTCTTTTTTTTTTAGGTCATTTGGTTTTTTTCGAAGAATGGCTGAAAACTGATTGTGTAAATATGTGATGATGGACTTATGCTTGCTAAATTATCGATTTTTGGAATTTTTTTTGGCAAATCCTCTGGATGCTCTTAGACCTGTTAGGAGCTTCAGAAAACCGTCAATCATGCCAAAGCAGCTGCACACATCAATTTTAAAACCATTCTAATATTTGCCAAAAACTACTTCCACAACATGAATTCTCATGACTTGTGTTGTCCCATGACTTTGTCCTGAAGCCCTTCTTGTAAAGGTACATTTGGTATAAGGGAATTCCTTCCCAAACAATGCCCAATATGCTGCAATTGATTTCATCAAGGTGTTTCGTGGAGGAATTCCTTAAGAGCTAAGATTTTATGAAGCCTCCAGTCCTAGAGACTTCCCAAGAGAATTCGAGCCCAAATTTATTTAAGACGGGGTTTGATTCCATCTAGGTTTCAGACCGATTAAAAACAGTAAAATATTTTTACCGTAATTTTGTCCCATTAATACACATCCTTTGAGACAAAAGAGTCCGCATAAAATTTTAGAAAATTTGAACCCTGGGCCTGAACCCCCCCTTTAGAAAAAGGATGCCCCAAACCTTAAATAACATTATTTTTTTTTCCAATTTTGCAATGTAGCCAGTTTGGCAATGATCCACAATTCAATTTAGCAAATTTTGATCATCAACAAGGTAAAGTAAGAAAGCAACAAATTAAAGGGAATTCTAATGTTTTCTAAATATTTGTTTCCTAGAGTTGTATAGCCTCCATTTTTCGTGGGTTTTCTATAGATATTTTCCCTTCAATTTTATTGTTTTTTATTTTATTGTATTTTATTTGTTGTGCTTGCTGGAAATGTTGGTTTCATATTTCTTATTTCATTAGTGGTTTTCATTTTTTACAATGTCTGTAAAAACTATCTTTTTGTTGTGTATTTTTTGTTTATTTTATATGGTTGTTTTATAAATTTTGGGGATTTAAGTTTTCAAATAAAATGTAGTTTTTTCCCGTTCTTTTTTTCCTGCAATTTTTGTTGTTTATCTCTTTTTTTATGATTTTTTTTTTGTTACAACCTTTTTTTGGGTATTTGTAACGTTTGACGACCCTTTTTTTTATTATTTTTTATTGTTGGGTTTTATATTTATTTTTTTGGTTTTTCAAATATGTAACCGAATCGATAGTACTTGTAATGTTTTGTACATGTAGCTACCATAGTTTTTCTGAACTATGTTTTAATTTGTGACTACACATAACCACATCCCTTCGTTTGATTTGTCAGTTCGCACAGGAGCCAACAAACATTTCGATTACGACACAAATCGCATCTAAATATTGACTTGGATTGCAAAAAATTTTACACAGCTCTTATGTCTTATTCCTTCTGCTCAACATAAAGCATGCCATGTTTATGAGCAAATCCTGACAACATTTATGTTGATATTTCTATATATAATCTAACAACAAAACACATTGGATGCAAGATTTATATCGTTGTAATCAAAATGGATGATCTCATGCAAAGCATTTTCTACCAACCACAGTTAAAAAAAATTGTGCATGAGATTTTCTGTTTATCCTTCATAATCCTAAGATTTTATGTTAAAGGAGATACATAAGTTCTGAGAATCCTATGCTCCCAAAGATATCGTTACATGTGAGACAAGGTTTCTTGCCTTAAGTGAAACAGGTCTCACAACAATTCAATGTAATATATAAAGGTTGCAGAAGGTGATCGACTCATTGAATCATTCACACAAAGGTTGTTTGGGCAGGTAGTTGATATTCTTGATTCGCATATCCCTCGTTCCTTCTGTGCACAATTCACAAGCTCGTTTGTCTGGAAAGGTGCGATATTGGTTTTTTATGATCGCTAATCCTTTTGATGGCAATGTGTTGATCATCGATTGTTGTTAGTTTTTTATCAGCGTTTTTGATCTTACAAGAGGCGTCAATTTTATGTCCATTTGTTTCAAAATATTTTCAGTCTCATAATCGTATTTTTTTGTAGATGGGAGAACCCGAAGCTAGCAACTTGATGGACATGCCCTCGCCGGTTCGATGTAACATCCTGAAGTTTTTATGGGCCGGAGAATACGATGCATGGGAATATAACAAGGACGGTCGCGTTTTGATCGTTGACCTGTATAAGTTACTTTCCCCTGTCACTGATGAGCGAGAAAAGCAAATGACAGACATTCTCGCCCATTTTGAGCTGGGGGTGGTTGATCATCTCGTCATCCATGCATACATAGAATCCACAGAAAGAGATCGTTACACCGGACGGTCGATGACATTATATTACCCCATAGAACTTGATAATCTGGTGCGCAATTCACCTCCTAACGTGCTCGTGACAATTAAAAAGCATGCCGACGGCGCTTTTGATGATGAGAACGAATAGATTTGTCCTTGTGATGGTAATTGTTCATTTTTGTCGGCACTGTGAGAAGAATGTTTGTGATAGTTTTATAGTTAATCTTTTTGCGAAGGATTCAGTGCGATGCAGATACTCGATGCAAAAGCATTGAAAGTTCAAAAAATGCTATCTTCTCATTGTTGCAAGAACTATGAAAAAAATGCTTGTAATGACTTCGGAGTTAGTTTTTTTTTTTGTTTTGCACGCATTAAGTGTAATTCTTTAGTGGAGATACTTGATGCAAGAGTAATCAAAGCTCAAGATACATGCCTTCTTTGTTGAAAAACATGGAAGTGCACAACAATTTTTTGCTTCTCCTTAATTTATTTGTTTTTCTCAATTTAAATGAGTTCAATTTTTAACATTGATGTGCAATTGTTGTTTTGAGAGTTGACCAATTTGGTGAGGGTGTCATAATGTGGTTGATCTATAATGAACTTGCTGTTGTCAAAGGTTTTAGAATATAAATTTGACCCTTGTTACCTTTAAAATTATTCACCAGGTTTATTTCCCTTTTAATTGGGTTCATTGAATGGATTCCTTTAATCGATTGAATACAATCAGATTCAATGCATTGAAGTAAAGAAAAGATAGTTCGCCAACAAATTCAGTGACTAATCAACCAACCGAATTGTCAATGAGCACCAAATAAAACCCGGCCCCCGCAAACATTACCCAACTAACTAACTAAAAAAACAATTTTTGTGAAGCCTCCTTCGATGACCTCAAAAATTATGCACGTGATTGAAATTTTGTTGGAATGGCTTTGTGTAATTACTCCCTCGCAAAAAAAATTATATAACAAAACCAGCTTTAAAACACACTTTCTAGGAACTTATAATATGATTTGGGCATTACGCTTCTGAGGCCTTAGGCCCTTTGACCACCAAAAAATACACAATGGTGTGAGGCCTTTTCAGTGTAATGCTAAGGCCCTTTTGTTGACTTTTTTCACTAATTGTAACTTTTGTAAATTACTTTTTATTATTGAAGGTTCAGTGTTGGTTATTTTTTTATTGCTTGTAACTTTCATAAATTACTTGTTTTAGTGCTAAAAAGGCCCAGGGGAATTATTTACTCATATTTCTTCATTGTTTAGGGGGAGGGGGTGCGCCTTGATTTTTTATTTTCTTTTGTTTACCATTAAAGGGGAGGGGGAGGAGGGTGGAGGTTGATTTTTTTTTAATTTCCCCTTCATTTGAAATGTGGAAGGAGGAGGGGAAAGGGGTTATTTTTTCTCTTAATTTTGTTTTCTAGTATGGAGTGGTTGAGGAAGGGAAAGGTTTTTTTTAAAGTATACGTATAGTTATTTGCGACTTGTGATTATTTGGTGAGTAGATGTAATCAATAACATGTTGCCACATGGAAATACTGGAAATTATTTCAAAATATGGTTTTATTGCAGATTGTAAAAATTTAGGGTCGTCAAATGTAATTCGTCACAATCTATCCACACGGCATGCACAGGAATATCAATTATTAAAAGTTTGTTTTATTTGAAAAAAATTGATTCGTTCAAATCTGGTGATCGAGATTGTGCCACATGTTGTTATGTCTTTTCATCATCCTCTTCAAAATCCGGTGGCTAAACATGGTCCATGTGGTTTTTAATTCATCAAATGTTTTTATCTCTCCGCAGATTTGAACGTACGCTCGCAGGGTTCATGCAGGCCGCAACGACCACAACACACGATAGGAAGGTCGAGAAGACGACCTGAAGCAACGAGGGTTCCGGCCGTACTAAGCCAGGGGTACAAAGACAATAAGAGAGGAAGAACAAAACTTGATCGATCGAGCTGCAGGTAAAGAGCCCAAGGAACTCGTGCATGATTTCGGTAGCGGGCTACTTCTTCCTCGATGTTATGTGAGCCCAAAAGTTCAGCCACCGGACTGCCGAAACAAACATCAACGAAGATAAGCAACGAGAAGTAGTTCGAGTCAATGCCAGTCATATTCAGTTTGCGAGGAATGACTTAGGGTCATCGGTTTGGTCCTCTCTCCATCAGACTTGAGTGGTGAGCTGATTCCTCTGTCAACGAATCAATCGGAAGTCCTTAGGGTCATCAGCTTTTTACTCATCAAAGTCTAAGACACCGAGTATGCATAATAATTGAACGTCAAATTTTACTAGAGTGCTGGGGCGCTACTCTTGGTCTTCCAACTGCAACGCCGAGTCCTTTTAGAAATGCTAGCTGCCATATCAACGACGATCTCGTCATCAGTGCAGAACCAACACGTTGTGATCCAATTCCCAGCAACAACCGACACATCTCATTCGATTGCAAAGGTTTTCGAGCAACAATTAAACGTCGATTTGCAATTAAAGATCAATGTTCCAAGTGTGCTTTTAAAATAGTGCAAAATTACATGACACATCTTTCCCCCCCCTATCAATTATAAGAATTTCAAGAATTTTTTATGTTTATTACCAACTGGAAAAAAATTTAATTAGAGTACGTTAGAAATATAATTGCTCTTTCATACATTACTGACAATTGACTTTTTTAAATTTTATTTTTAATGTTCTCATATGCTTTTCAATAATTCACCATTATTTGTGTCATGTTAGGTTTTCCGAATCCGACTGTCCGGGCCGAATCCGATTTTCCAAATCCGACTGTCCAGGCCGGTTCCGCTGGTCCATCGAAACACGGAACCGTCGTCGGACGCACAGGCACTGTTGTAATTATGTACAAAAAACTCTACTGTCTGAGGCGGACAGTCACCATTTAATGTAAATTGATAGATGAAGGCATGGACGGATGCACGATGGGACGGACAGATGGATTGAAAGGATCGTTTCATCCCGACATTTTTTATTATATATTATTCCTTATAAAATTTTCTTTTCCGGCAAATGTGACGACCGACAGTTAAATGCAATAATATAATTATGAAATTAAGAACAAAACATTCACATGGCATTTATAGGTATGACAAAATTTCAGGAATTCATTTCAGTAAAACATCGATTTAGTGTGACTAAATTACATGCATCGAGGTCAGCAGAAGAGAGCTCGCCAACAATTCGGTGACCAATCAGCCGACCGAATCACCCACGAGCACCGAGTAGAACCCGGCCCCCACAAACATTGCCTAACCAAACAGCTCAAAAACAATGTTCATGGGGCCTCCCCTGATAACCTCACAGATTGTGCATGTAATCCAGCTCCTCTTGAAATGGATTCCTAGAATTAATCCTTACCAACCAGTGAATGCAATACGATAACCATGAGAATGAAAACAAACCTAGAATCATGCACACACAGCCATTCCCATGGCATTTATAGGTCTGACAAAATTCCAAGAATCCATTTCAATAGAGCATCGATTTAGTGTGACTAAATTACATGCATCGAGGTCAGTAGAAGAGAGCTCGCCAACAATTCGGTGACCAATCAGCCGACCGAATCACCCACGAGCACCGAGTAGAACCCGGCCCCCACAAACATTGCCTAACCAAACAACTCAAAAACAATGTTCATGGGGCCTCCCTTGATAACCTCGCAGATTGTGCATGTAATCCAGCTCCTCTTGAAATGGATTCCTAGAATTAATCCTTACCAACCAGTGAATGCAATAAGATAACCATGAGATTGAAAACAAACCTGGAATCATGCGCACATAGCCATTCACATGGCATTTACAGGTCCAACAAAATTCCAAGAATCCGTTTCAGTAGAGCATCAATTTAGTGTGACTAAATTACATGCATCGATGTCAGCAGAAGAGAGCTCGCCAACAATTCGGTGACCAATCAGCCGACCGAATCACCCACGAGCACCGAGTAGAACCCGGCCCCCACAAACATTGCCTAACCAAACAGCTCAAAAACAATGTTCATGGGGCCTCCCTTGATAACCTCGCAGATTGTGCATGTAATCCAACTCCTCTTGAAATGGATTCCTAGAATTAATCCTTACCAACCAGTGAATGAAATAAGATAACCATGAGAATGAGAACAAACCTGGAATCATGCGCACACAGCCATTCCCATGGCATTTACAGGTTCGACAAAATTCCAAGAATCCATTTCAGTAGAGCATGGATTTAGTGTGACTAAATTACATGCATCGAGGTCAGCAGAAGAGAGCTCGCCAACAATTCGGTGACCAATCAGCCGACCGAATCACCCACGAGCACCGAGTAGAACCCGGCCCCCACAAACATTGCCTAACCAAACAACTCAAAAACAATGTTCATGGGGCCTCCCCTGATAACCTCACAGATTGTGCATGTAATCCAGCTCCTCTTGAAATGGATTCCTAGAATTAATCCTTACCAACCAGTGAATGCAATAAGATAACCATGAGAATGAGAACAAACCTGGAATCATGCGCACACAGCCATTCCCATGGCATTTACAGGTTCGACAAAATTCCAAGAATCCATTTCAGTGGAGCATCAATTTAGTGTGACTAAATTACATGCATCGATGTCAGCAGAAGAGAGCTCGCCAACAATTCAGTGACCAATCAGCCGACCGAATCACCCACGAGCACCGAGTAGAAATCGGCCCCCACAAACATTGCCTAACCAAACAACTCAAAAACAATGTTCATGGGGCCTCCCTTGATAACCTCACAGATTGTGCATGTAATCCAGCTCCTCTTGAAATGGATTCCTAGAATTAATCCTTACCAACCAGTGAATGCAATAAGATAACCATGAGATTGAGAACAAACCTGGAATCATGCGCACACAGCCATTCACATGGCATTTACAGGTCCAACAAAATTCCAAGAATCCATTTCAGTAGAGCATGGATTTAGTGTGACTAAATTACATGCATCGAGGTCAGCAAAAGAGAGCTCGCTAACAATTCGGTGACCAATCAACCGACCGAATCACCCACGAGCACCGAGTAGAACCCGGCCCCCACAAACATTGCCTAACCAAACAGCTCAAAAACAATGTTCATGGGGCCTCCCCTGATAACCTCACAGATTGTGCATGTAATCCAACTCCTCTTGAAATGGATCCCTAGAATTAATCCTTACCAGAAAAAGATTTTTCCGACAACCATGACAACGAACTAGCAAATGCAATAAGATAACTATGAGATTAAGAACAAACCCAAGAATCAAGTGCACACAAACATTCACACATCATTTATAAGCATTTATCGACATTTACAAGGACTTCGAAAGACAAAGCAAAGATCATTGCCACGATGTACTTCTAAAAACTCGCCGACTCTCTAGAAAGAACATAAAAGAAAGGGAAGAAAATATAACTACTCGTCTTGTTTCACAAACACTAAGCCAGCAAATTTTGAAATATCTAGGATCAATTTTTTGTTCTGTTTCACATGTTCGTGCCCACAACTCAGGAGGTCCTTCAACCCTAATGCCATCATCACATGGCAAAAACTGCAACACACAAGAAAACAATGCAGAAAGAAAGTTCCATGAACAAATTTGATCCAAGCACACACTCTTCAGATCTGTAGGTTGATCCCAAATGAGTTGAAATTCACTCAGAGAGAACCTCCAAGCATCTCAAAACTCAATTACCTCTAAGATGTATTGCACCCATGCTTGGAAGCCCATTTCACCGTAATGCCATCACCTAACAAATCAGATGACCACTACAAGCTGCCACTACACCTCTAACATACTTGGAACCAACAAGTTCTCAAACCAGTTGGTTCCAATTTTCAGTCGATAGTTCCTTGCCTAACTCAAGCTTATCCATAAACAGCAAAATATGTTCCAAGTAAGGGGCATTTCAGTCCAGCTTGGGAGGAGCTCACTCCATCAGATGGCATCTCGTTCTCAGGAATGAGATCACAAACTGACAACAACTCTCTAGTGTACATTGCCCACAACCTACAAATTCAAAAAACTAAAGATCTGCAAAGCTGCTGCAACTTGAAAGATCATAAACCCTTCTGTGATTGGAACTGAGTACTCTGAGTGGTAAACATGAAGGACTGAATCTGTGTGTCATCATCACACCTGGATGTTTCTTCAACCCTAATTAATGACATTGAATTCTTGAAGAAGAAAATATTTTTTGGCTTCGTTGTTTTTGTCACTCGATTTGAGGATTTGCAAAGGACACAGAGGGAATGCAAATTTTCAATAGAGGTACCAGGGAAGAAGTCTTTGAAAACCCTAATGCCCATGAAATCCTTGCAAACCCTAAAATGCCCGTACATCATGGCACAAATCGAACCATCATCAGCCAACATGATTAGAAGCGAAAGACAGAAGAAAAACCCATTACCTCTGCTCTCCCTGAGGAAGAAGACCAAGTGAGAGTTCTAGACGAGGTGACCGACTTGAGCCATTTCTCCCCTATGCTAAAAATCTCGGCCATTCTGGCTGCTTGCTTGCTTGCCAGTGCTGTTTCTGCTGCTGGCCCCACTTAACCACAACAAAACAAACCAACTTTTCACGATTCAAGTCTAAACCCAGCATCCCCGATCCGTGCTATTCCCAACTACAAGAGCGTGTGCTGTTGTTGTTGTTCTACTACTGCTACACTCCACGGCTGATGACCCATCACCATCCTGGCACTCCCTTCGTTGCGCTTCAGCACCAGAAGAAAAGAGTAGGCACCACAACACGGAGAGGGCGCGAACGGGCTTTTTCATTCTTGAGGCGGCTTTTGCTCCCGAACATTCATTACAAACTTGTGCTGTGAGGCTCGCGGATGGAAGGTCTATTCGGGTTTCTCATCCACAAATCGTCGGGAGAGATGGTGCAATCGTGGTGAGACGGTTCCGTAATTTGCAGCGTGGGACAGTTATGAAAAACATGAAATAGAGACTTTCCGGTTATCATGCACAAACTTGAAATAGAGCCCACCAGTTGTAAGGGTGGTCGTTAGAGTTCTCAACTGTTGTTTTGACCATTTCGGAAAATTTTCTTCTTTCTTTCTTGTTTGCATTATTTTTCTTTCTCTTTCATTTATTTTTTTCAAATTGGTTTTTAAAATAATAATTAGAAAGTAAAAATTAATTTCCAAAAAACGAAAAAGATTACTAATATTTTTTCTGATGATTCTTTCTTTCCTTTTTGTTTTTCATTTTTTTTCATTTTTAGTTTCTCTTTCATTTATTTAAATTTTCAAATAGCCTTGTTCTAAAAGAATAGCTGAAAATAGCCACAATTGCTTGCAATATGAAAGGGTCGACATCATGATTTTCTACCTTGATAATTTGTAATATAGCGAAGTTTGGCTAAATATACTTATGGATGATCACCACTTGAGGAACATCACAAAATTGGAGAGGGGTGGGGAGCACTGCTTGAATGATGTATACAAAATGAAATTTTCTTTTTTTAAATTCGAATGCTGGCTGTAGAAAATCTTAAGAAACACTGGATTTGATCACTTTTAAATTTTTTATATTAGGCTTTTAGCTATATATAAGGAGAGAAAAAGGGTGGAATTTTGGGCAGCCCAAGGACTTTTTTGTCAATTTTTGTGTTATATAAAAAATTCGTCCAAATATTTCCCAAGAATTAGGAATAGTAGGTAGTCCAATTTCCAGCAGAAAAACAGAAAAGCAACATTTTTTCCAATTTTAGGGTTTTAAAAATACAATTATCCAAAATAATGACTTATTTAGGGCCCGAATGTGTAAGGGTTTTTTGGGTGGCAGATTTTTGCCAATTTTCGACCTGAAACGATTGATCTGTAAGACCAAGGTGTAATTTTTCCCCTCAAATTCCGATTTTTAGTAAAATGGATATAATACGAGAATTTCATATCACAAATTCTGTACTACCTATATGATGAACCTTTAATGGGAAAAATGGCCCAAATTTGTGAGATCCCTTTTTCACAAAAACTACAAAATTCTCCAGATTTCTACAAATTCTAGGAAGATGGTTATAATATTTTTATTTCCATGTCTAATTTATAGCCATATTTGGCTAAACCTTCATTGATATATATGATCACCATTTTGGGTACATCACAAAATGGATAAAAGAAAAACCTTGAGGGGGGGTGGGTGGGGGCATGAAGAAGAAGGATTGCAATAGGTGCCCGGTACTTATTGTGCACATGCGGGTATTCCAGTGTTTTAATAACCGTCAGTTTCAGATGTTTTGGTTTAGGGTTTAGTAAAGAGAACCACCGGTTCTCATGGTTGGACAAATGCAAACTAAAAGAAAATCCGATTCCAACTAATTTTCGAAAAACCCTCAAAGAACTGCTGGGAACTTGAGAACCGGAAAAGAACCAATGGTTTATGGGCGGTTATTTGAGTTGTTGAATTGTTTTGAGAATCATGGTGAATTGTCGGAACCGGGTATTTGTTGATGAAATATATATATATTTTCAAGGTGCCATATCGATCGGCCCATCAACAAGTTTTTTTGGAACATTGGGCATGCCCCCAATAAAAGCAGGTCTTCGGATGACGCGCTCCCAAGTCACGGGGGTGAAACCCACTTGGGGGTCTCACAAAGTCAAGTTGCGGAATTGAGACTTGGTAGCACGCTCCCGGCTTCCAACTCTAAAAAGGGGTAGAGGGTCGAGTTGGGAGCCCCGGGATTAGACTAGGAAGAGATCAAGCTTTTAGATCGCACGAACCTGCATCACAAACCAACACGAGTTGGTTAGAATCCATTTGCACTCTTTTGGTGTTGGGACAAGCCACGGGGACCCGGACTCACTTGGACTCACCACATCCTTGGCTCGGGAGTATGCCACCACCATACTCCCTATAGTATACTCTGCGCCACGTTGTGGGGGCTACACCCAAATGGCACAAATTCCCGGGACTCCCGAAATGGAGTCCCGGAGTTGTCCCGAAATCGTCCCGGCGGGACTCCCGGAACTTTGAACGGCCATAACTCCCGACTGCGGAGTTGGATCGCGACGAGGTCTGAACCAAAGTTGTAGACCTCGTCGCGATCTTTCCAACGACGTATCGCACTCCCAATTCGGACTTCGGGAAGGGGTCGATTCCCGACTTTTAGTGGTCGGGAGTCAAACTGCCAGTTTGACTCCCGGCCCTTCTTTTGCCCATAACTTGGGCGACAGATGTCCAAATGGCCAATGCGAGGCCATTTTCGATATCTACGCTTCAAGACCTTTCCAATGACACCAAGAACACCCCGATGCGAGGTGTTTTGGGTCCTGCTGTCGAGCTCTAAACATTCGGGAGTCCCGGAGGACTCCAAATCCCAACTTTTCCAAGTGTTGGGCTTCACCCCCACACTTGGCCAAAGTAGGGTTGCGACACTCTCCCCCACTAGAAGAAAGAGGTCAATGTCCTCATTGACACTTAGAATTTCCTTTCATACAATTGCAATTGCTTTCTTTTGGATCCTTGGCCATTTTGCCAACTTTGTGGCTAGACCTTGTCTCAAGCTAACTTAGGCGTCCCCAAGTTTCCAACACTTTCTTGACAAGTCCAAGGGTGTCCTCTCCGGGACCCTCTCCCCTTGCTTCGTCAAAAGACTAACTAGCCTAATTGACGAAGCTCCTCATTTGGGAGGAACTTTTTCATTCTTCCCCTCATGAGGAGCCTAAGTCAAGTCTAATCTTGACCTAAGCTACTTGACATGACTCCTTTCCCTATCCCGCGCCTCGGTCACAACAACCAAGCCTTAACTAAAAGGTTTGCTTATCAAGGTACGAGAAGCAACACCTAGGTTTGCCAAACCCAAGTCCCAAACTACACTTAAAGTATGTGAGCGGGGTCATGACTTCCCGCGTTGGCCACACTACAAGCCAACCCTTCGGGATGCACCTCAAGGCATGTGCATGTCCCTGCAAGCTCACCTTGCTTGCCTCCTCTTTTGGGGTCAAGTTTCTTCAACCCCAAACTAGGAGTCCGATTTTGATTTGAGCCTACGCAACATAGTTCCATTTATCCATGCCACAACCCTATTTGCCTTAACAATTTTTCCCCATGATACAATATCTTAGAAGTTATAATGCCCTTTTTATTTCACTTGCAACTTGATGTGGTACATTTTATGGAATTCTCCCCCTCTAAAATAAAGGTGATGCCCTCATCACGCTCTACGCCTTTTCTTTGCCGGTCTAGTGTGAAATTCTTCTATGGCTTCTTGGGCATGTTCCATGTCGGACTCTTTCACCCAAGAAGCTTCTATTGCATGGTAACCTTTCCACTTCACTAAGTATTCCCGCTCTCGTCCCCTAAGTTGCCTTGATTTGAGCACGGCCTCAACCTCAAACTCTGGTTCGTTATGAACTAAGTCCGGCGGAGGCCTTGAGTTATGCTCTCGATTAGGTCTTGAGGCATCGCGGGAGACCGGCTTCAAAAGGGACACATGAAATGTGGGATGAACTCTAAAGTTTTCCGGAAGTTCTAACTTATAAGTGTCGGAAAGTTTCTTTTCCAACACCTTGAATGGCCCCGCATATGGGCCTAAGAACTTATGACTCAAACCTTCCGGTAACCTAAAATTCTTGATGTTCAACCACACTTCGTCTCCCTCTTGAAACTTCACTTCTCGTCGGGACTTGTCCGCAAAATCCTTGTACCTTTTGTGCGCCTTCTGCAAGTTAGCCTTGGCCAGCTCCCATAAGCGCTTCCTTTCTCCATCAAGCTGCGTCACCATTGGCACTTCCTCACTTGTATCAATCGAAGGTTGTCCTTGCGTTGCCCAAGTCATGGGCACAATTGGTGACCTTCCCGTCACCATTTGAAATGGGGTGGACCCAGTTGCGGAGTGTTCCGAGTTGTTATAACAAAACTCGGCTAACTCCAAATGGTCCACCCAATCTTGTTGATCCGCCGCCACATAATTCCTCAAGAATTGTTGGATGACCAAGTTCACCCTTTCGGTTTGTCCATCGGTTTGGGGGCGGAAAGAGGTGCTCATCTTGAGCTCCGACCCCATTCGCTTCCACAAGGCCCGCCAAAACTTACTTGTAAACTTTGGGTCTCGATCCGACACTATGTCTTTTGGAAGCCCATGGTGTTTGAAAATGTGAGAGAAGAATAACCTCCCCGTTTCTTGTGCCGTTGCTTCATCCTTTGTGGGAATGAAATGTGCCATTTTGCTAAATCGATCCACCACAACCATGATGGCATCAAATCCCCTTGAAGGGGGCAGACTTACCATGAAATCCATTGACACACTTTCCCATGGCCCTTCGGGAATTGGCAAGGGTTGCAACAAACCCGCTTGCTTCTTGTTGAGGGTCCGGTTTTGTTGACAAGTTAAACAAGTCTTCACGTACTCCTCCGCACTATCTTTTAAGTTGGGCCAATAGTAGGACTTCTTTAGGAATGTTGTGGTGCGCTTGGCACCACCATGGCCCGCAAGTGGTCCATCATGACATTCCTTCAAAAGTGTGTCTCGCATCTTCCCTTCCGGCACATAAAGTCGATTTTGCTTGTACCACAATAATCCATTTCTCAAATGGAAGTGGGACTTGGCTCCATTTTGGATGCTTTGCCTTGTCTCCTTGGCAAATGCATCCCGGCGGCTTGCTAGTCTAACTTCCTTTTGAAGTTCCGACTCTCCAACACACACCATTCTAAGTTGGTGTTTCCGGCTCAAGGCATCGGGCACTATGTTCTCTTTTCCCGGCTTGTGCCGGATGTCCACATTAAACAAGGCCAATGTGTCTTGCCACCTTTGTTGTTTTGATGACAACTTGGGTTGCGTTGCGAAGTACTTCAAGGTCACATTGTCGGTCCACACCACTACGTCTTTGGAACCTATGTAGTGGCCCCAAGTCTTGAGGCAATGTATGATCGCCCACATCTCTTTCTCGTGTGTTGGCCACCTTCGCTCCGTCTCACCCAACTTCTTGCTTTCAAAGGCCACCGGTCTTCCTTCTTGCACCAAGACTCCCCCAACCGCAAAGTCGGAGGCGTCGGAATGAATCTCGAAGTCTTTGTCGAAGTCGGGTAACTTCAACACCGGCGCCTTCACCAAAATGCCCTTCAATGTTCCAAAGGCTTCATCGCATGCTTGTTCCCATTCATAGGTGACGGCGGACTTCTTCAAAAGGTTCGTCAAAGGCGCCGCTATCTTTGCAAAGTTCTTGATGAACTTGCGATAGTATGAGGCCAATCCTAAGAAGGACCTCAAGGCGGGAACCGACTTGGGCGGCTCCCAATCCAAAATCGCCTTAACCTTGTGATCGTCCATCATCAAGCCCTCTTGAGTTATCCTATGTCCCAAAAAGTCTACTTCCGTCACCCCAAATTCGCACTTCTCGAGCTTTGCATACAACTTGTTTTCCCTTAGCCTTTGGAACACCTTGCGAAGGTGCTCCGCATGCTCCTCCAAGGAGCTACTATAGATCAAAATGTCGTCTATGTAGACGACCACGAAATCATCAAGCCATTCGCGGAATATGTCATTCATGAGAGTGCAAAATGTGGCGGGTGCATTAGTGAGCCCAAAGGGCATCACCATGAACTCGTATGAGCCATACCTTGTGCGACAAGCGGTTTTCTCTTCGTCCCCTTCCGCTATCCTTATTTGGTAATACCCGGAACGTAGATCAATTCTACTAAAAACCTTGGCTCCCGAGAGACGGTCAAATAGATCATCGATGCGAGGTAAAGGATACCGATTTTTCACCGTTGCCTTGTTGAGTGCTCTATAATCAACACACATCCTCAAAGTCCCATCCTTCTTGTGAACAAAAAGGACAGGTGCCCCATATGGCGACTTGCTTGGTTTTATATACCCTTTGGCAAGGAGTTCTTCGAGTTGAACCTTTAACTCTTTCAACTCCTCATGGCTCATTCGGTATGGGGCCTTGGCGGGAGGTTCCACTCCCGGCATCACTTCAATCGCATGATCAACCCGTCTTCTCGGGGGCAAGTCTTCGGGCAACTCGGCGGGCATCACATCCGGGAACTCTTCCAACACTCGCCTTATGCACTTGGCGGAAGTCATCGACTTGGTGACCTCCTCGGGCTCATACTCGTCCAACACCCGCATCACACACACCATGCCAAAACCTCCCACACATTCCTTCTCAAAAGCTTTTCCTACCATAAAGCGGATGGTTGGATCACCCACACAAGGCAACTCATGTGCCTTGACTCGCACAATCCCACTTTTAGATGGGATTCTAACTATCCGATTGTGCCCTTCTATGAGCACATTGTTTTGGGTGATGAACTCCATCCCCAAAACACATTCCATTCCACCCAAGGTGGAAACCAGCAAGTCCAACTTTCCTCTCCAATTCCCCAATTGAAGAGGGACTCCTTTCGCTTGTAACGTAGTTGGATGGGGAATCCCATCCGCAAAATGCACCTCAATGGGTGCCTTGAGTTCCTCTAAGTGGAGCTCCATCCTTTCGGCGCTCTCCCGAGTTATGAAGTTGTGAGAAGCCCCTGTGTCCAAAAGACATAAGACATCCCGCTTAGCAATCTTCCCTTTCAAGAAGATAAGTCGATTGCATTCTTTTTGGGCTAGAGTGGCATTGAGAGCAAGTACCTTTGAGCTCCCAACACCGGATTTGGGCTTGGGGCAATCCTTGGAGTAATGCCCCACCTCGTTGCAATTGAAACACGCACCCTTGGGCTTGTCTCCAGAATTCCCTTTGTTTTGGCTCCCTTTGAAAGGAGCCCCTTTCTTCACAAAATTTCCCTTTGGCTTGAACCCCGAGCCTTGAAATGGTTTGGGCTTATCCTTGGTTGGGCTTCCTTGCCCCCGGTTCCACTCCCCTTCATGCCTTGGCTTTTTGTGAAGGAACTTGTTGTCCTTCTTGAACCCGGATTTGTCGCTCCGCCCCACATCCGAGAAATTCTCCACTTTCGTGATGGCCTCGGATAATGAGGCGGGCCAACTCTCCTCAAGTTTTCGCTTGGCCCAAGTTGGAAGTCCCATCACGAATTGGCACACCCGATCCATCTCGTGCATGTGCCGTACCTCGAGCATGAGTTCCGAATAAGCCCTCACATATTGCCTCAAATTTTCATTCGGGGCATTCACAAGGTCACGAAGCTTGCACCTTGAAATGTAATCGGAGTTCCTCGGGACAAATTCCGCCTCAATGCGGTCTTTGAAAAACTCCCACGTATAGCCATGGCTCTTCCCCTCCTCCTGTCGCACCGTCCGCCACCATGTGGCGGCATAGCCCTTCAAGTAGGATTGGGCAAGCTCCACGGCGGAATGCCGTCCAACCTTGGCGGCATGCAAGTAGTCGTCCATCTCCGCAAGCCAAGCATCCACAACCTTGCGGTCGCGGGCGCCATCGAAGTTCCCGGGCTTGGCCGGTTGAAACCTTTCACCCTTGGAGGCTCCCGTTTTGAGAGCCGCCACCAACTCACCGAAGTCGGGTCTTCCCATCTTGAGGAGTACTTCCAATTGTGCCGGGGTGAATAGGACCGAGCTCCTCTCTTCCTCACTTTCGGGCTCATCACGGTCCTCCCGGGGCATGGGTTCCTCCTCCCCAATAGATTCGGGCAGGGCTACTTGGTCATTGACGGGCTCTTCCATCACGGAGTCTTGCGGTTGCTTGCGGTTCTTCTTGGGAGCCATCCGAACCCAAGAAGTGAGCTTCACCACTTGCTCTGATACCACGTGACGCGCTCCCAAGTCACGGGGGTGAAACCCACTTGGGGGTCTCACAAAGTCAAGTTGCGGAATTGAGACTTGGTAGCACGCTCCCGGCTTCCAACTCTAAAAAGGGGTAGAGGGTCGAGTTGGGAGCCCCGGGATTAGACTAGGAAGAGATCAAGCTTTTAGATCGCACGAACCTGCATCACAAACCAACACGAGTTGGTTAGAATCCATTTGCACTCTTTTGGTGTTGGGACAAGCCACGGGGACCCGGACTCACTTGGACTCACCACATCCTTGGCTCGGGAGTATGCCACCACCATACTCCCTATAGTATACTCTGCGCCACGTTGTGGGGGCTACACCCAAATGGCACAAATTCCCGGGACTCCCGAAATGGAGTCCCGGAGTTGTCCCGAAATCGTCCCGGCGGGACTCCCGGAACTTTGAACGGCCATAACTCCCGACTGCGGAGTTGGATCGCGACGAGGTCTGAACCAAAGTTGTAGACCTCGTCGCGATCTTTCCAACGACGTATCGCACTCCCAATTCGGACTTCGGGAAGGGGTCGATTCCCGACTTTTAGTGGTCGGGAGTCAAACTGCCAGTTTGACTCCCGGCCCTTCTTTTGCCCATAACTTGGGCGACAGATGTCCAAATGGCCAATGCGAGGCCATTTTCGATATCTACGCTTCAAGACCTTTCCAATGACACCAAGAACACCCCGATGCGAGGTGTTTTGGGTCCTGCTGTCGAGCTCTAAACATTCGGGAGTCCCGGAGGACTCCAAATCCCAACTTTTCCAAGTGTTGGGCTTCACCCCCACACTTGGCCAAAGTAGGGTTGCGACATCGGACCCCAGTTGCAAAAGAGAAACAAACGTGCTCCCCTAGATTTCAGTTTATGCACATGGGAGTTGAATCGTTGGCAAACGAATATCCATAAAACCGAGGTGCCATTGGGAACATATCAGGGAACCCTTTGGAAACTTGATGGGAACACATGGGGAGTAAGGGGAAAAAACTAAAAATCCCTCTCCACCCAAACACTCAAAAAGAAAAAAAATCAGGGTCCATGAGGATTGCAGGAAATTCTTCTTTCCAAAACTGCGGGTGACCATTTTCCACCCAGGCTAATACCGCCCAAGCAAAAAACAGTGACAAACAATCTTGGAAAGAAGGATTTCACGCAGCCAACATGACGCGCTCCCAAGTCACGGGGGTGAAACCCACTTGAGGGTCTCACCAAAGTCAAGTTGTGGAATTGAGACTTGGTAGCACGCTCCCGGCTTCCAACTCTAGAAAGGGGTAGAGGGTAGAGGGTTGCGACACTCTCCCCCACTAGAAGAAAGGGGTCAATGTCCTCATTGACACTTAGAATTTTCCTTCGTACAATTGCAATTGCTTTTCTTTTGGATCCCTGGCCATTTTGCCTACTTTGTGGCTAGACCTTGTCTCAAGCTAACTTAGGCGTCCCCAAGTTTCCAACACTTTCTTGACAAGTTCAAGAGTGTCCTCCCCGGGACCCTCTCCCCTCGCTTCGTCAAAAGACTAACAAGCCTAATTGACGAAGCTCCTCATTTGGGAGGAACTTTTTCATTCTTCCCCTCATGAGGAACTTAAGTCAAGTCTAATCTTGACCTAAGCTACTTGACATGACTCCTTTCCCTATCCCGCGCCTCGGTCACAACAACCAAGCCTTAACTAAAAGGTTTAGGGTTTAGGGTTTAGGGTTTAGGGTTTAGGGTTTAGGGTTTAGGGTTTAGGGTTTAGGGTTTAGGGTTTAGGGTTTAGGGTTTAGGGTTTAGGGTTTAGGGTTTTAGGGTTTAGGGTTTAGGGTTTAGGGTTTAGGGTTTAGGGTTTAGGGTTTAGGGTTTAGGGTTTAGGGTTTAGGGTTTAGGGTTTAGGGTTTAGGGTTTAGGGTTTAGGGTTTAGGGTTTAGGGTTTAGGGTTTAGGGTTTAGGGGTTTAGGGTTTAGGGTTTAGGGTTTAGGGTTTAGGGTTTAGGGTTTAGGGTTTAGGGTTTAGGGTTTAGGGTTTAGGGTTTAGGGTTTAGGGTTTAGGGTTTAGGGTTTAGGGTTTAGGGTTTAGGGTTTAGGGTTTAGGGTTTAGGGTTTAGGGTTTAGGGTTTAGGGTTTAGGGTTTAGGGTTTAGGGTTTAGGGTTTAGGGTTTAGGGTTTAGGGTTTAGGGTTTAGGGTTTAGGGTTTAGGGTTTAGGGTTTAGGGTTTAGGGTTTAGGGTTTAGGGTTTAGGGTTTAGGGTTTAGGGTTTAGGGTTTAGGGTTTAGGGTTTAGGGTTTAGGGTTTAGGGTTTAGGGTTTAGGGTTTAGGGTTTAGGGTTTAGGGTTTAGGGTTTAGGGTTTAGGGTTTAGGGTTTAGGGTTTAGGGTTTAGGGTTTAGGGTTTAGGGTTTAGGGTTTAGGGTTTAGGGTTTAGGGTTTAGGGTTTAGGGTTTAGGGTTTAGGGTTTAGGGTTTAGGGTTTAGGGTTTAGGGTTTAGGGTTTAGGGTTTAGGGTTTAGGGTTTAGGGTTTAGGGTTTAGGGTTTAGGGTTTAGGGTTTAGGGTTTAGGGTTTAGGGTTTAGGGTTTAGGGTTTAGGGTTTAGGGTTTAGGGTTTAGGGTTTAGGGTTTAGGGTTTAGGGTTTAGGGTTTAGGGTTTAGGGTTTAGGGTTTAGGGTTTAGGGTTTAGGGTTTAGGGTTTAGGGTTTAGGGTTTAGGGTTTAGGGTTTAGGGTTTAGGGTTTAGGGTTTAGGGTTTAGGGTTTAGGGTTTAGGGTTTAGGGTTTAGGGTTTAGGGTTTAGGGTTTAGGGTTTAGGGTTTAGGGTTTAGGGTTTAGGGTTTAGGGTTTAGGGTTTAGGGTTTAGGGTTTAGGGTTTAGGGTTTAGGGTTTAGGGTTTAGGGTTTAGGGTTTAGGGTTTAGGGTTTAGGGTTTAGGGTTTAGGGTTTAGGGTTTAGGGTTTAGGGTTTAGGGTTTAGGGTTTAGGGTTTAGGGTTTAGGGTTTAGGGTTTAGGGTTTAGGGTTTAGGGTTTAGGGTTTAGGGTTTAGGGTTTAGGGTTTAGGGTTTAGGGTTTAGGGTTTAGGGTTTAGGGTTTAGGGTTTAGGGTTTAGGGTTTAGGGTTTAGGGTTTAGGGTTTAGGGTTTAGGGTTTAGGGTTTAGGGTTTAGGGTTTAGGGTTTAGGGTTTAGGGTTTAGGGTTTAGGGTTTAGGGTTTAGGGTTTAGGGTTTAGGGTTTAGGGTTTAGGGTTTAGGGTTTAGGGTTTAGGGTTTAGGGTTTAGGGTTTAGGGTTTAGGGTTTAGGGTTTAGGGTTTAGGGTTTAGGGTTTAGGGTTTAGGGTTTAGGGTTTAGGGTTTAGGGTTTAGGGTTTAGGGTTTAGGGTTTAGGGTTTAGGGTTTAGGGTTTAGGGTTTAGGGTTTAGGGTTTAGGGTTTAGGGTTTAGGGTTTAGGGTTTAGGGTTTAGGGTTTAGGGTTTAGGGTTTAGGGTTTAGGGTTTAGGGTTTAGGGTTTAGGGTTTAGGGTTTAGG